>VXBB01016594.1:78216-99103 GCA_013399915.1 Illadopsis cleaveri
TTTTTTTGACCCTGCTGTTCATGTTAGGAGGCCTGTATTTTGAAGGGGGAGAAGGGAATTAAGTTTTTGTAGGAGGAGGTCTCACAGCCTTATTTTTTTTTTTGACTGTTTTTTGAACAATTTTGATAGCTTGGCCGTCCTTTAATCTGAGCTTATCTCTGGCCCATGTAGAGGCAGGGGCTGTAGAAGCTGTGTTTGAGGTACATGACTGTGAGTCATCATTCTGCTGAATAATCAAGACTCTGGACAGCCCAGGGAGCCCTGTCAGAGTCAGACTCCAGGCACTCCTAGGAACAGGAAGTTATTTGGCCAGCTCTAAACTAACAATATCTGTAAGATGAGCTCCATGTGTTCAGTTCATGATTACATTTAAGCTACTGCTCCAGCTCTTACCACTGTGAGCTATTATTCTGTGCAGGAAAAGTTCCTTGTAGTCATTTGGCATCTGATCCGATGTTCACATAAGTCAGCAGAAAGTTTCATTCTGCTGATGCCAATGGAATTTTGATTCAGTGCTGTTTCTGGCACTGATTAACTCATCCTGGTTGTCAAAGTTAGTAGTTTCTTCAGATGGCAAAGGGTATATCATTAACTGGAAACAAATGTCATGCCCTAATTTAAAGTAACTGTCACAGCTACCATCTCCTAGCATGTGTTAATACAACTGGAATTTGGTAACCTTGTGTGAAGTAGTATCAGAGGCAAGGTGACATGAAAAAAAAATGGCGTGTCTAAACCAATGGACACTTGAGACTTCCTTCTAGTGGAAAGAGCTCACATCAGAGGTTTTCTCTTTCTTCCTCCTGAGCAGCTTTGACTTGATGATTTGAACATGTGTAGTGCTGGCTCCTGAACTCCAGACTGACCATGGACTTGTCTCCTTGGTGTTTTTGACCAAGTTGTCTGACCTGAGCACACCTCACTGACATGGATGTTCAAATGCAGGATGACAGGCTGCAGATTTGAATGGTGTGCTTTTGCCTTTCGGACACCTGTTTTTATTTTCAGAGCAGGAAAGCAAAGGCGTTTTTTTCACCTTTAAACACTGACAGGAGCAGCAGGTGCCTGGTCAATACAAGACCAGCCCATCTTTCAGTCTTTCTACCCACAAGGTTGGCTTTTGGATCTAGTTCCACATCATTTATGGTTAAGAACTGGGGAATGCCAAGACAGATATCATGGTGTGAGTCTGTTACAGACCACCCAAGTAGGATGAAGATCCAGATGAAACATTCTCTGAGCAGCTGGGAGAAATCTCACAATCCATGGCCCGTGTTCTCCTGGAGGGCTTCAACTTACTAGGTGTCTGCTGGAAGTACAACACAGCAGAGGGGGAACAGTTTAGGAGGTTCCTGGAGTGTGTGGAAGAGAACTTCCCAACACAGCTGGTGAGGGAGTTCAACCAGGGAAGGCTCCTGCTGGACCTGTGTTTTCAACAAAGTAGGACTGGGGGATGAGCTGATGGTCAGAGGCTCTCTTGGGCACAGTGATCCCAAATGGTAGTTCTTGTTTCTTGGGGAAATGAGAAGGGGGGTCAGCAGAACTGCCACCTTCCAAAGGGAGATTTTGACCAGTTTAGGAGACTGGTTGAGAGAATTCCTTGGAAGCCAGTGCTGAGGGGGTAAGGAATCCAGGAAGGCTGGATGTGCCTCAAGAAGGAAATCTCAAAGGCATGGAAGCAGGCCATTCCTGTGTGCCAAAAGATGAGCCAGCAAGGAAAAAGACTGGCCTGACTGAACAGACATTTTTGGGTGGAACTCTGAAAAAAAGGAGGGTTTATGACCTTTGGAAGAAGGGGCAGGCCACTCAGGAGGACTACAAGGATGTTGTGAGGTTATGCAGGATGAAAATTAGAAGGATGAAGTCCAGCTAGAACTTAATCTGACTACTGCTGTAAAAGACAACAAAAAACATTTCTATGAATACAGTAGCAAAAAAAGGAGGGCTGAGAATCTCCCTCCTTTATTGGATGTGGGGGGAAACATTGGCAAAGAATGAGGAAAAGGCTGAGGTACTTAATGCCATCTTTGCCTCAGTCTGTAACAGTCAGACCAGTTACCCAGGTTACTCCAGGTACTCAGACTTAAGCTGGAAGAGAAGGATGGGGAGCGGAAAGAAGCCTCCATAATCCAAGGGGAAATGGTCAGTGACCTGCTACACCACCTAGAGACACACACACGTCTGTGGGTTCAGATGGCATCCACCTGAAGGCACTGAGGGAGTTGCTGAAAGTACTCACTGAGCACTTTAATTGATTTTCATGAGAAGCGTGGTTTTTTCCAAGGCTGGAGGATTTTTCACATAATCCAGAGAAATAAAGCTTAATGGGATTTTTCCAGCTTAATGCCTGTTTGCTTTTTTTGATTTTTTTTTTTTTTNCCAGTGCTGAGGGGGTAAGGAATCCAGGAAGGCTGGATGTGCCTCAAGAAGGAAATCTCAAAGGCATGGAAGCAGGCCATTCCTGTGTGCCAAAAGATGAGCCAGCAAGGAAAAAGACTGGCCTGACTGAACAGACATTTTTGGGTGGAACTCTGAAAAAAAGGAGGGTTTATGACCTTTGGAAGAAGGGGCAGGCCACTCAGGAGGACTACAAGGATGTTGTGAGGTTATGCAGGATGAAAATTAGAAGGATGAAGTCCAGCTAGAACTTAATCTGACTACTGCTGTAAAAGACAACAAAAAACATTTCTATGAATACAGTAGCAAAAAAAGGAGGGCTGAGAATCTCCCTCCTTTATTGGATGTAGGGGGAAACATTGGCAAAGAATGAGGAAAAGGCTGAGGTACTTAATGCCATCTTTGCCTCAGTCTGTAACAGTCAGACCAGTTACCCAGGTTACTCCAGGTACTCAGACTTAAGCTGGAAGAGAAGGATGGGGAGCGGAAAGAAGCCTCCATAATCCAAGGGGAAATGGTCAGTGACCTGCTACACCACCTAGAGACACACACACGTCTGTGGGTTCAGATGGCATCCACCTGAAGGCACTGAGGGAGTTGCTGAAAGTACTCACTGAGCACTTTAATTGATTTTCATGAGAAGCGTGGTTTTTTCCAAGGCTGGAGGATTTTTCACATAATCCAGAGAAATAAAGCTTAATGGGATTTTTCCAGCTTAATTCCTTTTTGCTTTTTTTTATTTTTTTTTTTTTTTTTAATCAGGGCACATGGGGGATATTCACATTTACTAACTGCTGGTGTTCATTCTAGATGGGATACACTCCTTTGCACGTTGGCTGCCACTACGGAAACATAAAAATCGTGAACTTCCTCCTGCAGCACTCTGCAAAAGTTAACGCCAAAACGAAGGTGAGTGTCCCACTTTTCCCTACCCTCCCTGTGGGGGCTGCAGCTGCTGTGTGAACTGTGCCCACCACAGCCTGGCCTCGGCTCTCCCCTTGTTCCTGCAGAACGGGTACACGCCGCTGCACCAGGCGGCGCAGCAGGGGCACACGCACATCATCAACGTCCTGCTCCAGCACGGCGCCGCGCCCAACGAGCTCACTGTGGTAAGTGCTGGGCTGGAAAACCTCTCTGCTGGGACAGGAAAATGTTCCTGGGACAGGAACAGAGCAGAGGAAGCCCGTTTCCATCACCCCCACATCCTCTGTACCATCATCTCTCCCAGAACAAGATCAACAAACCTCTGAAAACCTCTTCGGTTTTATCCCATTTCATCCCACTTGTATATCCTATTGGCCAAATATTTATTTCTGTCAGACAAAGTAAACCTTTTTTTTTCTTTTATTGTACGTTCTTCTGTAATTAACCAGCAGATCCTATGCTTCTCCTTGCTAACATTTTCTGTTGCAAATGTTTCAATTGCTAGAATGGAAACACTGCCCTGGCCATTGCTAAGCGACTTGGCTACATTTCAGTTGTTGACACGCTGAAGGTGGTGACAGAGGAGACCATGACTACAATTGTAAGTACAGTTCAGTTCAGTAGGGAATGCAAGAATTTTTCCAAAGCCAGAGTATGACTATGACTAAACTTTGTTTAGTTACATGACTACCGAGCTTCCAGTCACCTTTTAGCAGTATAAAGTTGATATTCAGTGAAACATGAGCTGTCTGTTTTTAAGGTAGTAACCACTATGAGGATGGACACAGAAAGAGCACCAACTGAGCAGAAAATGGCCAGTGTAAAGAAGTGGTCATAACTGCAGTGTTTCTCCACACATCTTGTTTAGGGAACAATTTTACAGCTGAAAAGATGTTCCTACAGGCTTGTGTAAACAGAAGCTGCCACCCTCCTTTGAGATCATTTCCCTCTTTTTCCTTTCAGCTGTTTAATGGCTTGAATTTGACCTAAGAGAACCCATTCCAATATAAAAAAAGGGTTGGAATTTACTTAAAAGCACCTCATTGTGTGGTTTCTGGCCCCTTCCATAGGATGATGAAAGGCTGTATTCTGCAAGCAGCCACAGTCAGCCCCTGCAACCCCAAATATCCGATGTGGATGTGAACTCCAGCTTGTCTGTCGTGCCTCTCAGGAAGCATTAGCCAGGAAACATTGAAGCGACTAGCAGTGGTCAAATATTACCTGCTGTCAGAAAAATTCACAGAATCCAAAATATTTCTCAGAGGGATGTTCTGTTCACTAATGTTTTGCCAGATTGCTCTCTGAAGAAAATGGTTTTCTGAAGCGAGGCGCCTCCATGCATTACCACAGTAATAAAGCCCCAATTGGGTCTGAAGAACATAAATTCAGAATATTGGCTCCAAATTTGCTTTTTTCCTTTCAGCAACTATTTTTCTTTTTCTGATTAAAAAGTTAAAATGTACATGTATGTGTTTTTAGACACATCAGGGGTGGAAAACAGTTACCGTGTGTGTTCCATGTTTTGTCATCACCCTTTAGTGTGACCTATCTCTGCAAGCAGGTGGTTGCAATATGATGAGCTTTTGGGATGACAGGCAGATGTTAATTCTGATACGGCATGCTCCTTTTCTTCCTATGACTTTCCTGGCTGTGGTTTCAGTAGTTTGCAGAAAATCCACCACACAGAAGATAAATTTCAGAAAAATAAGATATAAAGGAATATGCTAGAAAGTAATACTGATTTTTTTTTTTCCTTACACATTTTTCTCTGTGTTTTCTCAGGAACAACTTTGTCTTTAGAAAGATTCCAAAACATTTTTCCACACAGAAAAAATTGATGGAGAATATTATACATGATAGCAAAATTTGAATGACTACATATTATTCAATTAGGTAGCTGCAGGAAAACCACACATTTGTGCTAAAAGCCCTCAATGTCACAAGGTTGCTCTTGGCTTTTAGAACCAAGAAGCTGAGGGTATTTGTGCTGCTTAAAGTGACTGACCATTTATCTTCTGTCGATGAAGAGTAGAGAGATGGTGGGTCAGACTCTGCATTGTGCTGGAGGAAATGCTAGATGCTGAAGGACCTATACAACCTCAAATACTTACTCTCAAGAGAAGCTCAGAAATAATTACCATTAAAATCAGAATATGCTACTTATCAGTGTGTAATGTTGAGACCTTGGAAGTCTAGAGATGAAATCTGATTTACATTGAGGGCCTTACAAATTCAGTTTGACTCCTGAGACTTATATATTGAAGCATGTGCCTAAACAACTCCCAAAGCTACATTTAAAGGCATCAGGGATGAACATAGCTAATTTTACTATAATTTATACTCGAACACCAATTTTAAAAAAAAAAAAAAAGTCCAGTACTACCTGGAAAAAAGTCCAGTGATTTTGCTGGTTTAAAAAGGTGTTAAAAAGCTTTGCAAATAATTCCCACAAAATTAATTGCATGAGGCTTTTTGTAGGTTTTGTAATGTTTGAGCATGGAGGAGCTCTTCTGCCTATATCAAGTGATGGCAGTAGCCTAAGAAACATGAAATGCCAAGTGACTACTCATAAGGCCAGAGAAGAACTGAAATCTTTTAAAATAAGTGAAAGTGGAGAGGCTATTTTGCCCTCCTGAACTTTTTAATGATTTCCTATTTGCATATGAAGCATGAGAAGTAGTGGTGGTTAAAAAAAAAATATAATCTAAAACCCCCATAAAGATGGGAGTGGGGTTTTGTGGGGAGGTTTTTTGTTTGCTTTGTTTTGTTTTTTGGGGGTTTTTTATGGGTTTTTTTTTGGTTGGTTTTGTTTTTAATTCCACTGCACTCCTTGAATGGTATCTCTGCAGAAGCTCTTGTCTGCCCCAAACCTCTACCAGTGGTGGTAAAAAGTTCATGTGTATGTCATTCAGGGGATACAGTTATTCTAGGAACAGATTTCAGGTCCATTCAGAACTTGGGTTTTTTTCTGCTTTTATTTTTCTTTATGTTGGTCTTTGAGTCTGAACCAATACAAACATTGGGATGAAAATCATGCAACCACTTCTGAGTGTCTTTCATGCACAAAGTCCTCCAGGGCTATCATTTAGCCTGCATGTGGTTGCAATTGTTCTAATTTGTGGGAAAAACACACAATTCATGCTGAGAAAAAAAATCACATAGGTTCAGCCACTCCCAAATTGCAGAATTCTTCTGATGTCAAAGGAGAAATACTTCCCTCAGAAAGTTTGGTTTTATTAGAGATGACATACTCCTTGCTCAAAATTTAGATGACTACCTAAACCCCCTAAAATGAAGTTCATTTCAGTATATGTGATTCTTCTTTTGATGTCATCAGCTAAGCTTTCCACCCATGCTTTTTCTGCTATGACAATATAAACATAGTTTATAAAACAAATACAATACTGCCTGTTTCTGTAGTCTTTTTAATGTATAGTTCAATGCATCTTTAAAATAGAAAGTGAATAAGAAGCTAAAAAATTAAGTCTTGTTTTTCTAACTGCAGATAAAAATCTTATCTTGCATTTACTTTAAAAAATAATTAGAATTTTAAGAAAAATTATGCCTGCACTCTAAAATTACATTTTTTCTATTACAGACTGTTACAGAAAAGCACAAAATGAATGTACCTGAAACCATGAATGAAGTTCTTGATATGTCTGATGATGAAGGTATTAAAAAATTATTTTTTTTTCACTCTGTGGTTGTAAGAAATGTCTGTTTAAAAAACCCAAGACTAACACACATTATTAGTTGGATGTGGTCATTGCACATTTGTTATTGTTGTACATTGATTTTGTTGACACATCAATAGTGTGTGCCTTTTTTTTAATCATTTCGTTTATTTAAATCATGCAGTGCGTAAAGCCAATGCCCCCGAAATACTCAGTGATGCTGAATATTTGTCAGATGTTGAAGAAGGTATTTGTGCATTTTTGTATTGCACTGGCATTTAACTTAAGCCTCTTCCTTTTGTTTCATCTGTCTGAAAACTAATCCTTTCAGATAATTTTCTCATTATCCCACTAACAATAACTTCTGCTTTACAATTAAGAGAGCTTTCAAAAATTCTTTGAGCTATTGGTGATAATCCGCTAACTTTTCTTCTGAATTTCTTCTGATTTTTTAATCAAATTGCCTTCACTTTCCTGGAATAATAATTTTGCTGCTGCTTCTATAAAGTGAATGACTGTTTTATTGTTTTAACTGAAAAATGGAATACTGGACAAGAGGGTAAAATATCAAAACACTTTGGAAGAAATGGCTGATAGTGGAAGTCAATGGCAGAAAGAACAAAGTTCTTGGGTTTTTTTAGAACAGGTGATTGTGTTCAATTTTCTTGTTTTTCTTTAGTCAATCTCTCTTTCTTCATCCCTATTGATGTATTTACTTCTAATTTTCATAGCATTCAAGCAGCGAGGTGTAAAAGATATTTCATTTCTTTGTGTGCAGCTCTTGTTTAATTAATGCATTGAGGCTTTTGGTTTGTTTCCCATCTGTCATTGTGTTCCCAGCGCTGCAGTTCCAAATGGATCATGTTCTTACCATACATAGGTGTTCTCCAAATAGCTCTCCTAGGCCATTGTCCTGCTCAAAATACTGCATTGTTTCAGCTGGCAGGAAGACTGATGCATAATAGTGTGAGTTAATAGGGCAGGAACTTGCTGTGTCCCACTGCACAGTGAGGTACAGAGAAACACCCTGTGAGGAGCCTGGGTGCTGGAACTAAAGATGTGAATTGTAATGTATGGGGTCATTTTTAAAGCCAAATCCATGCAGGGTTTTTCTAGTCACTAACTCTCAGTATAACAAAGACCAAACCAATAATTAGGAATGCAGGTAATACAATTGATTCCTTGCATGTTGCAGACTGTATTCTGCACCCGTGTTGTTGCCAGGGGAGCTGAGAGGCTCGTTTTTACATAAACAGTCCTGCTCTGCATCCTTGTGTCTGAACTGGAGAGAGAGATTTGATGGATGGACAGCTCTGTGGAGATGGCTGGAATTGGCTGGATGGGGCACTCAGAGTTGTGTTCAAAGACTCAATGTCCAAGTGGAGACCAGTGATTTATGCCATTCCTCAGGGACTGGTATTGAAACTGGTGCCATTTCACATCCTTGTTGGCAATGTGGACAGTGGGATCAGTGCAGGTTTGCTGGTGACACCCAGCTGTGTGGTGTGGTTGACATGCTGGAAGGAAGGGAGGTCACCCAGAGGGACCTGGACAGGTTGGAGAGGTGGGACCATGTGAAACTCATGATGTTCAGCAAGGCCAAGTGCAAGGTCCTGCATCAAGACCCGGGCAATCCAAGCATAAATACAGACTGGGTGGAGAATGGATTTGAAACAGCCCTGAGGAGAAGGCCTTAGCCTGTTGGTGAAAGAGAAGCTCAACATGACCTGGCAGTGTGCACTTGCAGCCCAGAAATACCCAACAGTGCCCTGGGCTGCATCCAAAGCACCATGGGCAGCTCCCGTGAGACCCCACCTGGAGTGCTGCATCCAGCTCTGGGTTCCCAATGTGAGAAGGTCATGGAGCTGTTGGAGCAAGTCCAGAAGAGGCCACAAAGATGATCAGAGGGCTGGAGCACCTCTCCTGTGAAAACAGGCTGAAGGAGTTGAGGTTGTTCCTTCCAGTGCCTAAATGGGACCTGTAGGAAAGTTTGAGAGAGACTTTTTACAAGGGCATATAGTGACAGGACAAGGGGAACGGATTTCAGCTGAGAGAGGGTAGGTTTAGATGCAATATTAGAAAGAAATTCTTCACTATGAGGGTGGTGAGGAACTGGAACAGGTTTCCCAGCAAAGATGTGGATGCTCCATCCCTGGAAGTGTTCAAAGCCAGGCTGGATGTGGCTTTGAGCAACATGGTATAGGGGAAGGTGTCCCTGCCCATGGCAGCAGAGGCGAAACAAGATGATCTTTAAGGTCCCTTACAACCCAGGCCATTCTGTGATACTGTGATGACAGGATCTTTTTCAAACCAAACACTGAAAGGGAGCTCACAAATCAGATAACAAGTGTTTTGCAAGGCTTGTGATGAATTACAGGCTCTGAGGTGATAACCACTGGCCTGGGTCTCTTCCCTGACTTGTGTATCTGTAAAGACACCTCAGTGACTCCCATCCCCACAACTTCTCAGTGTCAGTGAGGAATTTATATACAATGCATCCACTTACACCAGTCCAAACAAATCTGTTCAAGATGGTAAGGCACTCTGACAAATCTCAGAGCCAGGGAGCTGATTTCCAAGTGGGAGAAAGGCACAAATTTAGCAAACAAATCCAAGCTCTCCCTCACTTGGCTGGTGTTCATGTCATCAGCCAAAACTCTGCAGTGAGACAGACTTGTTGAATGGCTTCTCAATGAGCCACAACCCTCGAGGTTTCTCTCACAAGAGAAATTGCAGACTTGGAAAGTAGAGACTCAGAGCTCAGGGACGAATGTCAGGAAACCATTTCCTTGTGTTTTATGTCTTGCTGTGCCCACTAAATAAGTATTTACATGGGAATTGTGTAATTTCTCTTCCCTGCTGAGGACAGTTTGGTTTGGAGTCAAAATGGTCGAGAAGAGAGATTTTTTATTCTTTTTCCTAGATTACTCTGGCAAATCTGCCCAAATGAGGTAAAGTGTTGGGGGAATTGCTACACCACAAAAAAGAAATGGTGTTTTTTTGAAAGATGCGAACATGATTTTGTGGGGAAAAGAAATGAGGGCTCACCTTCTTACCCAGCAGAGTTTGTAGAAGAGCAATTCCAACGCACACTGAGCGTGTGCTGTGCTTTTATTAAAAAAAGGACTGCAAATCTTATAAAGGTGAAACCTGAGAGTGGGTGAACTGGGTCTTTGCTCTCACCATCTCCAGCTGTGAGCTGGCTCCCCGTGCAGCTGGGAGTCCCTGTGCCCGTGGCCATGAGGCTGGTGGGGAGCGGGTAATTGTGGTAAAGCTCAGCTCCAGTTGTCTGCAGGAAGCCTGCAGGGAATCCCCTCCTCTGCAGCGCATGCTCATCCTCTCAGCATCCCTCTGGGCAGCTGCAGGAGCTTTAATCTGGTTCAGGGAGCTGGAGCCCTGCTGTGCCTGCCACAACTCTGCCATGAGCCCCCCTGTCGCTACAGCCCTCCCTAAAGGTGCTGCTGCTGTCCCACAGGGGAAGGGGCAGCAAGCCATGGAAGCTGATACAAAGAGGAGAGAGACTGTGAGCAGTGAAGGGCAGAAAGAATGCAATCCATAAACCCAGTCAGGTGTGAATAGTTTAGACATAATCAAAAAACAGTTATTCTTGAACTTCTAATTTTTTTTTAATTCGGCCTTCAGTAGATAACAAAATTTTGGGTGTAAACCAGGACACTGTTTTAAACCCATTTAATGGAGATGCCTGCCTCAGTAAGAATAAGTATCATGCTAATCAATCCCTGGAAGATTAGACAGATGTCCTAACAGAACATGAATGCACACTGCCTGATCCCTGAGTAGGTGCTAAGATACAACAGTTTAAGGGCGTTTAAGATAGGTCAGAACATCACCATGCATGAAAATCTGTTATTGGTCATTTTAGGAGGGTCGATTTATTATATTTTTAGCTCAGTTTTCAGAGTTTCTTTGGCTTCATAAAATTTCACAGGTTCATAAAAGTTTCAGTGGTTTGGTATTGGCTTTTCTCCACACTTTGTGAAACCAAAACACTGGCAACAACTTGAAAAATCCTCCTTCTCCCTGTGGCTCTACCTCTTCTGCCATCAAGACAGCTCTGGACAGGCTGTGGTGAAGGAGTGGCAAAATCCTCAGGTATCTTTAGCAAAGCCAAATGACAAATGCTCATCTGGATCCCAGCCTATGATTAAATTTTGTCTGGGACTTTTCCCAAGCCACATGATGCCTTCTCTCCTGCTGCCAGAGAGCCTGTATTTCTCACTGGCCTCTAAAAAGAACCCTGTGCTCCTGCAGTTCCCAGCTGTAGGAGACATGCTGGGGGATCAGAAAAACAGGGAAAACTTGGGATGAGGAAAGAGATAAGAGGTAAGAAAAAGATTCTTGGGGAGAAAAGAAAAGAAAAAAGAAAAAAAGTAGAACCTTCTATCCCAGAAAATAAAACCAAACAAACTGCATAGATAGTTTGGATAGGCTGGAACATATAATGGGTGGCAAAGTGAGCAGCAATGCTTGCTGCTCTCCAGAAGTCTAAAAATAGGGGGCATCAGTGAAACCAGCAAGAGGCAGATCCATCTTGAAAGGGCTGCTCCTCCTGCAGGAGGTAGTTGACTTTTATGACTCCTTGCACAGGACCTTAGTGTGGGGAGCTTAAAAAATTCAGACGAGTTCAAAGTGTAACTGGAAGAATTTAAAAAGGGAAAAAAACAACAAACAAAACACCCTGTTCATGACTATAAAAAGTTCTAGCAGGTTTAGAAAATACGTGCCCAAGTCAGTGGCAGCCAGGAAAATGTCCCGCAGTACCTCTGCTGGTCCATGTTCCCATACTCTCCTGTGAAATGTGGCTGCTGTTGGAGACAGGGTGCACTAGGACTGATGGGCTCTTGCTTTGACCTACTGCCGCTGTTTTTCCCTGGACTTTGAGCTGTTTCCTCTACTTGTGATAGCTGTGTTTACCCACTGTTAGCAGGGACATCACCTTTCTTCAGCATGTAGCCTATTGGGAAGGGAAGGATGGCAAAGGCAGCAAAGCAGTATCTTTTGGTGTCTTTTCATCGGTGCCTCATTGTTGGGCGTTTCTCTCTAGTTTGTTCAGAGATGAGTTTTGTCCTCACTCTTCCGCGGGACCCTGTCCGCAGGAATTCCTTGTGCTGTGAGCAAACACTGTGCTTACTGTTACCTGAAGGCAGAGGATTAGGCTGCAGCACCTAATTAAACAGAGTGGGATTGCTGAAACGTGCACCACCCATTTTGCTCCAGCCTCCCACGATCACGAAACAATGTCTGGAATTCTTTGAAATTACCACTCCTAGATGCAGTTTTTCCTTTGATGAGAGCGTTTCATCAGAGTAATCCTGCCCCGGCTGGATTAGCTGCAGAGCAGGATAACATCTAATGTGTTTTACAACTCGACTGAATGGGGGGTTTTATCATTCTCCTCGCCTTTGACAAACGATGCTCTTAAAGAAAAAGCCTCCTCTGCTCTTTGCACTGGCGTAGCGCTTGTCTTCAGGTATTGTAAGGGCAGAACTTTCCAAATTTAGTGGCCCAGTTGGTAGCTGCTGAAAGTTTCCCGGATCTCTCGCCCTCCCCGGGCCGCTTCCTCGCCTCCCGGGCTTCGGTCCGGTTTTCTCCCCGGCCACAGCCCCCCACAGCCCCGAGGGAAGGAGGTGTGCTGAGGGTGGGCTCCCCCAGCCCCGGGGCAGCGGGGGAGGTGCCGGCCGGGGGGGCGGGCGGAGGCAGCGCCTTCCCCACAGCCCCGCGCTCCCTGCTCAGCCCCGGCATCAAGTTACAGAAAAACTACACCCTCGCAGCACCCCTATTTACATACAAATAACTGGAGTGCCTGCATTTATGTCACCATTCAAGAGGCTTGCCAAGGGAGGCTGTAATCCAATCAGCAGAAGCTTTAAAGGGATGTCTGCAGAGTGATTAAAAAGGGATTTTTAATTTTTTAAAACTTACTATTTTTTTCGTTTTGTTTCATATTTGCAAAGAACTTTAATCTGAGTTGAGAGGACAAAGATGCACATGTCTTAAAATACATACGAAGAGATCAAGATGTTAAGAAGATCTCAGTTGTTGTGTGGAAAGCGAATATGACCCACAGGGATTAGTTTGCTTGTGCTGGTTTGGAGATTAAGTCTAAATCACTGCTTAAGGACTAATAGGACTAATAGGAATTCTTGGAAACACCAGAGAAAAAAAAATCTTATAGACCAGGCTGGTGAAAATGGCTTTCCAAAACAGTAAGACTTTTTTAAAGTTTCACTTGATGTATGATGTTTCTGTTTCGGGTTTTTGAATGCTTTCTGGTGTATTGTGAACATTTTAGCTTTTTAACTGCTGCTTAAAATACTGGTTGTTGCTGGGCTGGAGGAGAAAGTTGGTCTGTTTGTTTGCCGTCTGCAAAGCAGTAGCTGAAGGGGTATTTTTAGACTTGATTGTTAGTTTAAAACCAGAGCTCGCCTGTGGTTTCCTGAGTTTAGTGAATGGAAACTGGTCTTAACTCCTTGAATGAAAGCGGGAAAACGTGATTCTGGGCTTGGGAGTCACTTACCTTGGGGAACGCGCTGTTGTTGAACTTCTCTCTGTTGTGCACTTTAAACTGAACACACCTAAAACGCGTTTATAGCAAAGGAGGAGAGCGAATATCGGCAAGGCATGAGTTTACAGGGAGCGCTCTCTGCTCGGCGCTGCCGAGGGAGCGGGGCGGGGTGGGGGGCGATATCCAACGACCGCAAAAGGCACATTTTGGACTTGCTCTGTCAATGCAGGAATGTAGGTTTGCATGATGTAATGGCATGCAAATGCTCCCCGCCGGGCAGCTGCTCCATTAACCCTTTGTGGCGCCTGCCCGCCTCTCCCAACAGCTAAGTTTCCTTCTTCTTGGGGATTTTTTGGATAAAGCAGAGAAGAGTCTCTTTCTGTGGGGATGGCCGCGTCCCACGTGTCCCGGCGGTGCCCGGGGTCCCGGCTTTGTTCCGCGGGGATGGGGCTGCACTGCCCCGGCTGCTGCGGGCAGGACAGGCTTGGGGAATGCCTCACCTTCGGGAATCAACCGGGGAGTGGGGAGCGGTTCATTAAAAATTAAAAAAAAAAAATAAAAAAAATCCCGTCTTACGTTCAAACTTCCAAAAGGTATTGAGAAATACCCAAGGTGGAAGGCGGGCCTCTTCTGTCCCTCAGCCTCCGTTCGAGCTTGCTGCACTTCTCAGGACTGGTGGGCAGACACGCTGTCTCTCTTGGATTGCTTTTGTTGATTGGTTTGTTGTTTTTGTTGTCTTGTTTTTTACCCCTCACACGAAATGATCCAACTTTGTCAGCTCGGGCTTTTTTTTTTTTTTTTTTTTTTCCGTAAGGAAAGCAAAAGTGAGTGCGATGATGCAAAGTACAGAGGAGCTGTTTAGCTGGCTGAAACGATTGGGCAAAAGTCATCCCTCGTATAACTTTATTGGCTTTACGTCAAGGTGGAATTTTGCTCCTTTCGTTCGTCCCCCAATAAAATTATTTTCTCAGGCACATTCAGAGGGTGGATAATTAACATACAACGTGGAAAGAGCCTTAGGGAAAGTGGGGGTGACTGGATTGATTCCTTATTGGCGAGCAGAGCAGGGCGTTATGACTTACTAAGCACACAAACATCTGGTGTGTAGCTCTGATCCCAGCCTGGCTTTTGTACCGGCAGGTGAGGATGCAATGACAGGCGACACAGACAAATACCTCGGACCCCAGGACCTGAAAGAGCTGGGAGATGACTCTCTGCCTGCTGAAGGATACATGGGCTTCAGCCTGGGAGCCCGCTCCGCCAGGTACCGTGTTTGCTGTTTCTCATGCTCGCGTGTCACCACAGGTACGAGTTTTTACAAACCAAGTGTGCTCCTCCACACAGCACTGGAGCCTGTTGTGAAGGGAAGTAGAAGGGGTATACTTCCTTTGAAGCACATGTTCATTGCAGTTTTATTTCATATTCTTTGTTCATGTTGGCTTCTTATGGCAATGGTACAGAAAACTTGACTATTCACTTTTTCTGGTCTCTGTTCATGCTCTGAACGTCTCCAAGGCACCTCTTTGCTGGCGGTCTGCAGCTGGTCTAGAAACTGATCCAGCTAAGCCAGATTTCTTTTGACTACTACTGGTCAGACTGATACTCACAGTAGACGGCTCCTTCATGGGTGTGTTTTGCTGAAGAGTGTAAATGCCAGAAAAACTGAATGACAAATCATTTTGCTATTTGGTGCTTTTATTTCTTCAAAGGTGCTAGTGAGTAATCCAACTGAGAAAGGCAACATTAAAAAAAAAAAACCTCATCCCCCCTAAAAGAAAAACTAAAAAAGCAAGTTTCCTCTAAATTTGTTGCAGGATTTATTTTGACAGGGAATGGATTACGTGTTACAAAAAAACAGGCCAAAGTTTCTGTGAACCTGATAAAACGTTGTAAAATTAATATGTTGTCTGACTAACGTTAATTTCAATGCAGGTATTTGCAGCTCAACATTTTAGATTTTATTTTTGAATGTTGCTAAAGCCTTCAGTGTGTGTTGCTCAAAACAGTTAAAGCTGTGTGAGCAGAGATTACTTCCATAGTTGTGGATTTGCAGTGTAGTTACTGACAGTTGAATTGTACTGGAGCAAATAATTAAACCTCATAAGCTGGTACCCTGAGGGCTTTTTCCTATGCTGTAGTTTAAAGATCTGTTTTAAAAAGTGAGTTCATTGTCTAATAGCAAATGGCAACTCCCATAAGGTAAAGCTTAGATGTCTACCCTTCAGTCTTGTTTGTTATGGCTGCATTAGAAATGCAAGCATGCAGTGGAAATTTGCTCTTTAGTAGTCCCCAGCCATGTTGTGCTTGATTTACAATTTTTAGGGAAGTTAAGAAGTATTTATGAGATCATACATTCATGAGAAATGCCAAGATGCTTTAAATAGTCCATTAGCCAGAAAATCAGCAAATTAGATCTGAAGGAAGACTCTCGTGTCATAGTAAACTGAATTAACAAAGCTGACATGCTGCTTTCAAATCTGGTGTGAGCAGGGTGATCACACAGCCCTGTCACTGTGGTCAGGGCTAGGGCTAGAGCAGGGCAGTGGTGATGCAGAGGGAACGTGCTCTGTGTGCAGAGCCCAGCACTGATTTACCTGACACCTTTCACTCCTTACAGCTCTCTTCTTGCACAGAGTGCTCCCTGTGCAGGGGGGAGAGCAGCTTCCACAGTCACCATCTGTTAGGGAGATCTGAGGGTCAGCCCCACGTTATCTTTTCTTTGAGGGAAATCCAATATTCCCATGCTTCTGGTCTTAGCAGTGCCATTACTATTTGTTGCTGCGTAGCTCATTTTTTGCGTTGCCCATGTTATGCTCAGAGGAGACAAATACAGTGGTTTTTTTTCTGTGAAGTATTTCATTTAGCAAAAAAAGTACTCTGTGGATGTATTTTACTGCTGATTCTGAGTGTAACATTAAGAAATGAACACATTAAATATATAAGCCATCCAGCCATAACATCTTGCTTTTCCTGTCTGATTCTTTGCTTTCTATTTCTCCTGTTTCTTTTCCAATGTAAATTGCTTTAGTCCAAAAGTCAGGTAAGAAGGCATGGCATCGTGTTACATACATCTCTCTCATCTTTCTGCTGCTGCCATTGCTTATCTTCATTTTATTCAGCATTAGAAAGTGACATGCTTTTATTTTGGGGAGCAGGAGGTGGGTTCAGCCCTAGAGAATATCCCTCTGTTATAACAAATATAACTTCAATTCTTTATGCCCTTTATCATGTAAAAGTCTGCTTAACATATGCCTACAGTGTGTAATTAAGATCCCAGTTCTGCTTCCAGCACAAGAAGGAACGTGTGCTAAGGAATTAGAGAAATTCAATTAGCAGCTACTAAATGCATGAAACACGTTGTAGAGTTTTGAGTGTGAAAAGTGTTGCTAGTTCAAAAGTGTAATATGTTGGTGGATGTTGCTTTGTATTAATTCACTTTTTTTACTACTTTATTTTTTGTCACGTAGCAAGCATGTCTAGGCCTGCAGCATGTTTTTAGCACATACCATAATGTACCTTCCAGGGCTAAATGTAAAACACTCCTAATGTTGGTTTAATTGCAACACGTTAAGAGTGATCATAGTCATTTCTAAATAGTTTAACACGCACAAAATAATTTCCAAAACATTGGAAGCTGTACTTAGTTGTCAGTAAATAAACTTATTTCTCCTTTCATTTCAAACTTATTATCCTTTCCTTTCTAACTACGGGGCTAACTACGGTGTTTGTCACAATGTCAGAAGTGGTTCAGCCACAAAGAGAATGACATCACACAAAACTTGCTCTTAGTTAAACCTGCTTCAGCAACCTGAGCTGTGTGGGCAGGCACTGTGACCTACCCACAGCTCCCCTGGGACCTGCCCTTGTGGGTTGCCTGCAGGATTAGGCCATGGAAATATTTATCAAAGTTCATCTAAATACTTGAATACACTTTTCTAGATTTATTCTGAAAGCACAGCATTACTGCCAAAGCAGTAAGCACCTGTTGAGATTTTGCTTATTGTAGGGAAGGGAATATTTAACTATAGTCAAATACTTTTTATTCCAGTTTCCTCCTTGTATTTATGTCACAGATGATGTGTATTTTGCCATCTTATGCTATCCCTGGAAGTTGCATGTATTAATTTTTTTATTTTTATTTTCTGTTCATCTCATTGTCACCCGCACTTTCTATGATAAATGGTAAATACAACAGCCTCCGCTCCTTCAGTTCGGATAGGTCCTACACGCTGAACAGGAGCTCCTATGCCCGAGACAGCATGATGATTGAAGAGCTGCTGGTCCCAGCAAAGGATCAGGTATGTGCTGTGTCTCTGCCACCAAGTTGCTGTGCTTCATGTTTGCAGGGTGTTGCTTTTTTTTTTTTTTTTTAAGCACAAAGTTTTTCATTAGGAAAAAAATTTTTCACGGGAAGAATAATAAAGTACTGGGATGGTCTGCCTGGGGAGAGGTGGTGGAGTCACCTTCCCTGGTGTGTTTAAACAAGCCTGGATGTGGCACTCGGTGCCACGGTTTAGTTGAGGTGTTAGGGTTGGGTTGGACTTAATGATCTTGGAGGTCTCTTCCAACCCAGTGATTTTGTGTGGAGGCCCCAGGGGTGCTTCCAGAGACTATGGCTGCTCTCTTAGCTGGTGAAAAGGGCCAAGAAAGGAGCTGTGAGCAAGAGATGGTGGGGTTACCATCTTCTGGGTTTGATCCTGCAAGGGACAGGTGGTGGGGTCCCAAACCAAAAGAGTCTTTGTGGGACCAATTATGTCCATGAGTGTGGGGGTGGTTGTTGGCTGAGGTCAGCGGGTGCTCCTGGGAGCCTCCTGTTATGTGTGTCATTGGAGTGCTTTGATAAGCTGGGAGCAATGAGTTTTACACTGAGCCACCTTTGTACTGCATAGACTGGGAATTACTTTGCCTGTTCTGTCCACATGGAGGGGACTCCAACTGCTCTCCTTGTTTTCTCACTCTTGAGAAGAATTTGGCCTTGTAAAGATTAAGCTATTATAGACTCTTCAGTTTATATATCTTCCAAACACTTGTGCAATGACTAATGCAACAAAAGCAGCATCTTTTGACCTGATTATAGCGTGGGAAAGTCTTTCCAAAAGCTGGGGATGGTTGAGTACTGTATGCTTTGTTTGTGAGTTCCCTAGCATTTTCCTTGGTGGGCTTGCTTCAGATTTCCAAATCTTACTGAATTACTCAAGAGTTTCTTGATACACAGAAGTCAAAGATCTGCTAGGAAGCTGGATAAAAATTCATCTAAAAATCCTTCCTTGGAAAGGATTGTGGAGTGGAACTGTTGTTTATGTCCTGAAAGAGCATAAAGTGGATTGTAATGGAACAGAGGTTTTCTGCTGCTGTTTTCACAGAGCATTCCTGCATTGGAGGATTATTGATCTCGGAGGATATTTTCATGGGGAAAAGAGTCCACAGAGCAGGACTTGCACATTTTAAACCTTGATTGTATTAGTCTGTAAATTCTAGTGTGGTATAAGCTATCCAGTTTTACTACAGCTTTTACACACGGTTCTGGTAGCATTATGAGAATGGCAGAAATTGGATTCTGTTTAGCAGCAGAATGTTTATTATTAGATTGTTACTTTTAAGTGAAATGCTGTAAACCTCCAATAACCTTAATTTGCAACAGCCATCTAAGGAGAGTTTCCAAAGCTTGCATAGCAGTGATTTTGTGGTTTTGTTTGGTTTGAGGTAATAAAACAAAATCTGCAATTGCTGGCACTGGGGACAAGAAATTCTGTCAGGGCTGAGCACCTAAAGCTGCTTTGATGCCTTCTAATACTAAGACTTCATTAAGCATTCTTGATACAATGGAAATTTCAGAGGAGAGGAAGACTCCTCAGTCTGAGAATATATTACATTGGTTTATGATTCTGGCTATGTTTGTGATTCCCATTAAAGTAGATGCATGGGTTTAGCAGCTAGGGTGCATCTCATCACATAACAAGACTTAAAACCAGCTCTATTGCTTAACAGCTCCCAAAGAATGTGGTAGTGGGAAAAAATGTCAGTCCTGTCTTGAGAGGTTAGTAAAGCCATGATTCTGTGCAAAACAGACATGATAGCAACAAACTATCTTCATGAGAAAGGGAGACCAGCTAAAACTTTCTGCCATGGCTTCTCCAAACCTCCATGTCCTGACAAAAATATATCCATCTTCTGGGATTCCTGTGGTTTTCTGACCAGCCCAGCCCTAGCTTTTGGCTGAAGCAGGAAAAGTGCATTTGGGAGATGGAGAATATCTCTGCCCCTCTTTCTCATCCCACTGTACATTAATGGGCTCCTAGATAATCTCTGCTATGGCAGTAGCAAGCAGGGGGGGAAAAGCACCAGTGTGTGTTCTGCCAATGAGATTCACAGGAACAAAGATCTTTGTGGTTTGAAACCAATATTCTAAAAGTCTGTCTGGGAACTGAGAGGAGTTAAGGCTGCTTTGGGAATCACACTGCTTTAAAGCAGAGTGATCCATTGCCTGTCTGTATATGCCATTTCCTCTCCTTTTGTACAGCTCAGCCTGTCTGGAGTTCATGGCAGCAGCAAAGTCGATTATTGGGAATTAATTTTATCACAGACATCAGTATGTAAAAGAGTAAGGAGCATTTGCCAACCTCTTGGTCTGGTTAAGATAGAAGAATCCCATGGCCACCTCTCCCCAGGATCCCTGGTAGACTTGGGAGTCTGGAAAGAGTCAAATGAGGAAGCTTTGAAACCATTGTTTACCAAAGCTCACTGCAGCATAACACATGCAGTGTTAGAGAAGAGTTTCTAATAACTCTTTAGAGTCTCCATTGTTTGCATTTGGTGGTTTATTGCTGACTCTGTTCACAGGGAAGTCTGAATCCAGGCCACACTGTACCTCATAACCTTGCTGGAGCAAAGTTAAAATTTCTGTGTCCTGACGTGTTACCTTGGATGCAGCAACTGAGTCTAAATCCAAATGACTCCTCCATGTAATAATTTACATCAACCTCTGAATTTAATCAGCCAAAGGCAGGATGACTGGGGCTGTCCATTAAATAGCAGCTTGCTGAATCACTTCAGTCTGGATAAATTCATCTGGGAGGAAGCATAAATTTTTCTGTTTGCTGAACTCTGATATTATACAGCCTGGATATTCAGTTATGCAACCAGCAGGATCCTTGCCAGCAGAACCCTCAGTATTTTTATACACACATTTGCATCTAAGGCTGCCACACCCTTTAGCAATTGAATTTTAATCTCCCCCCGTCCAGGGAGGGAACTCTGAGACCTGACCAAACACAGAATGGATCCTGTGATTTGATGTCACTGGCAATGTACTCTCTTCTGGACTGCTCATACTGCAACTTAAACTGGAAGACTTTTTTTTTTTTTT
>VXBB01016594.1:99221-172121 GCA_013399915.1 Illadopsis cleaveri
AATCCAGCACCTCAACAGCCTGAAAAAATGAGATTCACAGATGTGTGTAAGATGAGTGTGTCCGGCTATCAGCTTTTCCTACTCTGTTTCTCCACTAAAATTACTAGCTGCACACTTTGGGCTTTTGCGTGCCCTAAATAGATCCAAAAGATCTGTTTGATTGCACTTGGTCAGACAAGAATGCTTTAAAAAACCCAGTCACCTGGTGTACAGACCATGTCTCAGGACAAGGAACTGGACTGAGGAACCCCACCTGTGTGTGTAGGCAAACCTAGAGCAACATCCATGGGTGCAGGAGCACCTCTGTCTAGCACAGATTATTTTGGAGTGATGGTATTTCCTTGGAATTTATATGGCCCTGTGTTTAGTTTTCTGTATCCCACTGCTGAGGGAACACAAGCATTTTTCACCTGTTACAGGAAAGCTGACCCCACATTTCTTTGCAGTGATGCTGTACAGCTTAGCAGGCCTTTCAAGGGCAAACACCAAATTGTCTTGTTCCTTTTGGCCCATTTCTTATGTTTCTTTGCTTTGTTCTATTTTGCATGATAAAGTTTATCACTGAGCAAAATATTAAATTTATTTTTTGCTTATCTGAATGTTTACAGTGCCTGAGACAACCTGTCTGAGTCTTACACTGTTCAGTATCAAAAGTAATAATGTGCTCAGTGTGAGCTCTTACAAATCCTTTGGAACAGCAGAAATCCACGGTGTTGCCTTTCCTGCCTAAAGCACAGGCTCTCCAGGAAATGCTGGAGAATCCCTAGTATCCTATTGGAAAGACTAAGAAAACTGTCTTCATTAAACTAAATTACAACACATATTTCATCCGGCACTAATTAAGTCCACTTCGGTGGCTTAATTGTCACTGTTTTGACAGCATTCATTTTATCTTTTATGTCTGATGGTTTATTTTGCTGTTTAGCATATGCAAGTTTGCCCTCTATTGTTGTTGTCTGTGCTTGAACCATCAGGCCTTGAGTAGGTCTGTTACAGCACAAAGTTTAACAAAATATCCTTAATAGAAGTGTTGGGCTAGGGAAAGGAGGAGGCATCCAGCCAGGAGTGACAGGGCAAAGCTGCACTCTGCAGGCATTTCTGTCCATGGGCAGTAAATTACAGTGTCAATAGTTTTTGGAAGGAAACCTGGGATCTTCATTTCTAATGAAAGAAATGCCTAAGGAGAGCAGTTTTTTGGAAACCCCAGAGTGATGACAGTATTGCACATTCCAGCCAGCAACACAACAACTATCTGCCTGCTTATCTTGTGGAAACTTCTCAGGAGAAGTATTTTTGTGTGTTTATGACTGAATTTGTCAGATTTACTTCTAATGCTGATATTTCCATTCCAAAATACTAATTTGCACTACCAGTATGTGTCAGCATATAAAAAACCCAGGTGGAAATAATAAGATTTTAGAAGTATGTGCTTGGCTCCAGTTTGACTTGAACCCGCTGGATTTGATCTGAAAACAGCCCATGAGGTTTCAGCCCAAACAGGCTGCTCTCTCTAGCTGCATTTGCCTCTAAGCAGCAAACAACCTACTTACAGGAAACACTGACATTTTTAACACCATCTTGGGTGAAGATTGTGTGTTGCTTCTTGACTTGCTTGTATTGATGTAACTTAGGATGGTGCCTCTTAAACTGGGGAGATGCTTTCCTATCACCCTGGAAATGGGGGGAAACAGTGTTTGAAGTTTGGTTGGTTTAATTTTCTAAGACAAGAGAAACAAAGGGAAACAAGTATGTTGCTGGAATAGCTTTGCTGCCTGGTGAGAGGATTTATAGTGTGAGGGATGTTGTGGGGCAAAGGATGCATGAATGTCCATGGGCGTGGGTAGCAGGAGAAACAAATCACACCTCGGTGTCTGTCCCAGGGAGGAGTTAATTATAGCCTCACAGGGTTAAAGCTATTTCTGTCCAGATGAGCAGGGGCAGTGGCACTCCACAGAGCAGTGCCCATGTTGGTTGTGCAGAAAGACAAACCGAGCCCCTCCTGCCTTCACAGCCTCAGTGAAACTCCCAGGGAAGTTATTCACGGGTTCTGCTTGAATAAGGATCTATCCAATGGCATTCTCTGAGGGGTAGTGTTACACTGCCTGTCTATATGGTGTATGACTGCAGTACAAATGGTAATATATTTTTTTTTTTTTCAGTCTTTTTAAGCTGGCACATAAAAGAAAGTAAAGATTGGGGAGAGACATTCTTGAAACTGAAGGGAGTGTAAAAAGTTGGCAAAAAGAATGTTTGAAGAGACAAGATTTTTGTGTGTATATTTCATGTTTCTGTTACAGGATTTCCAGTAATTTAACCCTGGAGGTATCAGCACTGTTAAATGGAAAGGACCAGATATAAATTTAATATAATTATATTAAGAAGCCTGTATTTAAGACAAGTATTTCTAATGTTAATTTTAAATTTCAATTTATCTGTTTTGTTTTGAAGCACCTGACGTTTCAAAGGGAGTTTGATTCTGATTCTCTCAGGCACTATAGCTGGGCTGCAGACACCTTGGACAATGTTAACCTTGTTTCCAGTCCCATCCATTCTGGGTAGGTCACTTGACAATTTTCCTTTATCTTTAGATGTGGAACTGTATTGTTAGCTGCAGAATACAGCCTGCTGTAATGGCTGATAACATGTCTGTTCCTGCTCCACTTGAAACCAGTGGCAAAATTCACACTGACTTCAAGGAGGGTGCATAATAACAGAAGTCAGTCTAAATTCTTGCATATCAAACCAAAAATTTGCTTCTGCACTTTATTTTCTGATTGCCTAAACACTGCAGGCTTCTCTTTAAGAGTCCTGTTTTGCTTTTTCTGTTGCTTATGCTTTGCTTTAAGTGCCATAAATGATTTTGTTTGCATTGTGTTAAATTATTTGGAATATGAAATCAGAGATGGAATATTATGCTGTTTTTTCATAGAGGAAAAAATGGGCGGCTTTAATTTGGTCTCTTATTTTATTTATACCTTCAAGCTCCTGCCTAGTCTCCAATATCTGTAGTTTGGTTTAGTGGTGCTATTTGTTTACTTATGAGTCATCACTGTAATTTAGGTGCTTCTTGACAGTGCCACAGACTTGATTTAAATGCAGTAGTAGTGATGTCTGAATGCATATTGTAAAAATTTGCAAATGAATGCCTAAGTAATCTTTGCATATTATTAGATTGTCTAGTGTAAATATTTGTTGTTTAGTTTTTGAGATCAGGGCATAAAATCTCATATCCGTTTTAATTTACTTCCCCATTTTGTGACTAATTACATTCTTACCATAAAAATGAGTGTGGCACATACCAAAATATTTCATTTCCAATACAGCGAGCCCCACAAATCTAAAGCTACAATCCCACAATGCAGCACCTGCATCTGCTGAACAGATCTATATAACAGTGGTTTTTTAGGTCCCAAGCTGATGAAACTCTGCACATGATCAGTGCTGGCATTAAAATGTCAAGAATTGCAGGATGAAAAGCTGAAGACTGTTGGTTATTGTGGAATGGTGCATTGGCAAAGACAGCTGGTAGCCCAACCCTTTCCTTTACTGTAAGATAAAATGTAGCCAAGCCAGTCCTGAAATACGTTTAATGTCCTAATAACCACTAAAAATAAGAGATTCTACAGCCCCCTAGCCCCCGCTCCAGGAGTCCACTGTCTTTTGTTACACTGCTTCTTCCCCTAATGGTCAGCTTAACATTCCATTGCTGCAGACTGNAAATGTAGCCAAGCCAGTCCTGAAATACGTTTAATGTCCTAATAACCACTAAAAATAAGAAATTCTACAGCCTCCCCGCTCCAGGAGTCCACTATCTTTTGTTACACTGTTTCTTCCCCTAATGGTCAGCTTAACATTCCATTGCTGCAGACTGGGCCTATTTCTTACCCATAGTGGATTTCCATTGTAATATCCACAGTGGACAGAGAGAACAATATCTTACTGGTCTCTTGGCTATTGTTTTCTGTATCAGAAGACATGCAATCCTGTCTTTTAGGCTAAAATGGCCCAGACCCTCCTAGGTGGTGCTTTCCCCATTTCAACACATTCCTGCTGCTCTGCCCCAGCTCTCTCCTCTGATGAGACCTTGTTTGTGAGCCAGGATCACCACTTCTTTGGTCTGACACACAGCACACTTGAGCAGCCACACAGTGAGAGTTATCCTTTTGGTAATTTCAGTTTCTATTGGTGAATGTTTCTGATCTGCTAGAATTTCCTGTTTCTCTTTTGAAATCCTGAAGTTTGGTTAATTTTTACTGGTGTTATGTTTAAGTGTTTGGTTTCTCCCCTCTGCATTTGTTTCTGTGGTATTTCAGTTCATTGGTTTCAGCCCCTTTTTCCATTTTTTAACAAGAGAGCTTTTAATTCTGATCCCATTTTCCAAAGACTTTTCAGACCTTTTTTATTGTGTTGAAATGGTGAAGACATTTAGCCTGGTACCTGTGCCAGGACAGCGCAGTGAAATATGCCCTTGAAGTTCCCTGTCAGTGTGACAGGAAAGCACTGATGGTATCTCTTTTGAGGTAACTTCTCAGGTGATCCTGCACTTACCTTATCTGTACTGTACCTCCATTGCTTGCTGAGGTACCAAGGCAGTACTTCCACACATCAAAGAAGGATTTCAAATTCATTTGGCATGAATTGCTCTTGCCACTTACATTTTTGGTTTGTTTTTATTTTGAGATTGGTGGTAGGCAAGGTGTAATATCTTGATTAGTTACCTTGATCCTTTAGGCCCTTGTAGAATGATTATTAAATAATTTATTGCTGAATGTTTCCTGGCAATTTGGGTTAGACTGATTGCTCTAAAATTTTCTGGTTTCTTTTCACCCTGATAGGAGGTAGGTCTGATGTTTTCATCCTGCCAGTCCTCTGGGACAATACTTGGCTGCCCTTAGGTCTTCAGCATATTCACCAGTGCTTCCAGCCCTCCAAAACATATATTCTGTGGCCATGGGAGCTTTCATGTAAGGTCTATTCACTCGGAACATGGGCTCTCTCTAATGCAGAGGGGGTCAGAGCTGCTGCCCAGAGGGCAGCAAACTGTGGGGCTGCGTGGCTGGGAGAGGACAGATATCCTCCAAACAGGTATTGCTCTCCAAACAGGCATAAACCAAAAGATTCTCCAAATTTGTAGGGCTTTTCTGACCCATTACATTTCTTATTTGACATAGAAATGATGCTCTGAGGATTCAGTTCCTTTGGCAGGGAAAAAAAACCCCAAATCTCATTAGTTGTTTATTTACTTTTCAGCTGTGGCCCTATATTATAATATGATCCCTTTAGCTTTTCCTGGTTATCTTCACCTAGAGGCAATCAACAGATGTTCCCTTCTAATCTTCCAGTACCTCAGCACATTTGATACGCAGTGGATCATGACTTTCCACATCTCTTCTGCCAGTCTTATCCTAAACAGCAAATCCATTTCTGCTTGTTTGGGGTGCTTCATCCCTGTCCTTGTCCCCACTTCTGTCTGTGGCCAGGGACAGGGGCTGTCAGCCCTCATGGTGTGGTGGCCCTGTGGGCAGGCTCTGACCCCACTTTGCCATCTCCATCCTCGCAGGGCTCCCCATGGTGCTGTGCCAGGAGCACCACTGCTGCCTTGGGTCAGTCCTTTGCCCATTTGCCCACTGCCAGGAGAAAACATCAGTGTTTGTTCTTATTTCTTAACCCAGGCAGAAGGGGTGCTCTGGGAGCAGGATGTGGAGATCCAGCAATGTATCAGTGAAAGGAGAAGAAAGTAGAAATTGTTGGCAGTGATTTCAACTCTTCTGGTTTTTTCCTTTTTTCAAGCCAAGAGAATGTTTTATGTTTTTCTTCTTGAGTTCAGATAAGTTGTTTTGCCAGCATATATTTTGAACAGGGTCCATTGTAAGCAGTGCATTGAAATGCATCATGAATCTTGAGGCCTCTGGAAGGGTAGAGACCCTCACCAAAATGACCTTCAGCTGTCAGATGTGAGCTTACTCCTGCAGTTTTCCCAAAGTTAAATGTGGGTGTTCTCTCTTCATGTTGCCTTTAACTCCTTCATTTTCTTAGCTGAAAGAAAGAAACGAGTGTGCCACACTGCCTTCCAGTACTGAAAATCTCAGAAATACTGGATCCAGTCTTGCAAAGTAGAATAAATCAGATTCATTTTAGTTTACTGTATTTAAAATTGTATTAACTATATGCAGTTTAAATTACATTAACTATATATAGTTTACTCCACAGAACACAGAACTCATTTTTGACAGCAGTGTAATGGAAGGCATGGACTGATACTCCTTTCAAGCATCCTGCCACACATATGTTTATACATTATGCTTTGGAAAATAAACTGCTTTAGAAAAGTGCAAGAACTGGTTTTCCATGGCACACAGGAGCATGTTTTTGGAATTCAATGAAGAAATTGTGTTGCAATAAATTCTCTGCTGACTAAGTAAACAGAAAATACTTTTCTTGTTGTGCATTTTCCAGAGAACTTACAGAGTTGTGCTGACTAATTAAATGAACGTTCCCTTTCGGATTTTTTTCCATGTGTAGCATATTTTTTATGACATATGTCACGATATGTGAAGCAAAAGCCAAATAATTTCTAAAGCTGGCCTTCAAACATGTTGCTTTTGTTATTTTTCTGATTGTTACTTTTTTTTTGCACTTATTATTATTATTATTGATATTTTCTGTTGCTTGCCTCTAATTATCTTACATTAATTTTCCCATTTGCTTTCTAAATTATTTTGCAGCTATTCCTCTCCACTCCCCCAGTATGATTCAAGGTGATAACTCTGTGCTTTCTGTGAATCCTCATTTCATTTTGTTTTTTTAAACTTTTTTTTCCCACAGAGTGTGTGTAGATGTTTGTAGTGCATCCAGCCACATCCTCATCCCTTCCATGTACTCAAGTAGAAATGCTCATTAGCCTTTAGCCTTGTGTTTTAGAGGTCATACTGTAGTTTCCATTATTAGTGCAACATTAATTTAGGTAAGCATCAGCTACTAATGTTTTTAGATAGAAAGTGCATGAACTACTGTTTGGAATTGTTGTTATTGTTTCACACGGTAAGTTACTAATCGGAAAATTAAACAAGGAAATAGTTAATTAATAAGCTGCTGACAATGACTGCCTTTCTCTGGGAGCAATATGCATAAAGGCTGGTCTGCTGCAGGTTTTGTCTGCGCTGGAGGCTGCAGGGTGGTGCAGACACCAAAGCTGCAGGGGGCTGGTTCCTGCACTGGGGCACAGGCTCATGTCAGGGGTAATTTACTCTTGCTGTGAGCAGTGTGCTGTAGCAGTGCTAAGCTCCTGGTTGCCAAGGCTGGACTGACCTTAAAATCCACAGCCTAAATATCCCTGCTAAGTCAAGGACTGATTTTTGTAGGTACTTAGTTTTAACTTCTATTGATTTTTTTTTTTTTAAATTATGAATTTAAGACAGTTGATTTAGGTGCCTAGAGATTTTTGCCAATTCACTCTTACATACTTTTCACAATTTAAATAGTTTGGGTACAGCACCTTATTTGAGTGTAAGTTTTTTGCACTAGATGAAAGCCTCCTTTTTGTTATTAATTCTGAGGTGGCTTAACAAGCCAGTAACCGTGCCCGTGATAGGCAGCTCTCCAAAACATTGCTTTGTGCTGAGCCATCAGGCCAAGCCCACCCTTGCCAAGCTCCCCAGGAGGCTCCTCCGTGGTGCACTGACCAGCTGTGCCTCCCTGGAGCTGCTGCAGCTTCAGCCCTGGGGATGCTCCAGCCAGGCATCCCACCACCCTACAAACTTCCAGTCTGAAATGGCCCCAGCTCCTCTGCAGACAGAAACCAGGCACGTTTTTAAAAGGCCAGCTAAGCGTCCATAAATACTAAGATTATAATCACTTACAGAGTATATAATTTAAAGATCAAGCATGCTGGTTTTGACACGGGTCTAATATTTATGGAAGGTGTTTGGTTAGCCAAGACCCTGTCGTGCTGAAACAATTCCTCTTGTGAGGAGCTGGGATACCCTAGTGGCAACATTTGGATTTGTTGGAGTGTACAGTGCATTTATCTAGGAGAGAAACATGGAATGTGGATACTGTTTTTCTGTATGAAAATTACCGTGAAATATCATGCCTCAGTATTGTAAAGTGTCTGGCGCGTGAGAAAGTATAAATTTGGGCTAGGGTCATCTCAGAGTGCAGTTTTACCTCCCCATCTTTACTGATGGGTTTTAATTTGATGAAAGGCAATGAAGCAACTTCTTGATCTGGAATTCAGCTGGACAACATTTCCATGGTACTTCCTGTATTTATAGGTCGTGTCCCTGCTCACTCCTCTCCTGCAGACCACTAAAAACCAAATGTTGATTTCATCCTGCTTTTGTGCAGATTTTTCCCACCCATGTTGGCCAGACTTGTGAATACAGTTCCTGCTGGTCTCAAAGCAAATAGAACTGTGTTGCACAAACGAAGCTGTGTTGCACAAATTCCCAGTCATACTTCAGAGCACGTGGTGGCTTTTTTTCAAGAACCATCACAATCCCCTGGATTACTGGCTGACTCCCTTAGTTCACTTTACTGTCAGGGACCAGGAAATTGAATGGATTCACCTGTTAGTCATGTGAAGGTTTAGTTCTTAAAAGCTGGAAGTTTTGGCAGCAGCCTTGAAAATAGTGAAGCCACATGACAGATGTGTCAGCTATGTCAGTGTCTATCATACAGAAGAAGCAAACAAAATCTATACTGGCTTCAAGACTGAGCTGGTAACTTGTGTCCGTCTTGATACCAGCCTGTTGTTGCGTCTTCTACCTGAAGCTATTCTAATATTAATTGTAAATTTTAATTATTCCCTTGCTAAGAGAAAGGAGTTTATTAAAAAATATACCACTCATCATTTACAAATATAATTTCTTACCCCCTTGTTTAAAAATGGAAAATTATGCAATGGAATGGCACTAGCAAGTGCGATTTTTTCTTTAATGTCTCTTTTTTTGCTAATGAATCTAATCTTCAAAGAGAAGTAATGGCATGATTTCCTCCAGGGAGCCAACAGCCTAAAGGAAATTATGTACTTGGTAGTCATCACTTATCTTCCCCATCAGTGGAAGCTCTTAGTAGCCTGGACTGACTGTCACCCATGGTGCTGGCACTTGCTCTGGCAGCCATCAGGAGTATTTGTAAATGAGGCAGCAGGGAAGTTTTAAAGACTGAGCTTCCAAAAATAATAAGCATTTTTGATTCTCCTTTTTCTACACTGTCTGGTTGCTTTATGCATGTGAGGCTAATTACTCTCGTTTGTGGACAGTAGAGCTAAGGGATGTTTTAAAATTCTAACAAAACAGTACTAATACACTACTTGTGTACACTTTTAATCCAAATTGCTCGGTAGAAAATGGTCATTTCACCATGATGTTGCTAGAGCTTTAGCAATTTCTGCTTTTGATAACACGCAAGTACAAATTTTAAAAGGATCTTCGTGTTCTTTTTAGTTTAGCTGGGATTGGGATGACTTTTCTGATGTTTTAAGTCTGTGTCTGCTGACTTTCTGCTGACCTTCCCCTTGTTTGGCGACGAGTTTCATTGGTGTGTTGCCTTTTCTGTGCAGTTTCCTGGTCAGTTTCATGGTGGATGCCCGCGGGGGTTCGATGAGGGGCAGTCGGCACCACGGCATGCGGATCATCATCCCGCCACGCAAGTGCACGGCCCCCACCCGCATCACCTGCCGCCTGGTGAAGAGGCACAAACTGGCCAGCCCACCACCCATGGTTGAAGGAGAAGGACTGGCAAGTCGACTTGTAGAAATGGGGCCAGCAGGGGCACAGTTTTTAGGGTGAGTTGTTCAGTGAGTTTAATTGTTTATGCTTCATGTCGCACCTTTCATTCCCGTTATCCTGTGGGTCTGGGTAGTTAAACATTGACTCTTCCTCATCTGAGCACGTAGCACAGGCTACTTAACTTAAAACATTAAAAAATGCCAACCTGCCATTCCTTCTGGAAAGAACCCTTGCATTTTAAGGAGAATTTTGCCTCTTAGATGACTGCAGGATGGAGATGAAGGTAAGGAAAGCCATGGGAAGGCCAGGTCCCACCCCCATCTACTCACACAACCCTGCCTTGGAACTCAGGAGGAGTCACACACTGAAAACCCAGAGCAGGTTTTGACCCTCTTGCTTGTGGAGTATTTAGAGGCAGCACTGTGACAAAGAATTGTCCTAGAGACACCCACAGGGACCCAGATACTGAGTTCTGTTCCCAGCACGTGCACAGCTCCCTCTGGAGTTGCTGGGAGCTGCCTATGGAGCAAAACCACTCAGAGTGGCGGTGGAGTACCTACTGCAGAGTGGTGGTACGAGTAGTACCAGTGCTAGGGACTGACTATTTTTAAAGCTTAAAATAAGGGAAACAATCCACTATGATGTGGCCTTTTTTTTCCTAATTATAAATTTTGTTCATTACCGTGAGTGGCACCCTGGTGTAAACTGCTGGTTCTGTCGGGAATGACAGCTTGTTCCTAATTTCCCCTTCTCGTTTCTCTTCCTGCTGCATGGATGTTATTCAGTAAACTGCATCTTCCTAAAAGTCCTCCCCCTCTAAATGAGGGTGAGAGCATGGTTAGCCGAATCCTGCAGCTTGGTCCACAAGGAACAAAATTTATTGGGTAGGATATGTATGGAAAAGATACAGAATGTCTACAGTTTTTATTTTGTTTCCAATTTTTTGTTATTCCCATTATTTTTTTTTAAGTTTTCTAAAACTTTCAGTTGATTTATGTCACTGAAAGAAAATCATAGTGGCTTGATTTAATATAGCTCTGCTACTACCTTGTGCTTATAGGCATGTAAAATTCACTGCCAGCATTCTGCTTTCATAACTTCTGTGCTTTTGTAATTTTTTAAATTTGAAGTGTTTCTACTGCATTAAATACATTTTAATACACAGTGGCAGTCCTTTAAGTTCAAACCTGTGGTAGAGAAGGTATTTACAGGCTTCAAGTGAGAGTGTTTTGGGAAGAGCATTTATAAAATGTGATCGCATAAAGTCCTTTACTCATGAAAGATTATTCAGAAAAAAATGTCACCAAGTGAATGAATTGATTCAGCAAGATTGGAGAAATACTAATCTTTTCAACCTGCAAGAGGCATCTTGTTAAATAAATTTACAAAGCCAAGTATGCTACCCAAAGGGACTGCAGTGTATGGTCTAAACATGTAAGAATGTTTCCGTATGTTTTTGACTGTTGTTTTCAAACCATATTGTGAAATTTATTGCACTAGGTTTTTAAAATATTGGTGAGTGTTTGGTGTTCCAAACCTGTTCAATACCTTCTCACTGAGTATTCTCGTTAAATGTCATGCACAAAATTGTGTAGTTTCTAAATATTTACAGAGACAGTATCTGAAATATTAGCCTGCAAAGATTGTACTACACAGTTAGTTTTCAGCTTGTGCTCTTTTTGAACTAGAGAGTAAATATCTCAAGCAATGTATTTGAATTTTTGGTATTTTCTTGCTGTGCACAATGGGAGAGAGCAGCTACATTCCTGGTTTTTTGTTAAAAGACTTGAGACTTGAAAAATAGACTGGGTGTTCCTAAAAGCATCTAAAATATATATTAATTAAACTATTTTTGTCATTTTCATGGGGAAAAAAAAAGACTAACTCTTCCCCCTGGGAATTTAATGTGCAAACTGGGCCTCAAGCTAGTTTGTTTTTCCCCATGATGGCTGTTGTGATTTCATGCTCAAGTGATGAATTGGTTAATGCACCCAACACCTGGAGAAGTACAGTACCACAGAAGTGCTGCACACTTCTCCCATCATGTGATGCTGCTTTTAACCAAGTTGTTACAAAGCAGTTAAAACCTTTTACAACCTCTGTAGGAAAATAATGATACTGTCTATTTAAATGTCTTAAAGCTGCATAATCCATAAATGTTCCCTTACTGTGTGATTTCAGTCGGTTTGTCTTAGCATACTTTAAAATGCATATCCTGCCTGTGAAGTGTTTGGCAACAGTGTCTGTTTTGTTGAGGAATGGCACATGAAGTGAATGGTGGTTTTTGTTGGTTGTTCATACAAACTGTTCAGTAATACACTTGCAGTCCTCTGTTGAAGGTACTTTGTCTGGTGACATAGGTGTATTATTAACCACCTTCTCATTCCCTATCCTTCCCCCCAAAATGTTTGACAGTAACTAATATAAATGTGGTTGTGATGTTGTTCAACCCAGAGAAATCCATTCTGAAAGAATCTAACAATTCCCCAGTCATGTTTGCCGTGCAGAGGTTGCAGCTGTGATGCTGGGCATGAGAACCAGAAAGTGGAGCTAAAGAAAAACAGTCTCTTTTATTTCACAGGAGCTGCATCAACAGAGAGCCAGGGAGAGCTTTGAAAACTTTGGGACTTAGTTTGAAGTTCAAAATCCGCATAAATGCATGGTTCCTGTTACAGTCAGTGGCTGTTGCATGCACTGGGATAGCCAGACTGCTTCTGAACTAACTTTGTCCCTTCAAACTCTCTGAGCCAAATCTGAACTTCGACTATGCTAATGCCAGATAAAAGTCAGCAGTGCTGTGTGTGCTGAAGGCAGGTTGGATCACCTACACCCTGGGATAGATGAACAAGGAGAACTCTCCTCACTAAAAGTTGCCACTGTTTTTTTTCGTGGAGGCAGACACGTCAAAAGATTTGCACCAAAACCAAGCTATTTATTAGTATTTTCAATTTGTCCATTAATATAGTTTAAATGATAAAGGATTGTGCAGCTTTGGCAATTTTAAAAACATTTTTTACCTTATAACAGTGTTAACTATTTAAAATGGCTGTAGTTTTCTTAAGGACCCATAGGAAAATAAGGGCAGTGAGGAAATATAGGGTTAAAAATAACATGGTTCCTTTTTCTCTAGCCCTGTCATAGTGGAAATCCCACATTTTGGATCAATGCGAGGCAAGGAGAGAGAGCTGATCGTACTCCGGAGCGAGAATGGTGAAACGTGGAAAGAGCACCAGTATGACAGCAAACACGAAGACTTAACTGAAATACTCAATGGCATGGATGAAGGTAAATATTTTCTCAAAGCTTTGGCTAGCCTTGCCTTCGTGGAGGCTTGCTAACATGGGCTGACTAGAGCACACTAAAATAAAACAGTGCAGGGGATGTCTCACTTCAGGGAATACAGTGTGTGCTCCATATTAAACTGATGGGAAGAGAGGAAGGAGAAATTGTTCTGCAGTGGCCTGGAGACATTCTGAAATGAGTGGTGAATTTTGGTCTGAAGTCTTGCCAAGTTTAAGCAGAGTTTGCACAGTTGCTTTCCAGCATGAATTTGAGAATAACACCCAGCTAGAGGTACACGTGTCTCTGCTGCTCAGGCAGGGCCACGGGAAGGTCATTCCAAACCAAGGGTGAAGTGTAAATATCAGCTCCATGGGGCCTTCCCACAGACACAGAGCTCGGCCCCTGGAGCATTCTTATTTCAAATGGTGCTGTTAGAGATTGCCTCCCACAAACACACAACCTGCCCTCCTGATGCCCATCTAGGCAGTCTGGCTCCCTTGTTTTGCTTGGACTTTGCTGCTGATGTGAGAGTCCCTCAAGATGAGGGGATCCAGCTGCACAAATCAATCAGAAGGTGCTGTCACAGACAAATTGTGGGCAAAGTCAGGCTGTGGGGCTGCAGTGATTCCTTGGCACCACTGCTTGCTTTTCCTAGCAAGCATTTTTCAGTGCTTGTGCTGTAAACCATTGCTTGAGCTCTTTGCATCCGAGTGTGAATGAAACAGATTGTGGTGTGAACTTTGGTTTTCTGTGAGGGTTTATCCACAGGATTTTCCCTGGATAACCTACAGAAGGTCATAGTGTGATAGGGTACAAACTGGAGGAAGGTTCTTTCATTATCAGCAAAAGCATGTGAAGGAAGTGATGAGGCTGTGGATGGCAGCTCTGAGAGGTGTCTGTGGGGAGCTCTGCCTTTGATTTTGGCCTCTCCTTGTTTGTGAGGGCAGCCTCAGCAAAAGCCTTGGGAATGTGGAGAGTTGTGCTGTTGTGAGGGTCTCCCTGGGCATCTGAAATATAGCATTTTTATCGATTTCTTGATCTTCTGGGAATGTGGACAACAGGAAAGGCTTCACTTTGAAGTATTTGAACTGCACCTGAGCTTGTACAAACACAAAGTAACAGCAAAGATCTGCCTGTTTCGTGATGATTTATTGTAGCTATTTATTTCAAAATAAATGCAATAGAACCAACCAAACCAGAGGGCAGAAACACTGCAAATGTTTTGTCAGTGGGTCTGGAAAATAAAATAAACCTCATTGCTGAAGGGTACCTAAAAACAGTGGAACAGGCAAGAGAGGGACATGGTCCAGGATAGTATGGCTTGGGGAATTATGATTGCTGCAGGATTGAATGCAGTAGTTGCAGCCTTTGAAAAAGAAAAATCTCACCACTGCCCCTCCTTCTCTGCACACTGGCATGGGATCAGAAGTGATGATTTGGTATTTGGGTGACGTGGTGCCTTGACAGGAATGAGGTAGTCAGCACTGATCAGTACCTTGCTTATTTGCTTCATGTGCTTTTTCGTGAGCTTTGTTTGATTTGAGGATAGGAAATCTGGGCACAGAAATATTGTTCTGAAGTGCTGAAGCTTGCAACACTTATGAAAGGGTTCACATGGATAAATTGACAATTTACAGAGACCAGCTCAATAAATAAAAACACTTTGAGACAGGTGGCCATGAAGCCCTCAGTACTTAGGGCTTAAAATAATAAGCTTCACAATGTGCAGCCACAGGATAACTTTCTGATCTACTGAAGGTTTCAGGTGGCTTTTTCCTTCTGGGGAACTGCTGTTTGAGGTTAGTGGGTATAAGTGTAAACAAATAATCACACAAAGTATGATGGGCTTTATTCTGTTATAGTGAAAATATTTGACACCTTAAAAGCCAAACCTCAGGAATGGCTTTTACAAATCCAGGCAATCATTTGTGAGAAGAAAGGGAGAAAAAATACTGTAGACACATCCACTGTATTGATTATTCGTTCAGTTCATTTTAGCTTAATCCTTCTCTAGCTAGGAAAGCAAAAGTAAAAATAAACAAACAAACAAACAAAACAAAAAACCAACCAAAAAACAAACAAACAAACAAAACCACTCTGCATTAAAATAGTGCAAGGGTTTTGACAAAATTCCACTCTAGTTAAATGACACCTTTTCAATGTAAAAGGTCTTCCAAGCAATGACTGAAAAATTACAAATTTGTAGACTTGAGTGGGTTGGGTTTTTTTTTCATCTGAACTTTTACTGACTTGTTACAAAATACCACAGTCAGACTTGGCTCTGGGGGGAGCATCTGGCATCTCAGAAGACATAACTTCGGAAGAAGTTTCATTCCAGGTATGAACTCTGGAGGCAGAAGCACGCTTTAATTTAAATAAAAAGCAGCCACATAGTCATTTAGAGAAATTTACTGTGTCTTTGGAAGAAAACTCATCTGCATAATGATCTCTAAGTGCCACGAGGTGCTGCAGGAGTGCCCATTTTCTGTTGGAAGCAGCTGGTCCGTCCTGCTGTGATCACAAGTCCTTTCCTACCCGTGTAGTGAAGAAGCGCAATCAGACCTTTATTCGCAGCTCCTTTAGACGCAGTTTGCTCCTCTGTTTTGTTGTTCCTGTTTTGCTGAGTCCCTTAGCTGGCAGGGATGAGAGCAAGGACATCCTGGCTCCTGGCCCTGGGTGAGGAGTGCCAAAAACCCGCTCTGTCCTGGAAGCAGCACCATCTGCTGGGAAACCTCGTCCTAGACCCGAAATAATCCCGAGCAGGAGGCGCCGCTGCAGGGCTAATGCAGGATTAAATAACAGTGGAGCTTTTGGGTTATTATCATGAGAGAACAATGCACCGTGATGTAAAGAGCCTGGTTTTCTTTGGTGTAGTCAAGTTTCTGCTTAAATAGGTTTCATTTTAAGGATGGTGCTGTACTTAGACAAATACAGGGCTGAGGGAATACAGGGAACTTGGCATTTTTAGGAGTAGGAGGAGTGTGACTCCAAACACAAGGGTAGCAATTCACAGCTCTTGGCCACATTACATTTATTTGTAGTTGAATAAAATAGAATATATCTATTTTTTGAATTTATTATTTTTTTAGGAAGAAGCTCTCTGTCTTGTAGTTGGTAAATACATTATGTTTTCAGACAGGCTCCTTTCGTATATAACTTCTGTTAGCTTTTAACATTCCTGCACCCTTTAGAGGTACCTGTAGACAAATTGTGGGCACAAATGCACACATTGGGGTAGCTAATCTTTTAAAAGTCACTTTGCAGACTAGTGAGTGAGCCAAGAAATGCAAATGTTTGTGGCTGCAGTATGCTTGCAGCTGCACAGTGTGGTTTCAGATGGGAAGCAGGAGTTTTTATATAACTGAATCAACAGATCAAACCAGAGTGTGACCTTGTTTATGCTTGAAGTTTAAAATACCACCATAAATCACTTCGCAGTGATTTTGCCACATTTCCAAGAAAAGTTTTTAAACACATTGCTGTTAAACTGAATGTTGTGAATGGCAAGATGAAAAACTGCACAAAAATAGCCATAAAGGACATTGCCTTATTTGAGGGTGAAACATCCTTGTGGCACTGGGAGTGTCTTGTTATGTGTATGAAACACTGAGGCTGGGAGGGTGGGTCTGGTTACCAGCATCCTCCTGCCCTCAGTTTCTCCTTGTCCCTCCTGTATTTTATTCCATGTGGAAGCTGCCCTCCTGTGTGCCATGCTTTTAGTGCAGCAGTTCCTTAATGGGCACATCTCTGTATGGGAAGAGCTGGGATCCTGTGCTCACCCCATCCTGTGGTCTGTGCACGGTGACAAGGTCAGCTCTGCTTTAGCCAGGACTGAGGGAAGGTTGCACAACTCAGAGAGCTCTTCAGTCTGGGAGGTGCAACTGAGATTTGAAAAGCAAGTGTTAGCAAAATTATTTTGAGGCCCTGGCAAGGGAAACCAGGTACACACAAAGACACCTTGAAGCTCATGAAACAGCCAGGTGTTCTGTGACTTGTCTGGCTCTATTTTGAGTCAGAAGATTCTTGCTCTGTGTTACCTTATCTGAAAGTAAAAAAAGAAAGGTATTGGATGTGGATGAACTTGATCCACAACTGCCTCTCAGCAGAGTGAACTGGTGTGATTGCTCTCCTTGACCTGAGACAGCCTGTGTGAGGTCCCTCTCTGACCTTGGAGGACATGGCTGGGTTTCTCTTCTCCTGTCCTGGAGCCTTAACGTTCATGTGGCAGCGTGCACCAAAGGGTGGGGAGCTGTGATGTTCTTTTCCTCCCTCCTTCCCCTCTCTCTATCTCCTCTTTTCTCTATCACTCCCGTGGAAGATCAGACACCAGACCATTGCAAGATAAGTGTACCTTACACATGGCTGGCAAGAGAAGACTTCTGCACACATTATATTCACAATACCTTTCTCTTGACTCACTAAAGCTGAATGGCTGTGAGAGTTCTTGGGCTGTTAGCACAAGCCTGGGAGACAGTGACAGTGGGAGATTCTTCCCAGTTCTGCCACTAACTTAAAAAAGCAGAAACATTTCTGCTTTGCCTCTCCATCTTCACTATCCCTATCTGTATGATGGGGTGCACAGCATACTTTGTGGTTAAAACCCCATTCCCTCCAAAACCCAACCATCTAACCAAAAAAGTGCTTCAAGGTTTATCATTAGAACATTTTGCCCAGGAATGAAGCGTCAGCAGCTGAGGAAAATAGCAATGATGATATCTCCCTCTGTAAAATGCATGAGGTGTGTTCAGGAAACATGACCTCTCCCAGGACTAGTTTTCCCTGTTTCATTAATTCTGTCATGCTAACACTGCATTTCTTAGGGCAGTAAGAGAAATGGTTTGATTGCTCATCAGCTTTTTTATTTTATTTTTTTTGTGTTAGAGGGCAACTGCATATAGAAGCTTACATATGTATTATCCAAACATAACCTCCCTGTATATAGTCCAGCTCTTCTCCATGCCTGACTTTTGCTCTGCCACTCTTATCTTCCCATCTTCCCCCTCTGAACTCTCAGGCCTGCCAGGTTCAAGGGACTTAGAAATGTTCTTGTACAAATCACTATTTTTCTACTTCAGGAGAGTTTTAATTATCCTTCACCCCTCTCAGCATTTTACAGTGGGTTTTTTTCTCTAGCAACAAACAGGAGATGATTAGGATTTACCAGTCAAGATTATGCCTGCCTTAGGAGTTTAAGAATCCAGTTTGTCTCCTGCTCAAGCCATTGCTTCCAGAGGCTGCAGGCAGGGTGCCTAATTCATTAGAGGGCTTCAGATATCAATCTCTGAGTCAAAGTAAATGGAAGCTGACATTATGATAAGAAATTATCCACTTCGGGTAGGTACACATGATCCACAGCAACACTGTGTGATTAATCCAAACTACCTGCTGAATGTTTTAAAATGGCAAACTGACATTTTACCAAATTTGTATGCTAATTCTTTTGGAACTGTAATTGAGCTTACATGTTTAGAGGAGGAAAATGTCTCCGCCACAAAGTATTTTACAAGTGTCTTTTGTCTTAGTATTATTTCTGGTCTTCCTGCTTTCTCTTGCTGGATCTGATAAAAGTGTCATCTTTGAGGATCAAACTTTATTTAGAAATTCCCTTTTTAAGGAGGAAAATAAGAGCTGAAATCTGTGGAGTGCTCCAATGAAAGCCAACGAAAAGAGAGAAAAAGGCCAAGTGCAAGAAGTTACAAGGAGAAATGCATGACAGTTACATAATTATCTCCATTTGTGTATGGTGTTTATATCACAGGGATTTCACCAATACATTTGGGGCACCAGAGTGAATATATATATATTTTATATATATACACACATACAGTTGCAAAGTTCATTACATTTTTGTTGTATCACAGAGTTTTCCCCAGTGCATATATGGAGAAAACTATGTCATGTGCCTAACTAATTAATAGGGATAGGTACTCTGTGCACCTTTCTGAGCCCTGGTGACCCTGCAAACTGGGGCTGTGGCTGAGAGCACTAATGGTTGATGACCTGACTCTGTTTCAGTTGTATCTGAGGATGCATTAAGGTTCTCTAGGAACTGAGGGGCACACTGAGGTTATTTTGGGGCAGATATCTAAATGGCTGGAATCCTGATATGGAAGGGCAGCTCTTGGTTTTGTGGTAGTACTGGGAGACAGCTCTGTCCCTTCCACAGCTTCATGGAGAGCTCAGTGCCTGGTCAGAATTTTTTGGATGCTAGTCTGGGCAACAACTGTCCCAAATGCCTTAGGTGGCCAAGCTCTGGATTGCACATCTGACATGAAGGGAGATAGGTCATGAACTGACTGTGATATCTTGTGGTTTTCTTTATGTCAGAACTATGTGGGGGAAGAGGCTGAGAATAATTTGGAGCTATGCACAGAACGATCAGACAGAAATGAGAGAGAGAAGAAGCTTGACTATCTCCTTCAGTTCTCCTTGACTTCTATGCTGTGTGACAAACCTGCCATTCTGTGGCAGCTGCTACTGCAGAGACTGTCACACTCAACTACTTAGGTGTCCTAGTAAGTCTTTTTGTCTGTTGCTGTTAGCCCTCATTGTCAAGATTTATACAAATGTTCACAGAAAAAAACAAAGCTTGATAATTGATAGCACTGAATTTTAGTCCCGTAGTAAATAAATAATAATAACCCCCCCAACCTTCTTAGGCATTTTAAGGCTTATTTGAAGCCCCACACTCACAGATGTATGTGGGAATTCATCTGAGCAGGGGGTGCCTGAACTTTTTTTTCCCTGTGCTGTGCCCGCAGAGCTGGACAGCGTGGAGGAGCTGGAGAAGAAGCGGATCTGCAGGATTGTCACCAAGGATTTCCCGCAGTACTTCGCAGTGGTCTCCCGGATCAAGCAGGAGAGCAACCAGATCGGGCCTGAGGGCGGGGTGCTGAGCAGCACCACGGTGCCACGTGTGCAGGCCTCCTTCCCCGAGGGGGCTCTGACCAAGAGAATCCGCGTGGGGCTCCAGGTAGGGTTGCTTTGGTGCAGCATCTCTGTCTTGATGCATTGGAGGCTGCAGAGCCCGCAGCTCCTTAGCAGTGGGATGTGGCAAGGGACTCTTTTACGCCTGAGGTCTGCTTGGGCACACTCAGTGTCCCTCAGGCTCAGGCACAGTCCTCCTCCCTGTGGCAAAAGCCCAGCTCCCCTTGGATCACCTCCATGATTATTGGTTAGCACCCCAGGAACGGAGGGAGGAAAGCAAAGACCTGGAGCCATCACAGCCCCACTGTGCCGTCCCCATCTCCTGTGGCAAAGCAGCAGCTTGTGAACAGGGTCTCTGGGCTGCAGTGACACATTCTGTCACAGGAATGCATTTGGTAGGGATTACATGCAGCTGTTACGGGGTCAAAAACCTCCCATGCACATCTGCTGTGTCCTAGGACATTCACTGTGTCCAGTGGTGTTCCTAGGGGTGAAATCTGGGAAGAGCAAATAGCTTTAAACTCTACTTGGACAAACTGCCCAGAAAGTGGAGAAATATTCCGTAGGAATAGGAGGCATCTTTGAGTTTAGTTAGTTGTCACTTAAAATTCCCTTAATAGTATGACAAGTCTGATGGGTTCATGAAAAAGAGATGCTGGTTTGGATTGCAGGGCTTGAAATTCACGCTGAAATATTTCTGTTAAAGATATTTCACATCTCAAGATGGTTAATCTTGAGAAAATGTAAGTTCTGCTGTTCTGGTTATACATTTGCCTTCCCAGAGCTCCCCAGTGTGAAGGAAGTATGACATCTCTGTATATAGTGTTGTGACTGCTGAGACTGCAGTGTAACTGCATGTTCTCTGCACATCAGTGCACTCTGTAATTTGAATAATAGCAAGTCATGGGTCAGCCTGATTGAAGCAGACTTGAAAGTTCTAAAAAAAATCTGAAAGGCAAATGGATACAAACTCCCATTACCGTGTCTGTCACTTTTGACTGTAGAAAATGTGAAATCTACCCATAAGTCCTCCATAACTTCATGCATTCTTTGTGATTTTGACCCAAATGAGTATTTCTTTCTAATAATCACAGGAAGCACTGAGTACAGAGCTCAGTTGGAGTGCAGTGTTCCTCAAGAGCACAAGTCTGTGTTTGGCAGAGATGTAAGAATTGTCTATCATCACCAGGAGACAGGGCCTAGTCCTCACTTCTCAAGTGCAAAATAGGCCTGTTTTTGCATTTTATAATTGTACATAATGTCACTAATGACTGTAAATTAAGAACAAAATCAAACATGCTCTGAAAAACTCTCAGCAAGTACTGCAGGGAACCTTCTGAGATTTATAGTTGAGCTCTACCATTTAGCGATTAGGAAATCCAAAGTAAGTTGAATAAAAACTAAACATGAATTTCACCCTTGAGAAGGCTTCCTGGGGGGGAAAAAAATTCTACAGAAAATATAAAGAAAATATCATTGAGAAAATAATTCTGCATGTCTGTAAACAATTTGTAGCTCTAGTTTAAGTATGTTCCCCTATGTTGACAGGCTCAACCAGTTCCAGAAGAGATTGTCAAAAAAATCCTTGGAAACAAAGCAACATTCAGTCCTATTGTCACTGTGGAGCCAAGAAGAAGAAAATTCCATAAGCCAATAACCATGACAATTCCTGTGCCACCTCCGTCAGGAGAAGGAGTAACCAACGGGTACAAAGGAGACACGACTCCCAGCCTTCGACTCCTATGTAGCATTACAGGTGAGAGGAAATCCTGCTCTTTGCAGAGGTTTCTGGGGCAGCAGCTCTGTGCTCACTCTCACAGCTCCTGCTTTCCAGTGAGGGAACTTCGGTGTGCTGGGCCACTGGGGCTCAGATCAGCTCTCCTGAGCAAAGCCAGCTGAGGTTATTTCCAAGGCTCCCACTGAGCTTTCTGTCTGGTTCCATGCCATTGTAAAAGAACTCTCCCAACCTGGGTTATTCTATTTTTAGCCAGTATGAAGAATTTCAGTCTTGGTTATTAAACATGCTTGTCCGTAATAGTAGCTTGCAGAAGTAATTCTGTCCTAGCTGATATTGAGGGGGGGTTGCTGTTAGCTTGCAGGTATGTTCTTTGCTTACATCATTGTTTTTTTGTTGTGTGACGTGTGATGCCACATATAACATGGAGCTCAGTTGTTGGAGAACATTAATGTCTAGGTTCTCTTCCTCTGTGTGGAGATAGAGTTATATTTTATGCAGTCTGTGTGTGCTTGGTGTTTGAAAGGAAATCTCCCTGGTGTGTATTTGCACAGGAGGCACTTCCCCTGCACAGTGGGAGGATATCACGGGCACCACTCCGCTGACGTTTTCAAACGACTGTGTCTCCTTCACCACCAACGTTTCTGCCAGGTATGGGAACACACCTTCATCAACACCATGCATGGTTGTGTTTTGGCTTTCTGGAAGCCTTTGCCAAGGCTCATAAAGCGGTGGTGGCCCAGATGCTGCTCTGTCACTGCCTGTCAGTGTCCCACACATCCAGGGCTGCACACAAAGTGCCGGCCTGGCTGTGATGGGGTCTCCTGGCAGGCACACAGCCTCTGAAGGCTGCCATGCCACACAGGCCTTTGGTTTTTCTGTAAATGGCAACAGAAAGAGAAAGCATAAAATGTTCATCCCATTTAAAAAAAAAAAAAAAAAGGAAGGGTTAATAAAAATGTGTTTGTTTAAAATTCTAAAGATATTTAGTTTCTGGCTGTGGGCTTTTTAGTTGAAGATTATATTAAGTTGCTGTCACAAAAATACCATTTCCAAAAAAAAGATGAGTTGAAATTAATCTTGATGGACTTCATGGACTTACATGTTGATTGGAGGCATTTAACAGGATCTGTACAAAATCACGTATCCTAGTGGAGAAAATTCGTGGTATAGCACATAGAGAGTTTATCATTCAGTAAATTACATTGCAGCTAGAAAAACCTTCATGAAAAGAGAGAGAATTGCTGGAAAACCAAATAGATCAGGGCTGAAATGTTGTGAGAAAGACTGATACAGAGTATAAATTATTTCTAATTTGTATCACTCATCTTCAAACTCTTAAATCAAAAGATGAGAAAAACAATATAACACCTGTCTCTGGGAAACTTCACCATGGGCATATTTGGTTCAGCCTAAATTGGAGATGTGATTTTGCTTTGTGTGTTATAAAAGTGTTTGTTTTAGCAAATCAAATGTATGGTGAAACATCAGCACATTACAATACACATTGTGCACGGTCACAAGAAATTGAATTTCCCCACTTTGGCTTCAAGTGAGCCTTCAGATAAATAGTTCTATGAGACACCAGTGTGAAAAGGGTCAGATAAGTATGTCAGCATTTCATTGCCAGGTATTCCCATTTCTGGATGGTTAAACCATCCATGAGAGTAGAAGGAAAATCACAGCTCTGGCAATTCTGCAAGGACAGTACGCATGCAAAATGAAGGATACGGGACATAGTTCCTCTTTAAGGCTTAAGCAATGTTGGAGCACAATGAAAAGTTGACTTAATGGTTTACTTTTTCCCACTCAGATTTTGGCTCGCAGACTGCCACCAAGTACTAGAGACTGTTGGGCTGGCAACACAGCTTTATAGAGAATTAATATGCGTTCCTTATATGGCAAAGTTTGTGATATTTGCCAAAATGAATGACCCCGTGGAATCCAATTTGCGCTGCTTCTGCATGACTGACGACAAAGTGGACAAAACTTTGGAGCAACAAGAGAACTTTGAGGAAGTTGCAAGAAGCAAGGACATTGAGGTACATTCCTTGCAGCTGGCTTCCTCCTTGTAGGTGGGCAGTGTGTTTTCCAAGTAGCAACAGCTCCTGTAAAAGCCACAAGCCCCATTAAATAAAGGTTCACAGCAAGGCTGTGTCATGGAACTTCTCAAAGGAAGAACAAAACAGGGCAAGACTGAGGAGCATGAGGACTTGTGGATGTCCCAGTGCAGTCTGCAGTGGGGTTTGTGCTCAGTGTTGTCAAGTTGCCCTGGCTGGGCTTTGCAGACAGAGGGAATTCCTTCTCATTGGCCCTGCAGACACATAGTCATGAGTAGACCAGGCTTGTGGTGAAATCACAGTCACTGACTTCTTATTTCTTGAAGAAAATGACACGTTCTTACTTTAGAAAAGCCAGTCAGGTGGCTCGTGGTTTTCCAAACTGCCTGTACTCATAAAACCTTGCCGTAATGTAGAGTGATATTCTAATTTGTTGTTGAATGTAACCAGCTGGGCACTTGTGTTAAACTCAGGAACTATCTGGAGGAAATCATAATGCCTACATGCATGAATTTACTATTAAAAGAGGTTTTATTGACTTTTATTTCTTGCTTTGATAGGTTCTTGAAGGAAAACCTATTTATGTTGATTGCTATGGAAATCTGGCCCCTTTGACTAAAGGAGGACAGCAACTTGTTTTTAATTTTTATGCGTTCAAAGAAAATAGACTGCCATTCTCTATCAAGGTAAAAGAAAAACAAACTAAAAAAGTGATCCTACTGCTTTCCACCCTTCCCATACTCCCTCTTCCTTGTTTCAGCCCTATAGAACTAACTTGCCCCTGGGATGTAAGCATAGTTTTTTAATATGTGAATAACATGGAGAAAGTGCTATGCTTGAAGCCACAGCAGAACTGCTGGCAGATCTGGGTATGGAATACCCATGATATGGATTCACTAAATCACTAAAAAAATCACTTTTACTAAAACCATATCTCAGATTAGAGCCCCAACATATTTGCCAGTAGATCACAGTTTCTGAGGGATTAAGCAAAAGAGATGCACTCAGTAACATACTGTACTGCAGAGCAGCCTTGAGAAGGTGCATGCAGACTGTCCATCTCTAAATGGCCATGAACGGCTCACTCTCCTTAGCCTTGGCACTGCTGCCCTGCTGAAGAGGTTGTTAAGCATTTTGGTAAACACCAGAGCAAAACATGGCAGAATAAAATGAAGTGAGCAGACAGTGCCTGCCAGTAATAACCCAGTATGAAACTCTCAGGTTGGACTCACTCAACACCTTGAATTGCATGGATTCAAGGAGCTTCAGGCTGATCTAACTTTCACAGTAACACATTTTCTCCTTCAGCACCTGAGGCTGAGCTTCAGTTTGGTATTATTAGTCTTTACATACTAGAAGGAGAGAAATTGTAGAGAGAAATTGTAGAAAGAAATTCTAGAATTAGAATCTAAAGCTCCTTGTAGAAGGAAATTATGAGAACTGTTCCAGAAACCTCTTCTAGGAGTCTGAATTACTACATATTACTATGCTGAAGCAAAATTTCATTTCTAGGTAAGAGACACCAGCCAGGAACCCTGTGGTCGATTATCATTTTTGAAAGAACCAAAGACTACAAAAGGACTGCCACAAACAGCGGTTTGCAACTTGAATATCACTCTGCCAGCACACAAAAAGGTATTTGTTTGGAAAAGTAAACATTTTTCTCTAGGGTTGGGTTGGATTTATTTTTGTTCCTTTAGTTTTTGTCTCTCTTTTCTTTTTTTTTATTTCCTGCTATTCATAAAGAAACCCTGTGAACTGTCAGTAATGAGAATGCTTTGGAATATGATAAAGGCTTTTAAAATGTATGTTTTATTGGTTTCTTGTATGTAGAACGCTTTTAAAGTCTCTTGTTACTGTGGTGTCAAGTTCCTATAATTTTTACGATTCTGTTTACAGCTCATGCCTCAGCCTGCAAGTCATAGGTTTATGCTTTCAGTAATGTCACGTGTTTATTTGCATTGGATGTAAGATTTTTTTTTTTAATTTTGCATTGACATTTTGGATTTGCTTTGCCTTATAAATCAGCTTGCATTTTGTGCTCCCAATTTGGTCCTTTTCATATCCTGATATTCTTTTCCCTGCTGTCCATTATAATATTCCTTGTCTCTGCAATGCATCTTGGGACCAAAAGGAAACAGAGTCAGATCAAGATGATGAGGTAATATAAACACTGTCTTCTGTTTTTATTTCCTTCAGATTTAGTGAAGAAAAGTAGTATGTTGTAGAAAAAACCAAACAACTATTTTTAACGGTGGTGTTGAAATGATACCTACAGAAAAATAAACATATCTTTGACTTCTGATCGGCTGCTGTAAAACAGTAGAACTGCACAAATATGGAGAGCCCCATGATTATAAATTATTAAATTAAACCAAGCATTGACTAAAAGCAATCTAAAATGTAACTAATTTTCTTCTGAAAAAGGATATATTTATGAATATCAGACCAAGTCAAATTTTGGCAAAATCAAGAGGAGTTTAGTGGATAATATTTTACCTCTTGGAGTAACACTGACAGTGCTATGGTAACTTGTATTTCTGAGAAGGAAAAAGATACTGCTGAGGTCACAGTAGTGGCCTTTAATATCTTACCTCTGTAAATAAACTGGATTCTTTAAAAAAAAATAAAAAAAGTAAACCAGCCAGAGAAATTTCTAAATATTGTCTTAAAATCTATTTTCAAATAGACCTCAGATATTTGCAGCATAAAAATCCACTGTTTCATGGAAACTGCAACATTAGATTGTCAGAAAATTGTGTGGGGTTTACTCATTAGAGGTAGTTAGAGATGAGATCATCTTATTAAAAAAACTACATAGATGTTTCCAATTTACCTAGCAGCAATTTTTTCTTTCTCTTCCTGGTGGCAAATAAATAGCAGTTGTCACCTGCTGGTTAGAAAAGCTAAAAAAAAAAAAAAACCCAAACAATACAACCCAAAATATTTCTTGCATGTTAAAAACCAATAATAGCAAAAACATCACTTTATCTCCACAGAATTTGTTCCCAGTGAGCTATTATATAGCTATAATAATAGTTTTCTTTCTAAACAAACTGTATTTTTAGCCACATATTCAAGTGAGTTGATCTCTGAAGGACTATTAATATCTAAGACACCACAGTAGCAGCTACGCCACTGAACGCAGCAATTTATGACGCAATTTATTAGTTAACAAGAGTAGTCTGCTTTCTAATCCACATCTTTGCATTTTGTGCATATTAAAAAATCCCCTCCCATGCCTTTTTTTGTCCTTAATGTATTCACTTTAAAGCCAGTTGTACATTGTGGTGTGTGTGTTTTTGGGACAAACGGATCTGGGGGGAATACTCACTCGGTCTAAGTTGCACTCTTATGAATGTTGTGTCTGTACCTGTAGTCTTTTGTGTTGACCTCCTGTTTCTAGCCAAAGGCGGTTTATTTTACAGAGAATGAACAGTATCACACCATTTCTAGTAGTGTGAAGCAGTTTGTTGAGCGCTAATGCAGTAAGACAGTAGTATGGAGATACTTTAAGGCAGGGTAATGAGCTGCTCCTGCTGTCTAAAGGTCTTCTACCTCATAAGCAGAGGGATGAACCTGAGGGCTCACTCTTAGGGCTGCAGCCCCTTCCCTGCCTGCTGTGGAAGGGTGGTCACTCGCAGTTTCTGTGGTCACTCACAGCAGGTTTCTGTGCAGCCACGCTCCCCACTCGGCAGTGCCTGGCACCCATCACACCCAGGAACACAGGCTGCCTCTGCCCCCTCCCTGCCTGCTTGCCCAAATTTGGCTTCAGCATGCCGTCCTGAAGCTGAATGGAAGCACCCATTCTCCCTTGTGGGGTTGTGTGCCACGAAGGCAGCCCATCCTGCTGAGGTTTGAGGCCGGGGGCAGGGGTTCCCAAGGCCCTGAATCCTGCTGTGTTTTGTTGCAGACGGAGAAGGCTGACCGGCGCCAGAACTTCGTCTCCCTTGCTTTACGTAAGCGCTACAGCTATCTGACTGAGCCTGGAATGAGTGAGTTGCTCTTACCAAAGTACTAAACCGTGTAGATGTGATTGCTCATAAGAAGAGACATTTTTTCTATAAACGTTGTATTTGGTGTCACTCTGGAGGAAAAAGAAAAAAAAAATAAAAAAAATGAGAAAAAAGATAAAAAAAGCTGTCTAAAACAAAACTCCTGGATGGTCTGTGAACTCGTGTTGTGAGAGCTTGAAGAATCCTGACTGGCAAATTATGTGTGTTAATTAAGTAAAGGTATAATAGTTTTTAAAAATGTTCAGAGTAGGAGGATTGCAAATTGCTTTCAAAAAGAGTCTCTTCCTCTCCCCTTTGTAACATTAGAGAAAGATGCTGTACAAGGGAATGTTACACAAAAATTCAGAAAGCCACTCAGATAAGCGCTTAAATGTTTAGATGCTTAGCCAAAATAGACTCTCTCATATTTTTTATTTTCCCTCTTCTTTCTCCTCCCCTTCCCTTTTTCCTCTGTTCCCTGCAGATGCTTTTTATTCCCTGGCACCACACATTGCTTCCTCTTAAACATGTGTTCCCCTTGACCAGACCTGTGGCTTTCCTTTCCTTTCCAGTTAAATACAACAATGTATTTGGCTTAGCTTTTCTTCCTCACTTTTCCTCTCTGAGGTCGACTGCTATTGTTCCCCATTTCCAGGCTTTTTCTTGCTTTTTTTTTTTTCCCTCTTTTGACTTCTCAGTTGCTACCCTGCAACAGACCCTTTGATATAATTCCATAAAATCCATAGACAATCTTCATCGGGTCTTGGGAGTTCCCACTGGATGGCTGCTGCTTAATTATCCTATAAGATCTGTGGCTTCTTTGGATCAGTTGTGCTCCAGAATATGTTACACTTTTCGGGCCGGGAAGAAGACTCCAAACATATAACATCTGAAGGAGCTATCAGATCTGCTGAGGCATCTTGATGGACTGTTAAGGTATTGTCACAGGCTTGATGGGAACTGAGAGAGAGGGAAAATGAAATTGCTGGAAAGAAGGTTGATGACTGTGTATATCGCTCACAATAAATTTTTCAGCCTTCACTGTGGGGAAAAAAAAAGTCTTATTTCTTCACCAAAGGTCCATTAAGTCTCATTTGCAAAAAATTGGCAGACAGATTTTTTAAGTCTTGAACTGCAAAAAAGGAGCACAGAAGCAGCATCTTAAATGTCCCTGAACCTGTGATTTGACAGGCAAAAAAGAAGTTAGGAGGGCAGGCTGTGGGTTTGCTTGCCTCACCAGTCAGTTGTGGCAGACCAGCTCGTCATGGTGCAGTTGGGTTCTTGTAAAGACACATCCTAACACTAACTGCTGAACACTAACTGCTGTTATTAGTTCTTTTCAGAATCATTTTGGTGTTTGTTTCTTGACCTCATTGACCTCAAGACTGTGTGAACTTTTGGTGAATGTTAGCAACTACTGCTAATTAAATCTTCATAATAAATATTATTTATAATATCTTCATAATCATTTAATGAAGTGCATTTTTGGCTGTTGTTTTTTGTGTGGGTTTTTTTTCGGGTGGGGAGAGAGTTATGTTTCCACTTAAAAATACCATAGTAAGGAAAAGTGGATGTTTCTTGATTTAGTCTGTGCCAGTCAGGCCTAGTACTCAAGCTCTCTTCAACATAAATGTTCTTACAAAGTATCACCAGCCATCCACACTGACTTCTGGGCTTTGATTGGCTTCTATAGGAGCAAAACATTTCTCCTTGCAGGATATGGACCTGTGGTGCACTGAATATTCACTATTTTATAGTAGTGTGTGTGCTTTAACAGTTCAGTGTTAGTCTTGTTGAGCTTCTTTCACTGTGAGTTATTGTCTGTCTATAAGACAGATCGAGCAGGTTTGACAAATTATTAGTGTAACTTCAGAGAAAGGTATGTTGAATAAGTTCTTTGGATATTTTAGCTCCATTTCTAATTCCAACTTTAAAGAAAAAAAGATTTCCTCAAAGTTGCTATCAATGTCAACTCTCTGAATGTTATTGCTGTATCAGAGGATATGTTTGTGTAATGGTATTCCCAGAAATACTTTCTGACATGAGTGCCTCCTGTGATGCAAAATGTGGTTGATGATGATTCTGTTCAAAATGCCTATGAATAAGCTGAGAGTTCTGGGGTATGATAACATTTAACAGGTTTGTCCTTGCCAGGAATTTATTTCATAATCTTTTTCTTTGACTGCTTTTCTAATGTTACCTTTTGAGAACTGTAAAGTTGAACAGGTCTGTCTTTGAGCTGATACAAGAAATCTCCTCAAAAGGTACCAAGACACTACATCTTGTAGAAAAAGTGTACTCTTCTTTTAATGACCTTGTGAAATGATTTTGTAAGGTTTACGTATTTGTGCTTAATACACCATACAAAATGTATTAATCTGTGTGCTCGTTCTGACATGACATTTGTGCATGAATAAAAACTGATTCAGTTGCTTTGCCTGCTCACGACTATCATACATCATACTTGCCATATTTCATTTACGACATATGCTTCTTAAAATCATTTCATGAAGCGTTTTACTTTAACTTTTACCAGACAAAAGGAATATTGCATGAGAAACAAATGCATATGTTCCTTTCTTTCTTTCTTTTTTTTCTTTTTTCCTTTTTTTTTTTAAGGTTGACTCAGAAAAGCTCTTGCTCTTATTGGCTTTGTGAGTGTGAAGCATATCCGAATTGTGCATGGAAGATACAGATTTGAATTTATTCCAGTTGCTTCACAGTTTGCACATCAATTGCCTGTCACTTAAAGGAATTTTGGTTTCTGCATGAAATAGTTCTGAAGTGGTTTAAAAAAAGATTTTAGCTACATAATGTCATTTTACGCAAGTTTATATTTTTTGTATAGGTTCAAATCTGAACAGAACAACAATAGAAATTATTAAATGGATAATAATAGTTGCACAAAGCAGAGACATACCTAAACAGGCAAAATAAAGCTGATACAAGTATTTCAGAAGTAGCACATCAGAAAGTCAATAGGAAGTAAGAGAAGAAATTTTGATGTGGCTTTATTTTTACCTTATGGATTCCTTTTGTGTGTTTTCTGTTCTCCATTGTTTGCAGATTTGGTTGCTATGTGCTTTCTGTCTTCCATTTCATGTTGCTTTTTGGTTTGGACCAACCAGTTATCAGTATATGGCTCGTTCCTAATTTTTTTCTTTCCTTTTTTAACTCTTCTTTTGCCTCCTTCATCCCAACTCATGCAAACAATTGTACTTGCTTTTTGTAATATTACAACGTTTACTGACCAATTTTCTTCTCTGGTCTCTCTGTTTTTCAACCATTTTTGTTGATTTTTATGTTTGATTTTAATTTAACAATTTAAGAAACAGTTGAACGGAGTGCAGGAGCAACAAGATCCCTACCTGCTACTTACTCATACAAGCCATTCTTTTCAACACGGCCATATCAGTCATGGACAACTGCTCCAATTACAGTGCCTGGGCAAACCAAATCAGGCTTCACTTCCTTATCAAGCTCTTCCTCTAACACTCCTACAGCTTCCCCATTAAAATCAATTTGGTCTGTTTCTTCTACTTCTCCGATCAAATCCACATTAGGAGCTTCTACCACATCCTCAGTTAAATCTGTTAGCGATGTAGCATCTCCGATTAGATCGTTTCGGACAATCTCTTCGCCAATAAAAACTGTGGTCTCGCAGCCTCCCTACAACATGCAGGTCACTTCAGGCTCTTTCGTCAGAGCTCCCACAGTCACAGAAGCTGCCAGTCTCAAAGGGCTGGCCTCCACTACCACATTCCCCTCTCGGACATCTCCAGTGACTACAGCAGGATCTCTCTTGGAGAGATCGTCCATAACCATGACGCCTCCAGCATCCCCCAAATCCAACATTAACATGTACTCTTCGAGCTTGCCGCTTAAATCGGTCATCACATCAGCATCCTCACTTTTGTCGTCCCCTCTAAAGTCAGTGGTGTCACCTGCTAAGTCAGCAGTTGATGCCGTTCCATCCACTAAAGTCATGATGGCCTCGTCTCTCTCGTCGCCAGCAAAACATGTAGCTGGGCACACAGATGTACCGTTGCTAAATGGCTCTGTGTCACCTCTGAAATACCCATCTTCTGCCAACTTAATAAATGGATCCAAAGCTGCAGGTGTTTTTCAAGACAAGATCTCTGCAGCTGCTCATTCTGCGACTTGTGCTGCTAACGCAGTTGCTGACACGGCTGAGAGAGTGTTTTCAACAGCTACAACAATGTCCTTTTCTCCACTCAGGTCATTTGTGTCTTCAGCACCATCAGCTTTCCAGTCAATGAGAACTCCTCCTGCAGGTGCTTTGTACACGGCCCTTGGGTCAATATCTGCAACTACCTCATCAGTAACGTCATCAACGATAACAGTGCCAGTATATTCTGTAGTCAATGTTTTGTCTGAACCAGCATTGAAGAAGCTCCCAGAGTCGTCTTCACTTACAAAATCGGCCGCTGCGTTACTGTCACCTATTAAAACATTGACTACAGAGGCACGCACGCAGCCTACCTTTACTCGAACTTCATCTCCAATAAAATCATCCTTGTTTTTAGCACCCTCTGCTCTCAAATTGTCCACACCATCTTCCTTGTCCTCCAGTCAGGAGATACTGAAAGATGTTGCTGAAATGAAGGAGGATCTGATAAGAATGACTGCAATATTGCAGACAGATGTCGCAGAGGACAAGCCGTTCCAACCAGACATGCCAAAAGAGGGTAGAATTGATGATGAAGAGCCCTTTAAAATTGTTGAGAAAGTAAAAGAGGACTTAGTAAAAGTTAGTGAGATTCTGAAAAAGGATGTGTGTTTAGAAAGTAAAGGGTCTGCTAAAGTATCCAAAAGTGATCAAGGACACTTGTCTGAGGATGACTGGGTAGAGTTCAGTACAGAGGAGATTGATGAAGCGAGACAGCAAACTTTGACAAGCCCTCCCATATCTGTTCCAGAGAAGGTCCAAATTAAAACTAAAACCGTGTCGGAAAAGGATTATAGCTTGTCAAAAGTTATTGATTACTTAGCAAATGATATCGGTAGCAGTTCATTAACAAACATAAAGTACAAGTTTGAAGAGGGGAAAAAAGAAGGTGAAGAGAGACAAAAGCGCATTTTAAAACCAGCCATCGCTTTGCAGGAACATAAACTTAAAATGCCTCCAGCCTCCATGAGGCCTTCAACATCGGAAAAGGAGTTATGTAAAATTGCAGACTCCTTTTTTGGAACAGACACTATTTTAGAGTCTCCAGATGACTTTTCTCAACACGATCAAGATAAAAGTCCCTTGTCTGACAGTGGCTTTGAAACGAGGAGCGAAAAGACACCTTCTGCCCCACAAAGTGCTGAAAGCACGGGGCCAAAACCACTTTTCCATGATGTGCCCATCCCTCCTGTCATTACAGAAACAAGAACTGAGGTAGTTCATGTCATCCGCAGCTACGAACCATCGTCGGAAGATATTCCAGAGCAGAAGGCAGAGGAGCTACCAGCCTCAAAACCTACCCCTACCTTTATGGAGCTGGAGCAAAAACCTTCCGGGTCCATTAAAGAGAAGGTTAAAGCTTTTCAAATGAAAGCCAGTGGCAGTGAAGAAGACGACCATAAGTGTGTCCTTAGTAAAGGTGTCCGAGTAAAAGAAGAAACTCATATCACTACAACAACTAGGATGGTTTATCATAAACCTCCATGCACGGAAAGTACCTCAGAAAGAATTGAGGAAACAATGTCGGTTCATGACATAATGAAAGCCTTTCAGTCTGGACGTGACCCTTCCAAAGAACTGGCAGGTCTGTTTGAACACAAATCATCAGTAACGTCCGATGTTAGCAAGTCTGCTGAAACTTCACCACAACATGCAGAGAAGGACAGCAAAATGAAACCCAAACTGGAGCGAATAATAGAGGTCCATATTGAACAAGGTAATCAGGCTGAACCTACTGAAGTCATTATTAGAGAAACAAAAAAGCATCCAGAAAAAGAAATGTATGTATATCAGAAAGACTTACCTCGGGGAGATATTAACTTAAAAGAGTTGGAAAAACATGATGCTTTTCCTTGTTCAGACGAACAAGGTCAGCAAGAAGAAGAGGAGCTCACGGCCGAAGAGTCACTTCCTTCTTATCTGGAATCCTCTAGAGTTAACACTCCCGTGTCTCAGGAAGAAGACAGTCGCCCTAGTTCTGCTCAACTCATGTCTGATGACTCTTACAAAACACTGAAGCTTTTGAGTCAGCACTCAATAGAATACCATGATGATGAGTTGTCAGAACTAAGAGGGGAGTCTTACAGGTTTGCTGAGAAAATGCTTCTTTCAGAAAAGCTAGATGTGTCTCATTCTGATACTGAGGAGTCAGTTACTGACCATGCTCTACCCCTTAGTGCAGAGTTACAGGGGACTGATAAACGATGCAGAGAAAAAGTAGCTACTGCCCCCAAAAAAGAGATTCTCTCCAAAATCTATAAAGATGTATCTGAAAATGGTGTAGGTAAAATGTCTAAGGAGGATCATTATGATAAAGTGACAGTGTTACACTACACTGGAGATGTTAGTAGTCACAAACATGCGATGTGGATGCGCTTTACTGAGGACAGATTAGACAGAGGTAGAGAAAAGTTGATATATGAAGACAGGGTGGACAGGACTGTTAAAGAGGCAGAAGAAAAACTGACTGAAGTATCCCAGTTTTTTCGGGATAAAACAGAGAAGTTGAATGATGAGCTACAGTCTCCAGAGAAAAAGCAGCATAAAAAAAATGGCAAGGAAATACATTCTAGCCAGAGCTCTGCCAGCAGCAGCCCTGAGAAAGTTCTGCTCTCTGAATTGCCATCGTCTGGGGATGAGTGGAGTAAGGGGAAGCAGTATGCACATGATGGGAAGTGCTTTCCCAAGGTGGATGAAAGAAAAGCATCCAGTTTGCCCAGCAGTCCTGAAAAAAGGATATATGTGCAACCTGCAGAGGACTCTAAACGAACTATGGAACACAAAGGAAGTGCTCAGCAGACTGGAGTACCTGAGACTGGATTTCAGCTGAAGCAATCAAAGCTCAGTTCCATTAGGCTTAAATTTGAACAAGGTATAAGTCCCAGAAGTAAGGACGTAACTCAAGAAGAAAAAAAGCTGGATGGTCAGTCCAAAATTCCAGTTAAAAAATTGCAAGAAAGTAAGTTACCAGTGTATCAGTCCTATTCGAGAGAGAAACACGCAAAGCAAATAGAGGTCATTGATGGGGGCACAGCTTTACAGAAAGAAGTGAAGATACATGAAGCCCTTGTTCCAGGTAAAGGGAAAGCTGTGGAAGACTTTCACGCTTCAGACACACAAAAACAAAGAACTGAGGAAATGAGGAAAGGCGTGCCAGAATGCTTTCCAGAACCACGGGCAAAAGACCTGGTGTATAGCTCAGACTCAACAATGAAGGGACACTGGGACAAAAAAATCTATAGGACATGGGAAAGTCCTGGAACTTCTAACCATAAAACACAGAAGGAAAAGCTTTCACATGTGCTGGTTCCAGATACAGTAAAAGAAAATCATGTTGATCATGATGAATCTAAAACTGACAAAAAAGGCGAATTTATCACTGTGACAGAGCACAAAGTGGCCTCAAATGGAATTCATTCAGAAGAAGTGACTGTAAAATCCCCCTCAAAAAGGGTTTTGTACAGAGAATTTGTTGTCAGGGAGGGGGAACGTAATGGTGAAGTGGCTGATAAAGTGTCCAAAAGGAAAGAAGAAATTCCTGTGTCCCATATTCCAGTCAGAATTGTTGAGGAGAAGAGAGCCATGCTTGATGGTGTCTATGAACTTTCAGCTAAAGTATCCCAATCAGCTGTGATTCAGGAGAAAGTTGAAAGACAGATTGATTATGTGGAAGATGAAAAAATAAAGCATTCAGAAATCAGAAAAGTTACCAAGCAGCAGAGCTCAATAGGTCTAAGTCCTCCTGCTGAGGAAACAGAGCTATCCCCTAGCAAATCACCAGATTCTTTAGAATGTAGCCCAGGAAAGGAATTTCCTTCAAGTGATGTAATTGACCCCGGTGCCAGTGATTACTTGGATAAAGTTGCACCGCTAGTAAGCACTGAGGGAGTAAAAGAAATTAAGACCTTACCTGTTTATGTCAGTTTTGTTCAAGTAGGAAAGCAGTATGAAAAAGAGGTACAACAAGGAAATATTAAAAAAATTGTCAGTCAGGAAAGTAAGACAGTCCAAGAGACGAGGGGGACATTTTACACAGCTAGGCAGCAAAAACAACCTCCTTCTCCACAAGGTAGTCCAGAAGATGACACGCTAGAACAAGTGTCCTTTATAGACAGCTCTGGTAAAAGCCCTTTAACACCAGAAACACCGAGTTCAGAGGAAGTGAGTTACGAGTTTACATCTAAAACACCTGACTCACTAATAGCTTATATCCCAGGCAAGCCTAGCCCTATACCTGAGGTATCTGAGGAGTCAGAGGAGGAAGCAGAGGCTAAGACAACATCTGTGAAACAGGCAGAGGTTGTGGAACCACAGGTTGACAAAACATTACCTAATCTTATAAATAAGGACTCTAACAAAAGACCCAAAGGTAACAGAGTTGCCTATATTGAATTCCCTCCTCCTCCACCACTGGATGCAGATCAAGGCGAGTCTGAAAAGAAGCCTCATTATTCCACTGAGAGTGAAATGGAGATGACTGAAGTGAACTTGCAAGATGAGCATGACAAGTGCCAACTGGCTGAACCTGTCATCAGAGTACAACCACCTTCTCCTGTGCCACCGGGAACAGAAGTCAGTGACTCCAGTGACGATGAATCCCTCTATCAACCCGTTCCGCTTAAAAAGTATACGTTCAAACTGAAAGAGCTGGAAGATGACCAGAAAGAAACCTCAAAACCCAGAGCCCCTGAAAAGATTGAGAAACAGAAAGAGTTAGGACATCCCATTTCTGGGAAACCCAATGAGTTTGACACTGGGCTTGATTCACCCCAGAATGATGTAGTGCAAAATGGGAGTAACAATGACCAGTCTGTCACAGAGTGTTCCATAGCAACCACTGCAGAATTCTCCCATGATACCGATGCGACAGAGATTGACTCTCTGGACGGTTATGATTTGCAAGATGAAGATGATGGTTTAACTGAGAGTGATTCTAAACTTGCAGGTCCGGCAGTTGAAACCAAAAAGGACGTATGGACTACAGAAGGCATTCTAAAGCAGACTGATCGCTGCTTTAGCCAGAGTAAGCTTGAAGTCATTGAGGAGGAAGGCAAGGTAGGCCCTGAAGAAGACAAGACGCCTTCAAAAGGTCCATCTTCTGACAAAGCTGGAGATAAGAGCGATAAGAAGTCAGGGGCACAGTTTTTCTCTTTGGAAGGCAGACACCCTGACAGGACTGTATTTCCTGACTCCTATTTCAGTTACAAAGTAGACGAAGAATTTGCAACGCCTTTCAAAACTGTGGCCACCAAGAGTCTAGATTTTGACCCGTGGTCCAATAACCGAGGTGACGATGAAGTGTTTGAGACTAAATCAAGGGATGATGAGGCTAAGCCATTTGGTCTGGCAGTGGAAGACAGATCTCAAGCAACAACACCTGACACAACACCAGCCAGAACTCCAACAGATGAGAGTACGCCAACTAGCGAGCCCAACCCCTTCCCATTTCATGAGGGGAAGATGTTTGAGATGACTCGCAGTGGTGCAATTGACATGAGCAAGAGGGATTTTGTTGAAGAAAGACTCCAATTTTTTCAGATTGGTGAGCATACTTCTGAAGGGAAGTCAGGGGACAAGGGGGAAGGGGATAAAAGTACAGTCACTGCCATCACACAGCCACAGGCAGGGGACAGCACTGTAGAAACAAACCTAGAGAGACCAGTAGAAACAACAGCAGTTGAAAATACGCCCGGCATCCAGGCCAGTGGAGATTGCATGGAACAAACACTTGGTAGTAACTCAATGGAGAAATCATCGGCAGCAGTAAACGCTTCCAAAGTTGATCCCAAATTGCGCACACCAATTAAAATGGGAATTTCTGCTTCCACCATGACTCTGAAGAAAGATGGTCCTGGCGAAGTGACAGATAAGATAGAAGCTGTGATGCCAAGTGGTGAGGGATTAGAAAATGAAACTGTAGCAGTGATTGCGAGTTCAGCTTCTAGCCAGATGAGCGGTAGGCAAACAGAAAACACTGATTTCCCAAAAGATAATTTTAATAACAACAACAATTTGGATTCATCTGCTGTCCCTACAGATGATATTATCTGTAATGTAGTGCTAAAAGAACATTTGGAACCGAAATGTTCCCTCCAGAAAGCTAATCAAGCGAAAAGCCCTTCAGGAAAAGGTGCAGGGACAACACAAGGACACAGAGTAAGAGATAAGCAAAAACCACACGGAGAGCAGCGAAAGTCAACAGAGGTGGTAGGAGCTAGAGGAAAATCAAAGCTTCCTGTAAAGGCCAGCTCAGTAAAACAAGTCTTTTCACAAAATAATCTCCAAAGCAATACAGGGAGTAAAGTGAAAGAGGCTAGTAAGCCTGACAAAGCAAAACAAAATAATTCTTCTCCCTGTCTAGAAGCAAGGTCTAGGATTCCTGTAAAAAACACACATAGGAGTAATCTAGCTAGAAGAACTCCAGCCCTGCCAAAACAAGAGCAGGTAGAGAAAGAAAAACCAAAACAACTTCCTTCTAAATTACCAGTAAAGGTAAGATCTACCTCCGTCACCATGACAACAGTTAAAGTAAAGAAAAATCAGCTTAGGGAGGTATGTAAACATTCTATTGAATATTTTAAGGGAATTAGTGGTGAGACATTAAAGCTTGTGGATCGTCTTTCTGATGAAGAGAAAAAGATGCAGTCAGAGGTCTCTGATGATGAAGAAGACAGTACATCAAGGAACACATCCTTATCAGAAGCTACTCAAGTTTACCAGCCTTCCATTACACCGAAGTCTGCTAGAGACATGAGAACAGAGGCAGCATCTATAAAATCAAAGATTGAAAAGGCCGACAGTGAGAGGAGGAGGAGTAAGAGGACTGGTGAGAATGAAGGCAGTCAGGTTTCTGGAGCTCTCATGGCTCACCTCGTGGAGATCAAGCCTAGTTTGTAAAACTTTCAACTTGTTGATCCTAGTGCATGAACTGTTGTGATTGCTTGTGGAGTGACTTAACTGTAGTTTTCATTCTGTCATTGTCATCTGTATGTGCTGTCTTATTCTCTTTTTTCTTCCTTCAAACAAATTCTGTACTGTAGAAAGCTAGTGAAGCATGCCAAAGACATTCATGTAACTCAGAAATTGATGTAACTCAGAAATCGAAAGATGTCTTTTGTGACAGTATATTTGTTCTGTCGAAGTAGAGAAAATAGACAATAATCTGGCCTTGGTGGTTTTCACCAGTAATTGAACAACTTGTCTACAGTCTAACAGCTAGATTGTCAGCATGTTTGGTTTCATTACACGACATCATGTAGTTTTACATTTTGGCTTTACACAGGTGAAAATCTAAAAGCTGCGAAAAAATTTTGTTTTGTAGGTTATTAGGTCACACAGCCATTCTAGTAAACAATATAAGCACTGTCGACTTAGTCAATTAAAGCTATTATTTATAATAAACTATTATCCGGTATTGTGGTTTTCTGTGCAAAATGTTTTTAATTGAGAAATTGTAAATCACAGGTCCACAGAGTCCATGTGAACGGACAGATATAAGGATGGCAATTGTAGCTGATCACCTAGGACTTAGCTGGACAGGTAAGCTTTTCTGCTTTAATATTGAAATCAGTCTTTGCTATTGCATTTTTAGGTATTCTTTTACTGAGAGGCACAGCAAGGCTGCATCAGGCTCTCCCAAATTCAGAGCCAGGCCAGCTTCCCAAAACGTGCAATGTATTGCTGGGCAAAGATGCCTAATAGGAAATTATTCCTTGATCTTCCAGTAAATCAAAGAGAAAATAGCTACATGGCTTTCCTCTCAAGACGTTCTCCCCAGGAGCTGAGAGGCTCTGCCTGCCTGGGCTCAGGGCTGCCCCTGGGGTGTTTGCTGTCCCTGGATAGAAGTTTCCCCCAAGCCCTGGTTGCAGGGAGCCCAGCAGCCAGGCAAGTCAGTGCTGGAGGCTCTGCCCACCTGTAGCCCCCTAGCCTGCCCTTTCTGGGCTCACAGCTGGAGCAGCCAGCTCTGCCAGGGCTCAGGTGACGACAGCCCCAGTGCTGAGCTGCACAGGGTGCTCCCAGGGGAATAACAATCAGTGGCAATAAATGGAGTTTATAAATTAGCAGTGATGAGGCAATCTCCAGGGAGGGCTTTTTCATTATGTTTAAGTGGCTTACTGAGTGTAAGTGTGATAATCGCTCCCAGAGATAATTGAAATTCAAAATTATGTCTTAGGAAATTAAAGTATGGGGATATAAAGCCATGTTCATTGTTACTGTAAAGTTCGTGTCAGGCAGTTTTGTTGATGTCTCTGTGACCTATGAAAGTTATTATTTTTAAGCTTGACAAGGCAATTGAGGGATTTGTGCTTTATTTGGTGTTTTTGGGTTTGTTTTCTTTTCTCGCTTGCTTTTTTTGTCTTTATAGAACTGGCAAGAGAACTGAATTTTTCTGTGGATGAAATAAATCAAATCCGGGTAGAAAACCCAAATTCTCTTATTGCTCAGAGCTTCATGTTATTAAAAAAATGGGTTACCAGAGATGGGAAAAATGCTACAAGTAAGTTCAAGTAGTTACTTTTGTTGTTTATAAGTTGTAGCCCATTTCATCTGTTGCCAAGTTGAAGAAAACATTATGAATGTTCTTCACAAACCATCAATGAAAAAAGAAGTTTCAGTTACATTTTTACCAGGAGTCAGAAATATGTCATATTTATTCACTATATACACAGAAGGAAATTATCTGTTCTCCACATCCATAATTGATGGGACAAGTAATTAACTTGAACTCCAGTAAATGAAATAACAGGAAAAACTTTCCAATAGCAAGGAATGTGAAACATGGAAATGACTGCCTGGAAAATTTAGGTAGTCTCACAGTATTGCAGATCATAGGAAAAGGCTAAACTTCTTCCTATGAGGAGTGATGGGGACGCTGATTCTGTGCTGATAATTCTGGGTTTATCTGTACATTTCACTTGAATTATTGCTCAAACTGAAAGAGAGGGGTTGATTTTTGTGTGGCGTCAATGGTGTTCATTACTTTTCTCTGATCCACAAACTCCCACACACCATTTGAATCTCCTTTGATCTCTTTCACTGGAAAAGGAGTTTCCAGTATTACTGTGTTGTCACAACAGGATTATTGTAAATGAGATTTCATGATGTACTGCACTAATTGCCTTATATGCATTATTACCTACATGACTGCCTATTCTGTTGTTCTTCAAAACAGAATGGTAAAAAGGATTTTTACTCTGTGTTTATGCTCCAGTAAAAGGATATTTTGTGTCAGTAGTAAGTAAATACGTTCTTTAAGAACTATCTGACCTTATTCTTTGTGCCTTTTGTGTTGTAGTATAATTATACTTGGAGAAAGTATAGACTCTTAATAGATGTGTATCTTGAATAAGTAGGCAGCTCAGACAAATTCTGCTCAGACAAATTCTGGGGTTTTATAGAACCAAAGGCATTGGGAAATGCCAGCAATGTGTAAGTAATGCAATGTGAATGTAACTGAGAAAAATGATCACACAGTTCTGCAATGCTGAACTTTTTTGTGATGTGTTGTTTTGTTTTTTTTTCAGCTGATGCCTTAACTTCTGTATTGACAAAAATTAATCGAATAGATATCGTGACCCTGTTGGAAGGACCAATATTTGATTATGGAAATATTTCAGGCACCAGAAGTTTTGCAGATGAAAATAACGTATTTCATGATCCCATTGATGGTAATTGAATTCTGTAGTCATATTTAATTCAGTGACAAGTCCAATAATACAATAATGTTGTATAAACCTGACTTTAAAGAAAGATTGTAAGTTCTACTGGAACAATAATTTTAAATGTGTAAAGGGGTTTTCCTCTCCTAAAGCATGATACAACAGAATCATAGAATATCCTCAGCTGCAAGGGACCCGTGAAGATCATCGAGTCCAGCTCCTGGCCCTGCACAGGACAGCCCCAAGAATCACACCATGTGCCTGAGAGCATTGTCCAAACACATCTTAACTTTGGCAGGCTTGGAGCTGTGACCACTTCTCTGTTCCGGTGCCTGACCACCCTCTGGGTGAAAAACCTCTTCCTAATATCCAGCCCAAACCTCCCCTGACACAGCTTCCTGCTGACTCATGTTCAGCTTCCCATCGACCATGGCCCCCAGGTCCCTTTCCACAGGGCGGCTCTCCAGCCTCTCATTCCCCAGCCTGTGCACACAGCCCGGGTTGCCTCATGCCAGGTGCAGAACCCAGCACTTGTCTTTGTTAAACTTATTTGGTTGGTGATTGCCCAGCCCTCCCTGCCTTGGAGCTGCTCCCAATTTCATATCATCAGCAAACTTCCTTAGTACACCTTCAGGTCCTGCATCCAAGTCATTTATGGGGATATGTAGGTTGCACATTAATATCTCAAACAATAAACACAGAGTCCCATGAATGTGTGCCTGGGTAAACACTGGTTCCCACCAGCCTCGGTATCAGTTGACAATACCAAGCTTTTCTCCTGCAACAGCTGTCCTTTGTGGCTTGTCTGTTTTTTTATGTACCTGGCATTTAATGCTTGACAGTTTACTTGGAAATATGTCTATTCTTTGGCTTCCTGTCTAAATATGTAGTAGTAAAAATTCTTCAAAGAAAAAAAAAGGAAGAACAAGGGGGAAAATGTGCATAATATTTGCATGGAATAAATTAATGTGCAATTTACTACCAAGCTTCTTTGAGACCTGTGAACATGGATTGCTTTATGATTTTCACTTGGACCATTTCTCCAATGGCAGTAGAAATATAAGAAAATGTTTTATTAGTGCATGAGTGAATATCTTTTTCAGTCTGCTAATGGGTAAAATTGTGTAATAATTTTCACATGGAAGCTGTATCAACTGAAACCAGAACTGTGCAGGTTAAATTTGAATCAGATTAAAAGCAAAACTGAAATTCTCCTTGTAAAACAAAATTTCCATAGAAGTGCTTATTATTTATCAGTATACTGAAGATGCTAAATGTTGACTTTTACTTGTTTCAAATGTTAGACAACAGGCACTGGATTATTATTTTGATTTTATTCTCTTATAAATAGCTCCTTAAATAAGATTTTTTTTTTTGTAAGTAACATTTCTTTTGGTTTTTGTAGTTTGTTCAATTATGTTTTGGCTTTCTCTGTATTTTAGTAATATTTTTTTTTTTCTTCAGAGCATATGAGCTCAGTGTACTTCCATTATTGAGCAGCATTGCTGGTCATTGAATCATTGCACTACAGAAATAATTTTCTGTTGACATTTTAAGAAAGTTGCTCTTGAAATGTTGCTTGAGCCTTTGGATAGTAGCATCAATGTTTTTATGAAAAAAGCGCTTCTCTGCAGTTGCTTTGTGTCTCTCCTCTTCTCTGAACCTTCCTCAAGCTTCCTTTCCTCACCAAGACCAGACCACCTTTGCCTTTCTCTCGGCTGGTTCAGGAAACAAACCCCCAAGCCCTGTTGATGCACCTCCCCTTGCAGGCAGCACAATGTCCAGTTAACCACACAGCATGTGTTTTTTCCTTTCCTAGGTTGCCCAACCTCATTTGCCAGAATGCGAACTTAAGGTTTCGTTGCCATTTTTTTATGTGTGTATTCAGTTTAATCCTTATGTATGGCTTTTTTTTTTTAATGTTTTCATCAATTTTTCTTTTCTCTTTATTTGATCAGTGTATCTGATTGTACCAATGTCACCAAGATCACCTCAATCTTCAAGATCACCAAGATCTCCTTACTCATCACAGTCCTCTCACCCGTATAACTTCACTGTACCTGAAATATTCATATAGCTCTCCCTTGTTGTGTTTTTCTTCTTTTATCCCTTCATTAACTTCCTTACTTTAGTGTTTCTCTCCTGCTGTGTATTTAGATCTACTATCTTTTAGTATCCTCATTAGGATCCATTTCTGTTCTTCATTCTTCAGCTAGTCCATTCTTGTACTCTGTGGTTAAATTGGAGGTATATGTTAGTAACACTGTATTTCTGGTATTGTGTATTTTTATATAAAAGCATATTAAAAATGTGGACCTGTTTTAGGAAGAATACCTGCCGACAAAAAAGTGGCTGTCCTGTGTTATGATCTGCTGCTGTCTTTAAAATCTGTTTATTAAACTTCCAAATTTAAAAAACAAAAATAAATAAAAGCTTGGAAATAAAGATTTACACAATATGGCTGCAAGAGATTGTCTTGTATGTAAAGGGACAACCACCCTTGTCCACATTTGATTTATTGCATGCCCATAAGACAATCTGCTATAGCTTGGAAATGTTTAAAATGGCTGCACATGCAATTGCTGAAAACTTTACGGACTATTAAAAAAATAGTCAGAAGTACTGGCTTCACTGTAATATTCACTGGCAGTACTCATTCTTTGTTCCATCTCTTTAGGACAAAGTCACAAAATCTATCAGAACTGCACTGGTTCTTATACACTTGCACCTCCTCATATGTTTCATACTTTATGTAACCCATGAATCATTTGCCATTTGCTTATTTGTTGCTCCATGCTTCATCCCAGTCAGTCCAAATGTGCTGTCTTCCTTAGGTTATCCCTCCATCCAAGTGGAACTGGAAACTCCCACTGGGTTGCGCTTCGTGCCGCCCACCCCTTTCCATCAGGACGATTTCCTTAGCGACACCTCTAGCCTAGAGTCACCCCTTAGAACTCCCAGTAGACTGAGTGACGTGGTAGTGACCTCCCAGGGACACGTAGATGGTACAGCAGCAGCACCGCCAGTGGTGACTGAAGAGGACACTTCCCTGGATGACAGCAAAGTTGATTTCCCAGTGCCTAGAGAAGGAACACCTAAAGATATTTCCGTAGGCGAGAGCCAGTTGGAGGAAGTGGACCTTAAAGATTTTCCACGGTATCTCGGTAGTTATGGCGGGATATCCAGAGATGCTAAACAAAGGCAGAGTGAAGAGACTAGTAAAAGAGGAGTGAGGACTGAACAGCCCGAGAGAGAAAAGTCTGGTACTGATGAGGAGATGGCGGCAGAAAAGTTTAAGTCTCTGTTTGAGGACATTCACCTGGAAGAAGGAGCTGAGTCTGAGGAGATGACGGAAGGAAGAGTGTGGTCAATTCTTAAAGGTGTTCAACAAGCAGAACGCGAAATGTCTTCAATTGCAGGTTGGCAGCCTGACTCCTCCAGCGTCTCCGAGGCGCCGACGTCGGGGCGCAGGATAGGCGGCAGCCTGCTGGATCGCCTGGACGAGAGGTGAGCACCCCTGTGTGTGTCAGCAGGCTCCCCATGCTGCCCCGGCCACCAGCAGCACTGCACAGGCTCTGAGAACGTGTCTAGATATTCATGGATACAGTTAAAGGAAAAATTTGATTTGGCCTCAGATATATTTGTCTTTAAAAATGTGTATTTATCAGGTTTCATTCTCGATATAGGCATTTGAGAAGTATTTTCTATTATCTTTAGCAGGTAATATTTCTTTTCACATTCTCTATCTTGTGTATTTCTGTTCATCTCAGTGGTGCACAAATGTAGCTGGAATCAAGAACATTCTCTGAAACCAGGATACAACATTATTCTTATTTTTGAGCACCTTTATAGCAGTCATCCTTTCCATTTGGCATATCTTTGCCTTCCCTCAGATAATTGTTACTTTTCCCATAAGCTAATTTTTGAACTGGCACTTTTTATAACACTTACTTCAAGCATATTATGTCATGCTAATTTACTAGACTTTTTAAAAAACAAGTTACGAGGCATAAGAAGGTAAGAATGGTGATAATAAACCCTAGTGCTGGATGTTGTCTCACAGCATACTGCAGAGGAAGGAGAGTGATGTATGTGCTGTTTTCCCCCTGCACTCTCCCAGACTCCGCTTGTCTCTGACATAATGACCTGCTGAGAGGGATGCTTTGTATATATCTATCCACAGTGCATTTCTCTTGTATGAGCTTTCCCAGCTTGCCCCTGGACCTCCTTTAGCTTTCAGCATGGACAATATGTGTTGTCCTGTTCAGCTCTACTGGTGCCCACTGGGCAAGGGGTTCCTGCAATCACTAATTGAAGGAGCCAGGTCTGCAGGAGCTATAATTCAGCACAGAATGATTATCTGCACAGTGATCATTTGTCTGTGAAGCAGTTTACATCCTTTGCATCTTTGACTCAGGATGTTTTAAGGTTCAAGGTAGCGTTAGATACTCTCTTATCAAATCCAGTGGGAATTTGGTCATTGATTTCAGAAAATTGTCTTTCAATACTGTAAAGCACTTGAACTACTACTGATGTGATTCCTGTTGTTAAGCAAGTGTTGTTATTCTGATTTTATATTGTGTTAAATTAGTAAAATAGATCTCTTCTGGAAGTAAAAGGGCTTCCTTAAGAAGATATCAGTTTCTAGCTAGATGGATTCACTTTGCTATCTTTTATAAGAGTTTTGCCAACAAACAGCTGGCATATGCCAGCATTACACATAGTGTTTAACAGAAAGTGAGCAAAAATACAAAGGAAAAGAAAACTGTTCATGAGAAGTGCAGGTGAAACCTCTCCATAGGTAATCTGAGGCAAAATTCTGGTCGGCTTTCTATCTTTTAGCAACCTTCCTTGCTTTTGGCTCTACATATTACTGAGACTTTGCAGTATCTAAGGATTTATTTGCAGATAACCGTATTTTTTAAAAGGCAAGACCTATCTGGAGTACAGATATTGTACTTTGGGGGAAAAATAACTGGGAGTTGCATGGTAACAGATACTTTCATCACCTCTTTGATTAGAGAGCGGTTTAAAAATTAGTGCCTCGAGGCTCTAGCTAATGATTATACAAGATAACTGGTATATTTTTTTCTCTTTTTCTTCCCCTCCACCAAGTGAAAGGAGATTAACATAAAACATTTGGCCTTGTTTCCAGTGTCCACCATATTTTCATTGCTTCTGGAATGATGCCATGATGCAGAAGACAAGGTTATTAAATAGATTGATGTTTGCAAGTGAAGTCTAAAATTTTATTTTCCTCTCTGTGAAATGTATGGGCTCAGACTGAAGGCTCAGTAAGAGGCTTGGTGCTTTGCCCTTCTGGCTGTGATTTAAGCCCTGAACAGCTGTCTATTCCTTTCTCTTTCTCTTGTAGTTCGGACCAATGCCGGGATTCTCTTACCTCATATGTCAAAGGAGAACTAGGGAAGCCAGAAACAAATGGAAGCCTATCCGAGTCCACATCAGAGGCAAAAACTAAATCCTACATCCAGGAACCTTTAAATGATGTGGGAAAACACAGTGACAAAGAAGTCCTGAAAACAAAGTCCCAGATTTCAACTGGTACTGATGAGCAAACATTATCATCAACAGCATATCAGAAATCTTTGGAAGAGACCAGCAAGCCAACAACAGAAGGCAGCAAAACATCTGTGCCTGTCAGTGTGAAGAAGATGGGCTGGAGTACTTCTGAGGATGGCAAGCCAAGAACAAGCATCCAAGAGGAGGAGGGAGCAGTAATGTCTGAACAGAAGGTACAGTATGTCCTGTAATAATTAACAATGTGAGGAGTCCCTGTTGCTTGACATATCAGTTGACAAATTTTTTTGTACGACTTGTAAAGTTGTTTTTGTCAGGGTTAGGGGTTTTTCTTATCCTTCTCTATGTCTTTTCAGTTCATTGCTGAATTGAGAAAAATGGAAGCTACTGAAAATTTTTATTTGTGTTGTGAATAGAATGGGGTGGAGTCAGGATAGGCAGGGGAGCCAAGAAGGGCTGCATAATCCCCTCCCTGCCTGGCCCTGAGCCCTGGAAGAGGTTAGAGCAGCTTCTGGGAGCGCTGTCCCGCATCACTGGGGAACAGGCCCTTCCCTGCCATGACATACCACCTGTGCACATAGTGCCAAACTGCTCAGCTGTCCTCCATCTGTTCCCACTAAGGTGTTGCCACTGGTTCCCCGCTCTTCCTGTGACATTGAAGCAAATGATAGGAGCAAAGAAATACAGGGACCCTTCAGGCTCTGTCCTGCTCTTTGTCCCCAAAACTTCCTGCCTTTTTTTTTTTTTTTTTTACTCTGTTAATTTGCAGAAAAATAAATTTTGGGTAATATTTCATCTCCTTCTTATTTTTAGAGGTTTTATTTTTTTAAAGGCCTTGTTCATCCCAGTTTCAGAATCCATACAGCCAAAATGAATAAAAAGATTTCTAAATGTGTAAAGCATTTTTCCAGGTGGTGGTTCTTACTCCTTAAAATGCTGCCGAGGGGCTCCCCTTCCTTCTACCTTGCCTGACTTGTACACCCTTAACTGCAGAACCTCAGTTATAAGTTGCATTCTGAAAACGAAGATTTTGATAGCTTTCTCAGTTACTTCTATTTATTTACCAGAAGCTTAGAAGGAAAATTGGCTCAAAGAATGGCTTGTAGCCCAGTAGCTGCGTGCACCTCACACCCCAGCAGTGGGAGGATTGCCACAGAATAGACCTCAGGGCCAGCAGGAGACCAGGCTGAAAAGGGGAATTGCAGAGTTTCTTCTACATTCCTCTCTCTGCATAGATTGTTTTTTCTTGGGTATAATACAGGAGGAGATTATAACTTTTGGAAGCAAGATATTTCAGTAGAATTGTTTCTACATTATATAGGGTTTTTTTTAATTGTAACACAGTAAAAATGTTGGCTGTGGTGGGCTGCAGTAAATCATTCAGGTTTAAATTAGTTCGTTTTAAACTATCCTTTCGATTATACAACCAAGCATTCTTTTATTAGATGATAACGTAATCAGTTTCAGCAGTTATGCAGCATATGATTGTTATTATCTTGTTATTAGTTCGTGACACAGTAAAATCTTTCCTAATGTTTGCTAATTGCTGGAATACTTCAAAAATGTAAGTAGGAGCCTTTGCCTTCTTCAAAGGCAGTTAAAGGCAGATGGCAGCGTTCCTCAATGTTTGCAGGCTTTGGGGCAGACCTCAGTCTGGCGGTGCCCTGCTCTGATTAAATGCAGGAGTGAGTGTAGATGCACACTGTAATGTGCTGAGGATGTGCTGACATGCTGCCCTTCCCCCTCTGCATTCCCATCAGTGGGAGGAGAAGTTGTCACCCACTTTTGTGTGCTCTTTGCTGTTGGATATCCCATCTGGATTGAGAAGAATAAGCAAGTGCTTTTCTTAGGCATGCTCTCTGTACTACTTTGCTTTATTGGTAGAGGCTGATAATCTTATCTACTAAATAACAAGTCTTTTTATAGGCATGATCTTTGAGTAAACTGGTATCAGAAAATAATGCCATTTCAAAATGTGGGTCTCTCACAAAGCCATAAGGGGTGAGAAACTAGCATCTGTTAGAATGACAAGAACTGCTTTCATTATCTTGTTGATATTTCTTCAATAATGCCTTGTAATCTAATTTGAATTCAATAAGTTTAATTGCAAACGCAGTCCAATTCATGGTGAGATGCCTCACATGCTGTCATGAAAACAGAACATTTCAACTGCAGTCTTTCTGCAAGGCATTCTTCAGAAATGCTCCATAAAGAGAAAAGTATGGAAGACACAGATTTACATCTGTGTAGAGAAAGTGGGAACAAACTAAAACTACTTGCCAAAGTAAGATATTTTTATCTGTGACCCATTTGGAAAGAGCCAGGAAGCAATAGTCACCCACCTGCAGGAGAAGGGCTGCAGCAGTGTTTTGGCACAGAGTGTGCACCAAGAGAAAAACTCAGACAATTGGTACTGGTCTGATGCCTGGTGATGTGGATGAAACAAATCCTTGGCCTCATCCCAAATCCATGTAAACATTTACAAAAGCATTACAGTAATGGTGTAGGTCATATCATTCTCTACAAATGCTCAAGCATCAGATTCCAGTGATCTTTTTAAGTGAGAGGAACACAGCACAGTTGCTCTGTTATTCCAAAGAGGATGATGTCCAGCACATGGTCAAGGTGACTCTCAGTGTCAGAATTCCATCACAAACAAACCACTTAGAGCTGCTTATTAAAAATGACTCTTCCTCTAAAGCCTTGGTGCCCTCTGGAAATCTTCTGCTTTCTTGTTACTTCTTCAGGAGAGGATTGATTTATAATGTTTTGTATCTATATTTGACTAGTGCCAGAGGACTGCAGATGAATTCTGTCATCCTGCTCTAAATGCTTTTTGTTATATAGTTCTTTTTCTCCTCCACCCACCTATGCCCATTCTTATTTTGCACATTGATTTCTGAGAATTGCTTCTTGTTTAGAACATCTTGGGCCAGATTCAGAAAGAGAAACAGATATGCAGTTCACAATATCCACTATCCATGACTTTAAAATCAGTTTGAGGCTGCCATTGAGTAAAACATAGAGGAAATTTTCAAAGTTCTCAGTTCAGGAATGGGTTGGTTCAGGCAAATATAATGAGAGAAGGGTCTCTGCCCTATGTCTGTCACACACAGAGGTAGGAAGCCCCTTGTCAGGCACATGCACACAGAACTACTCAGCCCCAAAAGCTGAGCTCCTTGGGTTTTGGAGGGGAAAACACTGGGGCTGGCAGAGGACAGAGTAGACACCTGTGTGTAGCTGTGATACCTGTTAACACCAGGCTGAGACCAGCACTGGGCTGTGCTCCCTGAGCTGAGCTCTAAAAGCTCCCTTCTTGGAAAAATGCAGAATGATTGTGTTTCACACTGTTTTACCACTTATAAAAGCAGATAAATACTGAGCAGGAAAGCCACTGACGTGGAGAAGTTCTTCGGAAGGCCTTTTGGTAACATTCTGTGTGGAGGTGCCCCACTGAATCTTTCTGCGTGACTGTCTTCTTTTTTATTATTAGAGAACTCACTTCTCGTACCCTGTGAATTCATAAACTTGTTTGAAAGAATAATTTTTAGGAGAAAAAATTCAATTAGTTATGACAGCATTTAGGGGTTTTTTACATAAAATTTAAGACAATTACATAAGGTTTTGAAATTTCACAGGTCAGATGCATTCCAAATACCACTTTCTGAGACTTGAGAGCTGCTGAGATATTCCATAGCTGGTGTAATTATCAGGTTACAGCATGTCAAGGAGCAAAAAGGCCTCCTCCATCATGTACTTTTAGCAGTGAAACTGCGAGTCATTATGTACACAACAGAGATAGGGAAAACACTGTCCGTGATAACCTCTGTTTTCTTCTCCTAGTCCTGATCAGCATGTTCTGTCTTGCAAATGTGCTGTTCAAATGTACTAAAACTGCATTTATTAGGAATGTAGTGACAGTGACAGTGAGATTGAGAGTGATTCAAGCTCAGATGAAGAGCAGAGAATTACTACGAGAGTTTACCGACGGCGGTTGATTCTGAAGGTATTTTGTGATTTGCTTTCTTGAGGCGACGTTGGCATGAACGTGGGTTTGGTCTGCTGTGTCAGTGTGTCACTTTTGGCATACTGGAGCCCCTGTGACAGTGTGCTTTCCATTGCCAGTATGGATTTATAATCCAGTGCTAGGTTGCCTTTCCTTGCTTTAACACAGGTTTATGGGTGTCTTCGGTTGGAAATCAACTGTGCTGCATGGAGTGCTGTGTCCTTCACTGCCACTGTTGTGCATGGCATCTTAAAGACTGCAGCTAGATGCAGCATGTTGGTCTCCTGTAGAGCAAGTATGAGCCACTGAGAAAGATGGGTAACAATCTTTCCTCTTTTTTTTTTTTTTCTGTTGTCTTAAAAAAGATTCTGAGTTATAAGTTAAACACCTGCAGGAATATATGAGTGGATATAGGAAAGTATGAGGCACGTACTCTGGTTGAAATTTTTGGTCCTAAGTGCTTAATGTATTCTGGAAAACTTTCTCACTACAGCAGATGATCCTGATTTTAAATCTACCAAAGTTAATAAAAGTCTGCCTTCAGCAGACTCTATTTAGTATATTTATTTACAGATGGCCTTTACTTACAGAGCAATATACTATATGTACTTATAACAATGGTATAATCATATAAGTGATTGTATTTGCCCTTGTAATGTTTTATGTGATCATAGAGTATGACATTATTTTCCTGCAGCATAGAGCATGAGAAAACAAGTCTCAATCATAAACTATTATGACATTCCTTAGTAATTTACAGGATTTATTAGATTCTTATTAGAAAATCATATAGTCAAGCCCTGAAAAAAAAAGGCAGGGCACCTTAGTGCTATTACAGCACTAGTGCAGTTTGCCTAAGCTGTAATTGTTACTTTAGGAATAAATTGTGACATTTCAGTTGCACATATCCATATCACTGTTGCTTGCATCCTTTGTGGAGAGGAGTCTGCACACCACAAAAGGCACTGCACCTTTTGTGTAATGTGGGTGGCAGATAGGCTGCTCTGCACAGCTGCCAAACAGTCCAAGGTGCAGATGCTTTTGGAAGAGGAAGGGTGACTTTCTGGCTGCCTTCACCAGGAATTCCTTCAGTACACCCGTCATGCTTCGATGCGGGACAAGACAGGAATGGCAGAACTGAGCTCAGCAGAAATGAGTGTTTTGTTCGATCCCCCATCTTCCCAGGCAGAAGCTGCTGCCTTCCCTGAAGGGCCCTGAGCCTGTCAGGGTCTAACCCTTTGTTGTGGTTTAGCGTTAAACCACGACACCCTTCCTCACTAATTCCCCCTGCAGATGAGCCGTGACTGCTCAGGCTCAGGAATGTGGTTTCTGTTTTCAAACGGGGCAGGCAGCCTGTGGCCGTCACGGCTCCTCCAGTGCTGTAGGAGTCTCTGGTAACACACAAGTGTCAGTGTGCTGCAGATTCAGAGACTGCATAGTTGGCCTGTGGCTAAGGGCCCCCACCCAATTTATGGCTGAACTATTTTGGTGTCCGCTGGTTTACAGTCAGGAAACGTTGGAGTAGAAAGGGGGAAAGCATGTCAAAGGCAGCTTTCTCTTGCTCTCTCTCTTACAGCCCCTGTGTTTAGAGAAAGGCACAGAAAATTTGGTTTAAATGTGGTGGTATAATTTGGGGTATAACTTTTAACAGAGCCATGGCAAAGCAGCATATTTAGTGCTGGAATCTGCAGCTACTGCAGGCCTGGTGGGAAGGGTGTGCATGGCGAGTGGAGGCGGCTGAACCTGCGCTGTTTGGAACGTGTCTGATCTCAGCTGGATTAGAGCTGTACCTGTCTCTTGATTAGAAAATACATGTGATTCTTTGGTTATTTTCTGATCATTTAGAGCTTCTTTTTTTATCCCTCACTCTGCATCTTAAGCTCAAAACAGAACAAGAGAAAATTTGAGAGCAACAATCATCAGGCCTTTTAGAGAAAGAATTTGATAGTGGTAGCAACCATTTTGATCAGGTGAAGTTCATGAAATGGTGGAATGAAATGGCAAAATCAAGATTTAACATTGTTAGGGACCTGGACGTTTTTCTGCACATTCCTGGGAGCAGAAGTTCACTTTGGGTGAACTGAAATCCCTTTGAGAGCATGCACAAGCTGAGGTACAGCCCCTCAGTCAGGGAAGAGGTCTCAAGATGTAGTGCTCAGAGACCTGGAGCACTGCTCACAGCCTGCAGAGGGAAAATAACTCACATTGCTGCTGCAGGGCCCCCAGCAGTGGCTGGAGCAGCAGGTTCTCACCTGCCAGTGCCTCGGTGCCTGCCAAAGTGGGTGGTGTGCCCAAACCCACAGCCAGCTTATGTCCAGCAGCAGTGGGAGGGAATGAAGGTGTGCTTGGAGCCTCCACCGAGCAGAACTGCATGTGGGAACTGTGTTGTTTTACTGTAGCCTGTATTAATAGGATCATAGAATGGCTTGGGTTGGAAGAGACGTTAAAGATTGTCCAGTTCTAGCCCCGTAGCATGCTCAGGGACGCCTACCAGTGGACCAGGATGCTCAGAGCCCCATCCAGCCTGGCCTTGAACATTCCATGGATGGGTCATCCACAGCTTCTCTGGGCCAGTGTCTCACCGTCTTCCCAGTAAAGAATTTTTTCCTAATATTAATTGCTCTTCCTAATATTCATTACTGCCTGCATGTTGCATTTAAAGCAACAGAGGTACTCACACAGCCTGCAGGCATAAAGTTTGCTGGCACCAAAACCTGGAGGATAAATTGAGTCCTATGGAAAACAGGCTTTGCCATGTGCCTCCACAGGTGCATTCAGGGCTGAATTGCTTCATTACCTTTGCTCTTCTTTCCCAACTTGTTTTTCCTTTCCGTGCCATTCTGCAGTATTGCTAACACTATTACTTCCGTTTAACTGCTACCTTAGTTCTCTGTCCTGGCCCACATATGGGGCAAGACTTTTCTCTCCCACGGAGGTGTTTTCCCAGAGGCCCAAGAGCTGAGTCCTGTCAAGTGCTCAGTACTCTAGAGCACATTCCCATGAGATTTAGCATTTCAGAGGGCTGAGCCCATAAAACCAGACAAGCAGGGACTGATGCCCATTTCCACATGTAATAGGATTTTATTCTAACCTCAAGGTAGTGCAGATGTTTTTGTTTTTCTTCCTTTCCCCTCTTGTGTTCACATGGTGGATTGATGGGATGGGGCATTGCAAAAGAAATGGGTTTATGGTAGTGCAGGAATGCGAGCAATTAGCACACAAGGAGAAAATAAGAGTGCTTGCCACAATGTGGACATTCAAAGCCTGAGCCAAAGCTCCTGTTATTCAGCCATGGCAGGACTGAGTGTGCATTTTTTCATGCTTTTTCAGAGGTTGTTAAATCTTTCGTGGATACAAATTTTTGGCTAAAGCTGTTTTAGTAAGATTCTTGCCAAAAGGTCTATGGTAGAATGTAATGGAAAATAAAATATATTTCTAAACAGTGGTTATTCAATCTGATGTAATTTAGTATCTTGTACTTTTGCTATTTCTTGCCAGTTTTTATTGAAGATTTGTCCCTTTCCGTGCATCTTGCCCATGAAATACCCCATTACCGATCCTGGAGGGTTTGGTTCAGCCTTCATGGGAGAAGTGGCCTGAGCAGCAGTTAGTCAAAGCTAGAGCCAGCAGCTTCCATAGTCTTGCTATTCAGGGGGAGCTTATTTATGGAAAATGAAATGTGGCCATCCTGTAGCTGATAAGAATTAAGTGCCTGTGCCCTGTGTGAGGAAAATGGGAAGCATTTCCTTTTGTGTATTCAGCTGGGCACAGTGTCTCCACTGCAGTCTCTGTCTGGCTGGGAGAGCTGCAGGTAAGTGCCCTCTCCCCGTCCTGCCCTGTGAGAGCTGGAGCTGCTGGCTCAGTAAGTTAACATGGAGTAAATCAAACCCCAGACTGCAAGTGCTGTTCATCACGTTGTCCTCCATGCCACATCCACCAGACCTATGCCCCAGCTCCCAGTAGTGGACTGTACTCTGTCCCATTTGCAGCACCATTTGCTCTCAGGTCTCCCTGCCTTGCCTGTTGTTTTGTTGGGATTTTTCTCCCCCTCCTGTGGCTTTAGCAATACATCTGCAAACAAGCAACTACAGACTCAGCATGGGCACAGGCAGAGAGTTGTAGCATCTGATTAACAAGGTCTCCCTGAGTAGGCAGAACTCACTAATGAAAATGACCTTAATGAAAGATGTTTGTTTCTCCTGCTGCTGCCACAGAGGCTTGAGACCCCAAGGAGACTGAGGCGCAGCTGCTGTTCATGCATTACAAGAATGTGATCTCGAGACTGAAGGGATTATGTCCTGATGCTGGCTAAGGCCAGTGAGGGAAGAGGTCTGAGCGCTCTGTGCAGCTCCTGTTCCCATTACGGCATTGCCTCTGGTCTTTGGCAAAATTAAACATTTAGGATCTTTCCATCTTGCTTATTTCCGCCTGCTTTTAAATTCCTTTTTATCCATGTGGGTAAGACCCTTCCAGCTGCACCTTTTTTCTCCACTGTTACAACAACACTAGATGTATGGGAGGAATAAAAGGGACTATTATCCCTCTAGTATCAAAACAAACATGAAAGAAAACCAGAGCTCTGACAAATCTACAGTGAACTTTGGCACAACACTGCAGCACTGACTGTATAACTCCGTTTATCTGAAAGTCCCTGGGAACACCCATAATCTGCAAATAACTGTTAAGAAAATCAGTGGAGCTGGCAGAAGACTTTGAGGAAACTGCTCTTTGCTTCTCCTGCACTGGAGAGCAACAGAGAGAGGATACCAGCTGGTTTTGGCAGGACTACACTCCAGCGAGCAGGGTGACATTAAAGCACTCTGCTTTGCAAAGCTTCCTGGCATGTTCTGGGGCTGAGGCTTGCAGACTGCAGCCTTTGTATGCTTTAGTCCCAGGGATATAACTGAGCTTCCAGTAATCATGGTATTAAGTTTTCTCCCTGCCTTTCTAAAGCTTTTGGTATTGTGACAGTGATTTTGACTGGTCAAGGGTAAAATGAAGCCCACATAAGTATGATGCAGCAGAAAGAATTTTATTCTTTAGCCGTGACGCAGATGCACCAGCTTTGTCTTTAAAAACAGCTTTTGTTGACAAGGTCATCTAATGTGCCATTCTAACCCAATGCTGGTTTGAGCTCTTACAACTAAAACTGCCAGTGGGTAGGGGTTTTTTTCATAGCAAGTATCCATCTTTATAACTGCATAGGATTAGAAAAGTCAGTAAATCAGATCTACCTCATGCCAGTTGTGAGCCCTCCTGCACTTTGTTTAACTACCCACCAGCAAGTGAATTGTGAAAGCTGGATTTCATGTGTGCTGACTGCTGAGTATTTACAGCATTTATCCTTAAATTGTGCTTAAAGGAGCATGTAGCTAATTAAAGGCTGAGATTCACCACACCTTTAAAACTGCATTTTCTTTCAGGAGACATCTCTCAGTGCAGCAGTACACTTTTCATTTAATTTGAAGCTGAACACAGTAATTCTCACTAGGTTGTTTTAAGGGATAACCTTGCTCATAGCTGCAGTAAAGGAGTCAAAGAACCAGTACACGTAAGTGGTGTTGGTGTGCCAAGTAGTCTGGTGACCTTGCTGCTGGCCATGTTGTTTTATTTCTGGTTTTCATGGGTTTTATTGTAGTGGCTTTGGAGATCCTACTCATGAGAGGGAACTTTTCTATACCTCTGTGCTCCATGGGATGTCTGTGTCAGGGTTCCCTCCTGTTCCTTGGGCTACTGTGTTGGAGCCCACTGGAGAGTCTCTGAACCCACTCATGGAAGGCCAGGAAGGAAACTGCAGCTAGTTCCCCATCTGCTCTGCGTCTGATTAAAGTGTGAAGCCTCCAGAATCACTTTCCCCCTTCCGTCTCTTTGTGAGTAGGAAACCCCACAGGTTTCAGTTCCCAAACCTTTACCCAGTCACTGGCCCCTGCCTCAGCAGCCCCGTCCCTTTGCTGTTGAGAAAGGAAGCAGCAGCTGCCGCTGGGGCCCCACTCGCCGCGGGGACCGACCTCGCACTTCCCTCCCCCTGCACGGAGCCTGCTGCAGTGCTTAGGCAGGTGTGTCACTTCTCCTTCTGGGGAATGAGCTTTTCAGGCTCCATCTGAGGGCTTCAGTAGCTGTTTGTTCTGCTGTGCTTTTGTAGGGACGCCAGCGTTCCCTGGCCCGGGCACCTCAGCTAGGTGTGTCTCAGGCACAGGACCTCATCCTTATGTTCCTGTGCAGTGGCCTGTGGAACCTGTCCTTCTCTTGGCAATGCTTCCTGAAGCACCAAGTCCAGCAAGTCGTACAGTTTGCTAACAGTCTGTGAAAGCCTGGAGAAAAAGATGTGTAAAATGTCTGAAACTGTTCCATTGCCTAATTATCAAGTGGTGACTGCAATACAGCTTGCAATGTGAAACCAGCAGAAATTCTGTACTTGTGAAGAACGACAAACACGGTCAGGGGCTCTGCTCTGCAGTACTCCCCCCTGGCTCCTGCCTGCTGCCATTCTCCCCAGGCGAGGAAAATGGAAAAGCTTGGCTAGAAAAGACCACAAATAGCTTGTAAACAAAAGGGAAGGTTTGTTTTGCTTAGAGCTTAGAAATAGCATACAATCCCAATGTTACAATGTACATCTTGAAAAAACTGCATCAGTAGGGAAAATGGTTTTTAAAAAATACACATGGCATCACTGTATTTGTCTATTATAAAGCAGTGCCAGGAGCTTATGTAGACAATTATGTAGTGTATAGACCACAGTAAACAGAAACTATATTTGCCCTGTGCTGTTCAGTACATGTAAGCATTACAAAAGCTGTAATAGTCTCCTTTCAAATATTATTTTGTAATTAATATTGTTATAATGTGTTTTATACAATGTTTTCTTTCTGCTTCCTCCCTCTACTTGTAATTTTTCCATAGTGGTTTGAGGGTGAGGGGGGAAGAAAAACTTTAAGGATTTTTTGTGTTTGTTTGCGTTACTCATTTACAAGTGGAAATTTTTCATATGTAGGCCAGCTACATTATCGTTATGTTTGCCTTACTTGTATGAAGATATAAGCACAGACAATGGATTTTTTTGAAGCATCAAAAGCAGTGCTTGCTTCAGCACCCAGGTTTAGAAATACGACTTTTGTGAGGTAAAGTTAGCAAAGTTCTTTTGGAACATAAGTTCACGACTGCCAGCTAGGCTCAGACTCTGAAGTAATGTCATTTATTTATGATTTGAGCAGTAATTCCGTTAAGGGGAATTAAGTCACTGGCATAGCAGCTAGGAAACTGCTTTTACATTTATTTACACTGGTCCTATAAATTGCTGGTACTACAAGAAGTGATGGCTGGAGTGCTGCTGATCTCAGTAAGTCATGGACCGGGCTGCCCAGGCTCCTTGGCACAGTGGCACTGTGCCGGGCACGTAAGATAACTTCCTTCATTTTGTAAGTGCTGGGGAGTCCTGTCTGTCTTCTGTGTTTGTGTTTAAGACCTCGTATTTAGCAAGCTAAAAAAAGAGCTGTCTTTTTAAGTCCCAAATTTCCCCCATGTTAGACCATGTTTCTGCATGTGCCAGGCACTGAGAAGCTGTGAAAAGCTAAGGGATGTGTCATAGGACTCAGACTGACCACTCGATTTTGTTGCCCAGAGAGCTTCCTGACATGCATTAGTTAATAAGAGCAGTGAGCTAGAAGCTCCCTACAGGCTTTAAGGAAACATTTTGTAGGATAAATGCACAGGTATCAGCATCGCTAAATGAACGAGGCTTTCATACAGTTCGTGTGGCATAAAGCAAACTGTTACATAAAGTTGAAGCTAGCATGTGCTTGTTGCTTGGATTGGTGTGGAAATATGTGTGGGTTTGACAGAATATAGGCTCTATTGCTAATCTTATAACACGTTCTTTAGGGTGAGGAAGCAAAAAACATTCCTGGTGAATCTGTAACAGAGGAACAGTTTACCGACGAAGAAGGCAACGTCATCACGAGAAAAGTAATCATGAATTACATCACTGCTCTGAGCCTTTGCATTCAAGTAACTTCTTTTAACATACTTTCTTCCTTTAGAATCAAGGAAAAAAAAAAATCGATACTTTTCGTGTATTGCTTCCCACAGATCACCCGGAAGGTAGTAAGACGTGTTGTTATCCCCCATGAGAGGAAAGTTGGTGAAATGGTAATGCAACGGGGACTACCAGGAAATAACAGTAGGCGCAGAGGGTTGTGTTGACTGCTAGAAAGTGCTGCTAAAGGGCTGGAGGTTTGCATTTAACAAGAAGCCTTGGCAAAAAGTGCGGTGCTTGCAGTTATTGGCAAGTTGTGCGTTTGGATCATGGGGCTGGGGTGGTGTCAAGGGGGCCTGGCCGAATTCGGTTGGCACAGGCCATCAAGGTCTGTTTCTGTAAAACAGGCAGCAGGTTTAAGCCTGTTTTGGGTTTGGGGCCTGGTTTGTGCCATCAAGTTGAGCCGTGTCTGTATGTTTGGTTGAGCCCTTGCCCTGTGCCTTACAGCTGTAGGTGGATTGTGTGGCCTTTCCACCGGCCCAAAGGAATGAGCTGCAGTCTGATCCCAGCAGCCTCTCACCTTGGTGCTGGTGACTGAGGGTTTGCAGGATTCAGGTCAACAGGAACATACCCAAGCAATGGTATCCTTTACAAGCAAGCACCAAGACATGATTTTGTCCCTGGTGATCAAAACTGGAAGCTTTCTGCAGGCCTGGACTATGCCCAGCTTTATCACCCTGACAGTGGGAAAAGCGGGACTATTGTGTGCTAGCACACCCCAGCCCCTCTTGGAAAGGGCTTCAGTGACAGGGGCAGGAGCAGGAAGGCTGTGCCTCAGCTGTCTTCTGTCCCAAGGAGGCCTCGGGGGAATGGGCATTGCCTCTGGAAACAAATGGCTTCAGAGGAGCTTGTACCTTCTTCCCCAGCACATGGCCCTCAGATGTCTCTGCTGGAGTAAAACTGTCACTGAGGCTAATGAAATTCTTGTCTGAGTGAAAACAGATTCAGAAAGGAAGATAACAAATACCCTTTATTTTCTGGCAATTAAAAAAAAAAAAAAAAGAAAAAGAAAAAAAGCTAGGAACACATATGTCGCAGAAATAGAGAATGGAAACAAAATCTATTCCATTCCCTCTTTCCTAGTTATTTATGAAGAAAAAAAATTCCTTCCCAGCAAGGGGTAACCATTTTCAATTTGCTGCACCAGATTAGATTAGTTGGAAACTACAAATAGTTACAAATACATCAATGCAGATCACCTGAGAGGTAAATTCTGCCCATAGCCACACATAAACAGATGCCTTTCTCTGATGTGAGTGAGGCTTGTGATTACTGGAGAATTTATTTTTAGATGATTATTGAGTTACTTTTAATGAGCAAAGATGAACTTTATTTTGGAGTTTGCTGTTTTAAAGATACTGAAACCTACACTGCTTGTCACTGTCATTGGTTTTACTTCTGTGCTGCTTCAGTGCTGGCTTTTGCTGGCTTTCTTCCTCTTCCCTTTATTCCATTACTAACCTGCTCACTTTAAAGCACAGATGTTGTGAAACATCATAAGAGCAGCCACAGCCTCTGCTGTTGGGAATGCCCAACAATTTGGCTGACCCAGCTTGGAAAAGGGGATTTTTCCCTGTCAGTGGCACCAGCTCCTGCTGCAGTTGGCAGCAGGGGCTCTGCCAAGGACTGACTGCCAGCCAGGCACTCCAACCCAGGGGTCAGGCTGAAATTGTAGAGCTGTGTTTTCTACTTGAAAATGATATTTCAGACCTGTGCTTTTGCAGCTCAGCAGAGTGGATAAATAGATTGTGTGTATCTTTGAAATGAAGTGTTAATGTGATTTAACTGCTTTTTACTTACCCTGTTACAGCAAAATGTGTATCCTGTTCTGGAAGCTGGTTTACAACTATGAGTGCTCTCTGCAGACTGTGTTAATGTTTACACTTTTCCTTTAAAGCAGGGAGAAGCTTATAAGGTAAAGACAAAGAAAGAAGTCAGACACGTGGAGAAGAAAAGTTACTCATGAAGGCCGAAAGCCGACCACTGAACGGTCAGTGTGATCAATTTTCTTCCCTTGTTGAAGGCTTTTGCCAGCATGGGGAACAGCACCTGGGCTGCACAAAGGCTTGCTTCTGCTACCCTGACTTTGCTTTCCAGCTGCAGACCCAAATAGCTAGCCCTTGATCTTGTGAGCAGAGAATGACTTCGTGTTCACATATAGAAATTAAGCTTTGCTTCTTGGAAAATAAAGCGAAGCAATACTCAGACATGTGCAAGATTTCTGGGAATTTTCCAGCATCTAGTGTTTGTAATCCATAGAGCTTTCTACCCCGAAAAACTTAAACACAAATAGTAAAGGAGCTGCACACAAATCTAGGAGTGAAACGCTTCTTCCACTGTCAAATCACACACTACCATGTGTGATTTGAGGGCAGTTATTCAAGTCAAAGTCCTTGTAAGTGAAGTGTCTCAATATTTGCCAACACATAATCCCTACCAACTGTTTCTTGTAAATTTTATTGATCCAGCCTTAATGATTGTAGCAAGCCAGCAGCTGATGGTATAAGGGCTTCCCAAGCTACACCCAAGTGCACAGACTAAGACACCCTTGCAGCAGACTCTGCAAAGATGTGATGGAGCACCCTGAAGCAGAGGCTGTCTTGTCTCACTGACACAGCTACAGTCACACAGAGATATGCCTGTAAATATGGGAGGAGCCCATCCGTGTCTATCAATGCCGGTCCATCAGTCATGGCTCCAAGTGCATAGGTTTATCATGGACATGTCTTTTTTCTGCTCAGAACTTCTCTTAGCTTTGTTGGGTTTCAGGAATTAGACAGAGGAAGAGTTTCTGAGGTGCAAGACTGTATTATCCTTTACTGTACATATGGTATAGGATTGACTGTAAGATTTAAGAACAGAATAAACAGGACCTGGCAAATAGACCAGAGAGTGAGGAAAAGGACAGACAGAAGCAGAGTCTCTCCTGAGTCACCAGATCCTTCTGACTGATACAATGTAAGGTAGCCCCTACAGCCCCCTGGCTCTACAGGTGCTCTGTGCATGTGAGTAGAACCATTTAGACAAACACCACTCAGTGTGTGGGATCTAGCTGAGGGATTTATGGGATCAAGCCCCAAGGAGCAAGCTCTGTGAGGTGACTGGTGTGATTTCAGTATCTGGTGAGCAGCTACTGCATCCACCTGAATTCCTGCTTTTACTGAGAGTCCTTCCACATGTGCTAATAGAATAATACAGCTTCATGTGGTTTGGTGCTCAACATACTCATAAAATATTTATTATTTGGAAAAGGGAGGTGATTTTTTTAACGGTTTTCCCCTTTATGGAGCTCAAGGATATGGCAGTATAGCAAGCCAAAGTGATGGCACTGCTTGTATGAAATTGTGTCCCACATTGGATCCTGTGCTGCTCATCTGCAGGGGCAAAGCAGCAGAAATGTGTAAATTCAGGCATTGAAGGCAAGATGGGGCATTGAACCCCATAAGCAATGCAGCTAAAGAGCCTGCCTGCATACAAGTTTGATGCAAAAGACACCAGGGATAAGGGAAAAGCATTTCATTTTAAAATAAAATTACATAAATAAGGCAGTCTTTCCCTAATGTATGAAACAAAGTCTGACCTTCAGGAAGCCAGAGTCTGGGTTCCTCAGAAGCAGATTTGCTCCCATGACTGCTGATGCATTTCTCCTGTGATTTCCAGTAGGCAAGTCTTCCATGCTAGAGCCCCTGAGGAACTCAGGGAGTCTGCCTGAGATAATGAACCTTTGCTCCAGGGGAAACTTTGTCCTGTAAGATGAATCTCTGTGCTCCAAACTTTGATATGATAAGCGTGACCAAATGTGCACTAAGTAATTGTGAGTCTGGTCAAGAATCCATTAAAAACATTTCATTTGGATGCAGAAGTGGATCTATTTGCACAGGCAGGGGATCCTATAGAGAAACTGTTTGTTTTGTAATCACAAAAGACAAAAAAAATCCTGTTGAGCAGGCAGAGGTGGTTCTTTTCTTTGGAGTGTTTGAAAAAGATCACAATGTTAGCTCGGTTTTGCTGTGGAAACGTCCCTGTCACCATTGCAGATAAGCCCACTGTGAAGCATAGGTTGAAAGGAGAAGCCAAGAGCTCTAGCGTGCAGTGCTGCAGGACAGCACGGTGTGTGCTGGCGTGACTGCTGCAGTGGGAACAGGCGGCTCTCAGCAGCAGGACAGATTTATGACAACTGTAGATGCGGGCAAGGACAGATTGCTTTGGCATAGAAGGAGACTGCGAGCACTCCTGGGGAATGCGTGTGGACCTGTGACCTGATTAGTAACCAGGCATGTCTGTGCCAGCCACGCTCCCGAGCCAGCTGCCCTGTGCCCAGGTGCCGGAGAGCCGCGGGGCTCCCAGCTCCTGCCCTGCTGTGTTTGTGTTTCTGCTTCCTGCCCTCTCTGCTGTGAGACACTGCTGTTGTACAGCAAATGTCACAAACTTGCTGCCCTTACTACGTGTGTGGCTCTGGTTTGAGGGGTGACAGAGCAGGAGCTGGACCATCTCTCCCCCTCCCTCTGCCAGGCCGGAGGGAGATGGATGAGGCTGCTCCCTGTCCTCGCTTTTGTCCTTCACCGAGCCTCTTAAAGGCTGGACGCTGCATTCCTGGCTCTGCCAGTCATGTTTCCTGAGCAACTGGCAGAGGTGGATGTGCAAGGAGAGCAGGTTTTCCATCACTGTGGGGATGCTTGCACACAATGAAGAAGAACATGCTGTGGCAGCAGCAGCTCTCTGTGTCTGGAGATGATGCTGTTCCTCCCACAACAAAAGAACCTATTCCTTGTCTTCACTGGATTAGATGAGCTGGTGCCATGTCCAGGGTGATGAAATGCAGTGTGGTGCAAACATGCTTGTAAATCAGTTGACGAGCAATGTGGGCATCTGCAGCTGCATTTTTCCCTCATGCTGGAGCTCAGCTAATGTCATTGCCTACCTAGAAACTGTGTGATTTAGCCTATTGCAGAATTCCATCGTGCCAGTTATATTTCTGTTTAGTCAGGGAAAGGCATGAAACTGATTCTAACAAGATATTTCTGAAATAATTTGTTCTCTGTTTTCTCTCCACAGTGTGCTTTTACTGCCAGTATTCTAGAGGGACAGTCACGGAAGAAAAATCAACAGGAATTAAACATTCACCTATAAAAGTGTGCGTGTGTTTGCTGCTTCCCCACATTAACCGCATGGTTTTTATGCAAAAAGAAAAAAACGAACAAAAAAAAAAAAATCCCAAACAAAAAAATTATTTTAGCATGAGCCAATTTACAGAGCATGGAAATTCACGTTCATTCACAGGATTGGAGGGTGTGCAGTTACCAATGCAGTGTATATACAAGATGCCATGCTGTTAACAGCTTCTCTCAAGCAGTTTGATGTCATCTCAAAAGAAATAAATTCCTGTGGCCAGAGAGGATGTGCGAAGACGAAATGGTTAAACCACGGAAAGACACTAAAAATACTAAAATCCACAACAGCTCGCCTTATTTTTCTTGGACCCAAACTGTCAGGGTATAAAACACTATTTGTTTCTTTTTTAAACATCAATAGTTTTGCTGTAAATAAATAACACTGTATAAATTCTAACAAAATAGAATAAATGTTGATAAGGCACTGCCTTTTCAATCACAAACAGAATATTGCAAATGCATTGAGCAGGCTAGGTGTCTCAAATGGCTGCACCTACAGGGATATTCTGGGTGTATCTTCACAGATTCTTGTATATTAGCAATTATAATGTTTGTATATGCAAAATCGCTAGCTTGATTTTAAAAAAATCTTTAAAATCTGCTGCAAATTTAAATGATTCCCAAAATGAGGAATTCTGTAGTTCTGTGAAAATTTTTCTTCAGAGTACTAATATTTTGATGCATGTGTTTCACCTTATTTTGATTAAATCTTTTCCAGTTTTGCAAACACTATACCGCAACATGAAAAATAAGATTTTATCTGTAAACACAAAGCCCTTCATCTAATATTTGTTGCTGTTGCCAATTTTTCAATGAAATGACCTAAGACCCATAACATATACAGTAGTTGCATTATGGGGAGGGGGGTGCTATCTGTTCTTGCTTTATAATGGGGGTAATGCTTGCAGCTTTAGAAGTGGGTTGGTGCTCTAAGGAGCACAAGTTTGGGATATTTTTAAATGAACTGAAGAGAAATTATTAGCTAATAGACTGGCAGCACGCTGTAAAATTATTACTGTATTGTGTACTGGCTATAAGATGTAGAATCTTTCAGTAAGCCAATCATCTGTAATCATCCTAGCAGTGTAATATTAGGTTGTTAAGGCTGCTGTGTTTTAAAGGGCATTTTTATTTGGTTTTTGGTGAAATACTTTAATTTGTTGATTATATTCATATGGAAACAGCATTCATTGATAATAGCTCTAATTACATATGTATGAAAACAACAAACACTGGATGATCTAGTTGATTATTTAAGCATAAAATAAATTGTGTTAAAACTCTTGGATAATGTGTATTTGGCAGTGTTCTTGTCCCTACAGATGTGAGGCTTCGCAAGGCCAGCATTTATCTGCTCCTGGCTTTCAGCTGCTTTTCCCCTCTGTTTCTTTTGTCTGATCCACCTCTCCATCTTCCCAGTGTGACAGGCCATCACTTGGCAGGCTCTCCCCAGGTCAGGGCAGCAGGAGGAAAACACAGCAGCCAGCAGCACATGCCCAGCAAAGCTAAGGAAAACCCACTCCCTGGGTCGGAGATGTGGGGAAAGGGCCTGGGCAACAGGGGTATGTGCAGCCCTTTCTCCAACACATATGAGCCCTGGACCTCCTGTAAACTCTTTTGCCCTGCCAAGAACCAGGAAAAGCACTACCAAAAGCAATTTTCTCCCCAGTATCAGTCAGATCAATAACAGACCCACAGCACATGAGGACATTAAAACTTGCATCCCCTGTATATGGCATGCACTTGCTGTATATTATGGGTGATAGAGCATTGTGTTTAAAGAATGTGGCTAAAACAGGGGTTTGTAGGCAGCCTCAGTATACACACTGCTCTGGACTGCAGGCTTCTGCTTGGGTGCAGTAAATCCAGTTTATTACTCAGGGATCAGTTTTAGCCAGCTTTTAAGGCAACATGAAGATGAGGAATTTCACCCCAGCTTTGGCACCTGAGGAAGCACCTCTGCTACAGATCCACCTCAGTCTGCTTGTTGTTATCTGGTGATCCCCACAGGACCTGGTCCTCACCTGGGGTCAGTCAGCAAAGCTCTCCTGACTGATGAACAGCACTAGGAGAATGTAACAGGTTGGTTTGTCAGTGTCTCTGAGCTATTAGGACCCTGGCTTTTGAAGCAGTAACAGTAAATGAAGTTTTCATCATTTGGGCAGCCAGTCTGTGTTGCAATGTGTGTTTTACATAGGTCAGGATACTGCTGGTACAACGCTGGTTCAAGTCCTTCTGCCAAAGATTGGAGGACAAATGCCACTTACACCAGAGGAGAACAAGTGTGCCTTCCTGCAGTTCACAGTCCGACAGCAGTGATCATCCTGCAGGCCGTGCCATCCAGACGCCTCCCTCCCTCCCCTCGAGTGTCCAGACCAGCTGAATGAGAAAGAATGTTTTCAGTAAATGCCGTGAGATGTATATATATAAAATTATAATCATGATTGTACAGCTGGAAGCTGTGATGACAACCAGCAGGAAGGCAGGAGCTGTACTGTAGAAGAGCCTCACTTCAATCTCTAACAGCATCCAAAAGGCAACGTTTTGTTTGACTCATCTCTGCCTAGTTCCCTCTTAGTGCCTGGTGCTGGTGTGGAAACAAGCAGTGACTGTACCTGGAACAGCAGCTCTGGCAGGCAGAAGTGCTCTTTCTGTAGACAGAGAAGCGAGGCTGCCTGTGCAGGTGAGGTGTGTAGGTGAGTCTCGACAGCTCTCCTGCCGCTGCTGGAGATTCATGTGGCAGCTCCGAGCCCGGGGAGCGGGTCTCGGCTGTGACAGCACACGTGAGTAGCTGCCGGCTCAGCTTGGGGCTCCGAGGGTGTTCTTGCAGCATGGCTCTGTCATGGGGGTGCCCGAGCAGGCTGTGACCACGGCAGGTGCCTCTCCTGGGCCCGCAATGAACGTGCCCAGCAGGGCAGCTCCCACCGCGGGCAGGTCCCAGTCCCTCAGCTGCTGCTGCTGCACGGGCACCTGTGTCACAGTCTGCTTCCCCCTTAAATACAGAGACAACAAAGAACAGGAACTCTCCAGCTATATCCACAGAGTTCAAAATTTCGTGTTAAATGCTGCACAAACAGGATTTTCTGGGTGTTGGTTGTGTTTTGCAGTGAGTGGTTCCAACAGTAGCTCAGGATACTTGGGAAAAAGCGTTGAAGTGGAAATGGTCATTTGAGAAGGAAAACATAAATCTTGCCAGAACTAGCAAACAGCACAGACAGCTCTGGAGTGAGTGAGGACCCTACCTAAATCTAAATGTGCACTTCTATTTTTTTTTTTCCATGTTTTCCTCAGTGAGAACATTTCCCTTAGAGGCAAAATTGTAAGTCATGGGACTCTGATTGCATCTATTAAAATAAACTTGATTGCTAAATACAGCGTTATTTTCATCCTTTGATATTTGATTTAGCACTAATTAATAATGGTGCAGAGTATCCTACCGTCCTTTTTCCATTTCTGAAAGAATATCAATTACATTTTATTTGTGGGCAGAATTAATTTTAATGTCAGAAATTCTAAGAGCTCCCATAGTGTGGAGCTGACATTAGTGGGATAAGTGGCTGTCACTTGCAGGATTGCAGCACCCTGCTAATTAATGCTGATTTCCTGGGGATTGTTTAACACAGGCTTTGTAGCAGACAGTGTGCAGGAAATTGAGGTGGTCTTCTGGGCAGGCCACTGCAGCCTGGGATGTGGGGCACATGCTCCCAAAACCCTCTTCATGCCCTCTAAAGAAGGAGTTTATAACTGGGGCTTCTTTGAGCAGGACTAAGTCAATAACATTTGACGAAACTCCATCAGTGGCAATTTTATCAAATAACTCAGCATGAGCAGCTTGGCCTGGAGGAGCTGTGCCAGCCCTGCACGGCTTGAGGGCTCTGCAGGGGCAGCATGATGGCTTTGGGACAGCCCTCCTGCCCCTGCCAGCCCTCTCCCTAGGGAGGGGGTACAATCCAGAGGGCTGGGACTTGCCCAGCTGAGGCTGGTGCAGGAATGCTGGGCAGGGTACTGGCAAGGGGCTTGGTTGTTGTCCTAGCCACATGTGTGAATGTATAAAAAAACTGCTGCAGATCACTGCATCCTTGGCCTTGGGGTCATGTATGGGGATTGCAAACAGGACCTCTGTTTTTAGGGCAGATCCTACCAAACTGGGGCTGGAGGAGGAGGAGCTCCTGGCTCAGCTTGCCTCTAACCCCTGAGTGAGTCAGGGAGGGAAAACATTCTCTCAAAGTGCACAAGAAAATATTCTTGCTTGGTTGAAAGTACAGCAGTTTTCTGATGGAGATGTGGACCCTTTAGACTGAGCCTGCTACAAAGCGCTTGATGTAAAAAATAGTCCATTACTGGGAGAGGAAAAGGTTAGTGAAGGACAGAAAAATGAGCTGCTCAAGGAAAATCTATGTATGTGCCACATTTTTCACAACTGCTGATGCTAAAAACAGCATGCAAATTGTGCATGTCTGTATTTATTTGACCCTAAGTCCTGGAGGATGGTGAAGATTTATCATAAAAGTTTTGTTGGTACTTTTCCCACCATGCTAATGTTCAATTATTGAGAGCTATTTGGGCTATAAAACAGCAAAGTACAGCAATCCCCTGTTCACCAACGTCCTTGGAAGGCTTCCAGGGGCTGGATATCATTATGACATGGCCAGACCAAAAGAACAAACTTAGTATGAACTCTGAAAAAATTCCCCGGGGAGAAGAGGGATAGAGAAGCAAAGCCCCAGAGCTGAAGATGCATTAGCTACTGGTTGGCTACCACACAGCACATTTTCATAGTCAGATACTCTATCCTACTAAAAGACTTCTTTCCTAATACAGCTTTCTGATTAAATAATTGCTGGTCAGAAAAGCAAAGCAACTTGACATAATTTTCATCTGAATTTCTTGTTAGAAAACATGTTTTAACTTGCATCAGTAGATGCCTTAATCCACAATAGTAGTGATTTAGGTTTTCTCTGCTCATACAAATACCTTTCAAACCAAGCTTTCTCCCCTCCTACAACCTCTCCACATATGCATTCCATTTCCCCCTTTTAATATTTCCTTATATACAGGTCACATTCTTTTCAATGCTGCTTCAGTTTATTTTCCAAGCAGTATTTTTCATTAATTGCCTTTTCCTGCAACTTTGTCTTTCCACTTCCCTCTTTCCCCCATCACCCCCCCATTTCAGTTAGGTATTCTGAGTACTATGCAGACTTTTTTCCTTGGGGTAATTAGCTTCAGTTGGCCTTTTCCTCTGTCTATAACTACTGAATTTTTAAATGAAATTGTATTCCAATAGAAGGTCTTCCAGCTGATTAATGGACCTCTGGAATTACATTAAGGATTGCGTTAAATCTCTGAACATACATGTTCTAACCCCTCACACCTAGAAATGTATTTTATACAATATTTCTACTGTTGATGTGAGTTTATGGAACACTGTTTCTAATTGCCCATTACCTCATGTAATGATAGTTTCTGTGAATAAATCCCTGTTTTGTTATTTCTTCTTCTTGGTTGGTCTGCTCTCCTACTGTAAGGGTGCTGGTGACATTTTCATATTCTTTATTTCAACAAATACCTTTCCTTTCCCCCTTACAGTTCTGCATTTATTTTTTATGCAATAAAAAGATACTGAGGCAAGGAGATTGGGGACCTCATCCTGCAGGTGCTGTGGTGATGGCAGGTTGGTTGTGGTGGCTTTTCCTGTGATGCCAACCTCTGCTGCCTGCAGTGAGGACCAGGATCAGTGGCACCTGAGCAGCCCTGTTAGTGGGCCAGACTCTGCTGTACGTGTCTTCCAAAGGGGGTTTTGCTAATTTTGCTTATACCACATATTTATACTTTTTAATTGGTTTGGTTAACATCCTACAGATGTGAAAAGCATGTGATTTTTAATTTTTGGGGGGTGCTAATTAGGATAACATTTTCTCTCCCTGTTTAATCTATTAATTAGGACTAGTTGGCTGTAATTGTAATTAAATATACAGGTGCTATTCTTTAAGTGACTGAAATGCTATTGCGACAAGGATGCCATCTCAAATCTAAACATCCACGGCCCCTGAGTTCTCCTCCCACATCTCCACTGACTCAGTGTTTGTCATTGGGCAAGTAACTCAGCTTCCTACCTCCCTTTTTTGCCTTCCAGGGCTATTGTGTGAATTAATTAGATAATGTTTCAGCAGAGCTTTGAACTAGAGAGAGCTACAGAAGTGCCAAGTTATAATTCACTGTTATGAAAGCTGGCGTGCTAGCTGGGAGTGAGACCTCTGATGTCAGCCCAGCAGAGAGAGAGGGACAGCGAAAGCGGCCGGGGGAAAGCCCCCCTCTTGCCTCAAGATCCCTCATCTCTATAGCTGCTGTCTGCACCACTCTAGAAATGCTCTGCTGGAGGCAGCACCAGCAGCTGCCTGGTGTGATCCCAGGGATGCAGCCCCTGGCTGAGCCAATCCAGCCCAGTTGCTGGGTTGAGGATGTTACCTGCACCTCCCTGTCTGTTTTCAGGCTAATTTTGGTGTCTGAAGGAGCAGAGGACATGTCCTCTGGAAAATTATAGTGCTCCAAATCAGCAAAGCACTTAAGATTAACATTGATAGGTCTGAAGAGTGGCTTAAGGTTAAGCACGCCGTAGGGCTTGCTGGGTAAGATTAGCCTGGAGCAGATGCTGATGTGTTTTTGCTGATTCAGGCTTTCAAAATATTTAGGCCTTGATTCAGCAAGACACTCAAATGTGGGCAGTCCTGCTGAAAGCGATGGAGATAACTGGCTGATCAAAACTGGGCAGACGGATGGAGAAAGAACATCAAGGTATAAACCTCCTAGTTTAGAAATTAGGTTGATTTGAGGAGCACTTGTGCATGTGCACAGAGACAAACGGGCTTTCCAGCTATTGCCTGTGCTGTGGAGGGCGTGCATGAAATAACATTTCCTCATGACCCAGTGGTATCCAGCCAGCTTCCCAAACACCAGCAGACCTATCTGAAAGCAATTCTGGTGAAATGCAACTACCTGTCCAAAACAGTGCTTGCTATTTTTTGATTTCTATTTTAATCCCTCAAGGTTTTTATCCCACAGCTCATGCTGATGGAAAGGCTCAGCCTGGGCATGGCTGCAGGACAGAGGAGCTGGCAGCCACCCCAGGTGGTCAGGCTTGTCTGCCCCTGAAGATCCAGGGGATGCTGCAGGGGCATTTTAAGACAGCACTGAAAAGCTCTCATGAGGCCTCACGGACATCATCAACTGCACCGTGCATCTATGGCAGCATCTCTTGAGGACAATGCTCTTTATGTTTTGGGAGAAATCCCACCTTAACTAAGCCCAGAGACGGGAAATCCAGCTGAGGGGCACCAGCTGCCTGGGTGGTGCTGAGGGTTGCTTGGTGGCTTTATTGCATTTTAAGGTCATCACCAGGTTCAATATGGAGGTAATGGGATGCAGGAGTGTGTCTCAGTTTCCACAGGGCTGGGTAGGGGATGCAGGACCATTTCTAGCCTGAAAAGCCCTGAACTGATGCCTCCTGATGGGGCTGAGGAAGAGCTGTGGGTCTCTGCTGGTGCTGGATGGGGATTCCCACTTGCCTTCTTCTCCATTCTGAGCCCTGTCTGGAGCAGGATCACATGCCAGGGACAGACACACGGACAGAGATCAGAGGAAACAGTTCCCAAAGCTCAGAACTAGGAACAGCCCTTTTACTGCTTTTCCTGTGATTAAGAGACCAAAAATAAAACGACCTGCACTTATATTCCCAGGCAGGCAAAAAGAATAATTACTTTACAGAGATGGAATTCCTTCATATATTATAGCCATTAAAAAGAGTAAAATTTGAAATTTACTATGGCATGGAACAAAAAGGTAGTGCAGTTAGAGATAATGAAATCCTTACTTGCCACTAATGGAAGAATTACTGTTGTTAAAAGACCCCTTCATAAATAATTGAGAAACCAATTATACAGTCTTGGTGACTAATTTATCCAGGAGCAATATGGACCATGTTTTGCCATAGAATGCATGGTGCATATTCTCTGCTATAGCTTTCCAAAAAGGAAAGAAACTAATGCACCCTGTAATCAGGAAATACATTATCAGTAATGAGAGATGAGTGTCCATATATGTTAATTGGAAGCAGTTCTGCTGATGTATGGAGGGCTAAATTGACGTGCCAGTTGGTCTGTGTGCTGTGAGGGGAGCAGGGCTGGCGGCCGGGGCTGTTTCCCCAGATCCCGAGGCCTCTGCGGGCGGGGGTCCCTGCTCCTTCTGCTTGTGGTGTCCAGCCCTGAGGGGCTGCGAGCTGCCCCAGGGAAGGGGCCTGGGCCGGGGATACAGCCCGGGGAGCGCCATTTTGGTACAAAAATTCTTGAACAAAAGGAGGTTTGGGGCTGTTTGGGTCGTGGGTAGCGAAACCCTGGGCTCCCCCACAGCGCTGTGGGGCGAGGCCAGGGCTTCTCCGCAGGGGTTTTGTATCTCACGATACAATGAGACGAACCCCGCAAATGAGATGAACCCCGGGCTGTTTCCCGCGGGGGTCCCGGTGTGTAACAGATCCCCCGACCGGGCACGTCCCGACCGGGCACATCCTGACACCGGGCTC
>VXBB01016594.1:172420-221733 GCA_013399915.1 Illadopsis cleaveri
CGGGCCCGGCTGTCACCGCGGCCCGGCCGGGGGCTGCGGGGGACAGGCACAGGTGGGGTCGCCTCGCGCCCTTCGCGCCCCCTCCGGCACTGGGAGGGCACCGGCAGCGGAACCGGCGAGGAGCCGAGGCGGTTCGGCCGCCCAGACCCGCGTGGCCGCCCGGCTCCCCGCGGGGAGGCGGCCCCGCCGGCCCGCCATGCCCGGTGTCCGAGCGGCGGCGGCGGCTCAGGGGAGGGGCCGGGCAGGGGAAGGGCGATGCTCTGCGTTCCCCTGAAGTTTCTCAAAGTAGAGATTTCCTCGGAGTTTTAAGTAATCTGTGGAGATTACGGATTATGTCTTCGGCCGTCACCTCTTCAGCCACTGTGCAGAAGCCGCGAGCTGCAGGAATAGCGTCTTGGTCATGAGGAAGTGTCTGGTTTGTTTGTAACGTTTTGTTGGCTCTCAGATTTCAAGTTCTTTGAAAACTCATTTAAATAAGACTCTTAAAAATATTGCGAGTAGCGCAGCACTCTGTCCCGGCAAGAGCTCAACTCCTGGTTTATGAGGACTGTGAGGATAACTTGGAGTTTAACACCATTTTATGCGAGGCTGTTAGGCAGGAATCCTCAGTAAAGTGCATGTAAAAATACTACGAAAATATTTTTCTGTTCTTGTCTATGAGCTTGGGAGTTAGGAGTTTAAATTCGAGGGATTTTTGCTAATTCACTGGCGAAAAGGGATTGTTTAGGTGTTGTAATGCTCATGGCCTGCATGCACAGTAGGTAGCTTGCTAAAGACCGGTTAAAGGTAACTCTGATACTGTCCCAGTGCAGGTGGAGATGTTTTAGGAGAGATCAATCCCACTTGCATGTACACACTCTCATGTCATCTGATTTTTCACAAGGAATACTTCACTATGATCTTACTGTCTGTTTTATTGATACTCAGCTTTTCCATTGTCAATACATCTAGCCAAGAAATGGAGCTTGCCTAGGCATACCTCTCATCTGCTCCTAGTAGTAAGTGTTCAGTGTCTAGCAGGATGTGGGCCGGAAGAGTGCATGAAATACAATACAGAAGTAATTTATTCAAGGATGACAAATATAGTGCTAGTCGGGGAAATGTGTGCTTTGTTAATACTTTACGAGAAGAGAATGTGCCTTAATTAGGTAGCGGCGGAGTGCCTTCTAATGTTGAAAGGGGCTAAGGCGCCTTGTCAGTCAGACATTTTCTCTCTGCCTGTTTGAAAGGCACAGCATCTTTCTGGTAGGTGTATTGTTTGTAAACAAGTTGGAAAAAAATGCTTGTGTGCATTAAAGTTCTGACACTGTCTCTAGGGACTGATCATCTTACCTTTTCATCAGATTTTAATTTATAAGAAGGAGGTATTTTCCTTAAATCTGAAACTGTCTGGTTTTGACATCTTGGATAAAGAGAGGTGTTAGACTTTAATGGCAACCTGTAGGCTATCTGGAAAACCTACATCTTTAGCTGATGCAGTGGCTTTGGTATGCTGAACTGTGTGCACAACTGAGAAAACCACTTCTAATTCAGCAAGTGGCGAAATAATGAATGCAAAACATAACTTTTTTTCAGGCCACTGAGACCTTGTGCTGTGATTTACATAGTCCATAATGTAAAGAGATTTGCAGTCAGAATACTTTGTTACGTGGCTCTAGTATGCAGGTGACTGGAGATGAACTTTATTGGAATGTTGAAATATGTGTCATTCGCATGTAAACGTCATAGGAATAGAAAATTTTGTGATTGTCTCCACTGTGATTCTAAACCTTTGTCAATTTGCTCCTCCACCTGCCAGCTCCAGCTCCTCGCAGTGTTGCTGCGCTGACAGACGGGCGCTGTGTATGTTTCCTGTTGTGGGCATTGTAATGACACAAATCAGCTTTGATTTTTATCAAGTGTTGAGGACAAGCTGTGAAGCACAAATGGAACTGACAGGTAGCCAAAATAGCAGGTGAATGACTAAACCTGTGTGATGTAGGTGGAGGTGACTCCTCGAACCACACAGCTCTTCGTCTGCAAGCCTTTCACTGATCCTGTTGTTTGAGCTTTTTTGTGCAAAGCTACAGAGACTCCGTGCTTTCTGCAGCTCCTACCATTGTCTGTAATGATTTGGAATATTTTCCTTTTAAGGTTTGCCAGTTAAAAGGTGATGGTCTTCCTCCTTCCTCTTGTGTCTGTGCTGGTGTAAGTCTTAATATGACATCTCTTTGTGTTTGCAGTATTGGTGTCAGCGTGGATATGGTCAGTTTAGGAATTACCTAAATTGCTTGCCACACAGGATCTTACTGCTTCTATTTGTAGTTAACCTTTGTGTCATAGGGTTGAAAATAAAGTGTTAATTAAGCGTAGGAGACCTACATTAAGTAGTTGCACTTGGAAAACTGACTGAGAAAAGGTGTTGGCTTGGCAGGCTTGTGTGCTCACTAACTTCATATGTACTCTCATTTAAAACATGTGAAAACAAATGCTGCCTTCAAGCTGAAATTGGTAAAGCCAGCTTGGACTAAGCGTACGCCCAAAAATATGTGCGAGCTGTACTCCTTCCAGTAGCCTGCAATGCAAATGAAGTCATGCTGCTGTTCATGTGCAAGACTGTGAAAGTAAGTAAATATATGTGATAACTTTTATCTCACCTGCTGTTATTGGTAACAAACAGTGAGAGAGGGAGCAAAGCAGGGAGAAAGCTGGGGATATTTCAAGTGTTCTCTGGCAGTGCAAGAGCATTACATCAGAAGGTGCAAAGTTTCAGATCAGATATTAAGAAGAAATGACTAAGATCACTCGAGCCATTTGCAGAGGGTTCATTTGTATGTATTTAGCAATCTCAGTTGTATGATCTCATGGTGTATTTCTGCAAGGTCTTTTTTAGGAAATGGAACGGCTGGTGCCTAGGTTGGGGAAAAAACAGGCGCCTGAAGATCTGAGATGCTGTGTGTTGGAGATGAGAAGTAGTGAGTTTTGGTTGTAGTGCTGCGCTACCAGAAGTGGATTTTCTGTGTGAATTTCCTTTGTTTTTTTTGAGAAAAAGGTCTGCCAAGGAGATGTCATATTTAATGGGCTAAGCCTGGGACAGCACAACATCTTTGGTTAAATAAGAGTGCCTTCAAACCTGGCTGATGGGGTGACTGCTTTTCGAAAGAATGAATTGCTGCATGTAACAGAAGCTGAAATACTTCACTTGGGTATGCTTCAGTCTTGCTCAAGAAGTTTCTTTTGAAGTTGGTAGGATTTGGATTTTTAGCTCGTTTTTTTCTGCTCTTCAGTATTTAATGTGACCAAGCTATCTTATTTCAGTGAAAGCCATGTAACCTTTAGCTGATACTGGAAGCATTTTGGTTTTCTTTCTTCTTGTTTTGAACTGACAGGCCTCATACGAACGGAATGCTTCTAAGCACAAGAAGAGTTTTGGTCTCTGGCTGCTACATACTTTCTCTAGGGTGTTAGATTTAGTAATTTAACTCGTGTAAATTGACCCACTATAGTCAGACATCTTCTGTGGAGTTAGCAAATTAAAATATTACAAGCCTTATTCTGTTGCTTATTTTTTTAACTGAGGTGAAGATAGAGTATTTGAGAAGCATTAGTTTAAAAATGTTCCCACTCCAGAACGCCTGATGTAGCAGTTTTAATGCATTCTAACATTTTACAAGAACATCTCTTTTAATTTTCCCCGATTTTGCTTTGTAGGGATGAGAATTGTCCTAGAAATCCTGAATTGTGGTGCTGTGTGGATCCCCAACAGGATCATCAATTCAGATGAGCCAGTCTGATCCGAAGTGCTGATGGCATATGCTGGCTTTTGTGAGCTTGCCATGAGTTATCACTGTCTGGTAGTGCCTGCTTGCAGCACTCCCTGCCAGGGAACACTGGGCAGGTTGTGAGTGGCAGTATTTTACTGTGAGACCTCTGCTGCCCTTGTTTCTGTAGCTAAACCTGCACTCTGCACCTTGGCTCCACGCTCAACTCTTCTCATTCCCTGAGTGCTGGCAGAGGGCAGTTGCATTTCCTGGCTTTTCAGCCTCCTCTGCCATTCTGCAGAGCTGTGTGAACAGCCTCCCACCTGTTGGGAGGAGCAATAGAAAAAAAAGCCTTACTCAGCTCCTATTTCCTCACCCCCTGCTTAAATCCTGAAGAAAGTTGTTGCTTTCAATAACAGCCATCTTCTGAAAGCAAACGGGCTTTCTGGGGCTTGCAGATCAGAAAAATCCTGTGTGCTGTTGTGACCTCTTACAGTTTTCCAAATAACAACCAGATTTGGATGCTGGAAATAAATACAACTTTGCATTTTGTTCTGAATGAAGTGTGCAGAGGGGTTTATGTGTGTGCATGAGATCTGCTATTGTGGGTCTTTGTGGAAGATGTCAGCCTAGACAGATAGTTTGGGAAAGTGAATGGGTGTGCTGTATTGTCAAAAATCTCCTGCAAAAGTGCTTTTTTCTTTCCTGGAGTTTGCACCAGAATTTCAAGGCAGAGCACCTGTTCCAGTACAGAATATGGCTATTAATAGTAGAAGAAAAAGAGCAGGATAGTCTATCTGAACTGAAATAAGAACCTTTAAAAGGTGCTGATAAGGGCATGGGGATGAGTAAAAGAAACCAGTTAGTAGTAGATAGAGGTAAAAAGCAAACCAAAAAAGCAAAAATATTAATATTTTATAAAATGTGTCTGTGAATCTGTTATTTACTCTTGATTTTAAAGTAGGTCTTGCTTGTGTGAAAAGTACTCTCAGTTCTGTGATATCTTTTGTAGGTGTGAGAAACCTGCTTGGGGCTTTTGTATCCTGCTGTGTCATTTATCACTCCAGTTTGTAGCTGGACTAAGCTGAAAGTAGCTCAAAAATAACTTATTTTAGAAATGCTCTGCTTACCTGCTTTTTAGAGTAAAGACAACATCATTGCTAAGATTAGCAAATTCGTGCACCATGGAAGTCCATCCAAAATTTTTCAGGCATGTTTTTTCCAAGAGCAGGCATGTAGGAAACTACTGTCTTGTATTTCAGTTTTACATTCGCCTCAGATTCTCAGGAAGTTTCTGTTGAACGTCCCCAAATGTCTGTAAAGGAAAAGGGAAGTTTAGTAATGCCCTTAATGTTAGCTGCCTTGACCCTTAGGGTAGCATGGTCAGAGCAGTGCTGCTTTTGCTGCATGGCTGGTGAGCCAGCAGTAGGAAGGTGTAGTAGCATCTGCTTCCCTTTGGTAGCTGCACACAGCCACTGGCATATCCAATTCCCAGGGAAAAAAACACTGTCTGTGTGCTATTAACAGAATGCTGTTAAAAATGCAAACAAACAAAAACCACAGAAAAAGTCAATGATTCTGAACTTAATTCACATATTAATCAACAGGAATGCTTGTACTTTCAGGGAGTTTGAAGCTTCAGAGATTTACTTAATCATCTGTTTTAATTCTTGTCACGTGGATTTGTGAGTTGTTCCCACACTGAACCTTGTAACTAACCTGAAATGTGTCTTTGGGAAGGGTATCCAGTTTTAATTTGAAGACTCTTGAAGATGAAGAATCACTGTGCTTGGAAAAGCTTTGGTGTCCTGCCTCCTATTCTTCCCATTGATTTCATCAAGGCTGAGCTGTTGGTTCCTGCTGTGCCTTTTGGCTGGGTTAATGAGTATTCTGGATCCTCTGCTTTCTCCTCGTGAAGATACAGGCTGTAACAGGCAACTTTAGTTTACACTGACAGACTAAACTAAGCTCTCAGGCTCTGAGATGCTGGAAATCCAAAGTGTTGAATTAATACAATGTGCTGGTCTAGTCTAAAAATCCTTTCCTGCTTCAAATTTGCACAAATGTTTCTGGTAGCTTAATTGGATCTTTACTTATTTTATATTTTTTTTCATCCAGTGTGGTCAGTTGTCTTTAATGAGCTTGCTGCTGTGTGAGCTTTGGCTAATTTGGCAGAAATACAATTGCACACCTGTGCCTCGTTCAGGTCTGATTTGTACTGCTGGGTTGTCCAGTAGCACTTGATTTGATGCAGAGAATTAATTAATTGTGCAGGAAATATTTTAAAGAACATCCTGCTTAGTACATGTTGGTGAAGTGAAGTTTCCCACTGCTGAGTATTTTTGAGGTCAGTAAGCCACTTTTAAAATCCTGATGTGTACTTTATTTTATAACCATTTAAAAATAATGTTTGGCATGTATTACTAAACCAAAAACTCATATGGGTGCCTTATACACACCCTACACCTTTGTGGTTATCTTTATTACAAATACTCTTTGGCTGAAAGATGAATCTTTGCTTATCTGCCACAACTTGTTCTCTATAAAACCATGCTGAATGACCTGTTTAATGTTTCTGTCCTTTATACAGTAAATTAATTTGTTTGCAGTATTGCCATTGGGTTGATACCAAACTCTGATAACCACCTAGTTTTGCTTGCCTTTAAATATTAAACAACTATACTTTTTTTATCAGTTACTTTATGTGATATTCCCATATTTAATAATGGTGGAATGTCTTCAGTCAGTAGGCATACTGGGATATTGCTCTGAATTACTTTGGGGATGAAAGGGAAATAAGAACTGAAGTTGTAGAGTACATTTGGGAATTTTTAATAAGGCAAAGTTCTTGGTATTTCTGTGGGCTTGCTATTCTGCATAGAAAGTAATTTTGCTTCTTAAAGGAACTTTCTCATTGAGGCTGTATCATGAATTCTGTGTCAGAACTGGTTTGTAGTCAGCTTTTATTTTAAGAATGCCCTTTATTGTCAGGTTTGAATATTTTCTGAGACTAAGGACCATTCTTTCTTGGTGTATCTCCAGTGACTTAAAAGCATTTTGAAGGAGAGGTTGCTTTGGTTTTTGCTGCATTTTACGCCTAACAACAGGTTTGCTTTCAACTGAAGAAAAAATAGTCATATATGCTCCTGCTGTATATCTGCTAGACATTTTAAACCTTCTTTTTAGTCACTTGCCCAAATGGCTATTGAGTTTTGCATTGTTCACATCGGCTGATTTAGTAATCAGTATTGAGGTTTTTAGAGCTTCTAGTGCTGTTGCTGATCCCAATATTAGAAAACTAGTATAGACAAGATTTTAGAATAGTTTTCAAATCCTGGAAGTTCTGTACTTCTTTTTAGTTGTGGTTTTGACTTAAATGGAGTTTGAATTTTAATACAGATTTCAAAGGTTGAAGGAAAATTATTTCATTTTAATAAGCTCTTTTTCCAGAGTAGGTACGTGGTCGTCTGTGGTTTTCTTGCACTTGTTAATTCTGTTCACTTGTTCTCATTGCTTGTTTCCCCCTACTGCAGATACTGACTTTAATGTTGAAGCTGTTGTTTTCCAAGTTCCTATTTTTTAAGTGTTGGTATACATGGGGTGTATTTTCAGCTACAGGCTCTCAGTGCCAAAGCTCCTTGTAGTAATTGAGCAAATAATACTGATCTGTGGTGAGCAAGCTTATGCATCTGCTGGAGACTTCACAAAAGGTTTTCTTTCCATTGCACCTCATAAAGTGTGCTTGGGTGGGATTCCAGGTGGGGACTGGAAGCATTGGAAGCCATTGAAATGGTGACTCTATGGCAGCTGCAAACAGGATGATAAGGCAGCTGGACTTGTGGGGTGTTGCAGGAGAATGGAATGCCAGCGTCTCACAAACAGACCTTGAAATGTGATTGAAATGAAGAAATGAGACAGTGCTGTCCTTCGCAGGAATGAAAACTGTCAGCAGCAGACATGTATCTCAGCATAGCCTTGTGAAAACAGTGAGGGAAACAGTTGCTTTGCTGCTCTTTTTTGGGGCAGGGCAGGGGGGAGTAGGAGGAAGCTGCTGAATTTAGCAGGAGAGCAAGAGGTGAATCCTTTCTGTCTGCCTCTTAAAGAAAAAAAACCCACAAAATGAAGGAGGAGAATAGGGACAAAATGTACAAATTGAATTATGCACAGGATTTGGGATTCAAACAGAGTGAATGAAAAAGAGACAAAGATGTGCTTTAGAAGAGAGCAAAAAATACATTATAAAGCAAGCTCCCCTGGATGTGTAACAGAAAACATTCTTGTGATGTCTTGCTTCCAACGCAGCAGCCTGGGGATGTCCAGAAGGGAACATCTCAAAGTTCCTCTTCTCCAGTCAGGTCCTTCTGTCTGACTGAAGATGTGTCTTGACCCTTAATTAGGTAGTCTGTTAGTGTCCCATTTCAATGTATGGGGTGGAGAACGAAGTAAAAATGATGGCAAGACAGTTGAGGTGAAGTATTCCACAGTAAAAATGTGTCTTAAGTAGGGAACACTGAATTACAGATGTGCAGGTTTCACATCTCTTTCTGTGGGGTGCAAGGGTTACTTGATAAAAGCTGAAGCAATTTTTACAGAAATATTGAAGCAGTTTCTAATCCTGGCATTAATTGAGTTGTAATTATTTCAACTATTCAGTTAAAATACAGGCATTGTAGGCTAATTGGTGCCTATGGGGACAATCCTTTCAGCTCCTGAGAGTCTTCTATCCCTTCATGCATTCCCTTGCAGCAGTTTTTTCCTGGAAAAGAAGGTATTTCCTCACCTTGGCTGATAGTCTAACTGATGGAGAAACTGTTAAGATAAGGCTTCTCTTCCTCTCTCAACACTGAATTTTACTTAGTTTGAAATTTCTAATATTACACACAATCTGGTCTCAGTTTGGGGAGGGCTTAGTGAGGTGGATGAGCATCTGTTCAGCCCTGCTGTAGATGGAAACAGCCTAGCAGTATTTCAGCTGTCTGTAAAGTTTCTTTAGATGCTTTAATTCTTTAGACTGCCTAAAATGTGATGTTTCTGTTTATTACTGTAAAGCTAAGGCCTTTTTAGTTCCCTTGGTGGTGGTGGTGCTAATCATACTTAAAACTCCTACCCCATATATAAATAATTCCCACAATGATATGCTTCGGTCCTGAGTGAAAGTATAAATGTTTTTTAACGAGTCAGACTTGATAAAACCCAGCAATGCCACAATATGAAGTTATGCCTCTTTCTGTGACTTACAGTTTAATTTCTACTTTCACCAGGTGGTGGGATTTCCAGTTTGTTTTGCTTCATTTTCAAATAAACAGCAAAAGCCACTATTACGAAATTTGCAAAATGTAGAGTTTCAACCACCACTTTTGCAAGAGCTTTAAAGGCTATGTGTTTTTCACATCTGTTAAAAATGAATAGTAGACATTTTGTCGTGGCTAGTGTTGCCAGGAATTATTAACGAGGCAAAACCTCTGTCCTCACAGGCCCTGAAATCCTGGTTGGGTCAAGAAGAGGGACACTCCCAAAGTTCGTTTCAGAGAGTAAATTTAACCTGAAATCTAGATCTGCAAGAAATCCCTTTTCTCTGAATATTGATACATGTAACTGGAGTGTCCTTGCTCTGTGAATGGGAAGGTGGGTAGGCATTTCCTAAAACTTTCTCTGTGTTAGACCTACTTCTCCAGTTCTGTATGGGATGAATGTTCAAGGATGATTGCAGTCCCTCACATCCTGCAACTCTCTGTTTGTAGGGGCCAGAGACAGAGAATACAAAGGCAAAGGATGTATTTTTTCATATTCCTCATCATATTTTCATACACTACATTGATAAACTTGTTTCTTGCCTTGAAATCCTGGAAAGAGATTGGTCTTTGGAATACAGTATTCTTCCTAATGATTATCTAAACTGTGTTTAAATTAATCATATAAAACAAACCAACAAAAAAACCCAACCACAATCCCATTTCCTGCCTCTCCACCACCAAATAAAAAGAGTTTAAGGGTTTTAAAGAAAATTAAGAAATTACATGGTAAGGATCTACAGTTTGAAAACCCCATAAATGGATCTTTATCTGGTGGTCTTTATCCCTAGTTTTAAAAAAACTTAAAGGAAGACAGGTTGATTGATGTAGATATACCAGAGGCTATACACACTTAAAGAAGTATCTACAATGCTGAAAGCCACTTGTACCTAGAAGGGAGGGAAGATGAATGCACAGGCAGTTTGTGCTCAGGACCTAGTTGAAGTGAGAAAATTTGTAGTCTTCTGTCTGGGAACAGGGACAGTTGCTGCTAATACCTGTGGTGTGCTGGTGGCACTGCATGGCACATACTGTGCAGCAGTGGTCTAGCACCTACTGCCTGGAAAAACTGGGTATAACAGAATTACACTTCAACCCTTACTATGTACTCCAGTGAAGAAAAACATATTTTTCATATTTACACGCTTGCAATGATTTATCTGGACTACATGAAGTGAAGTAAGATTTTAGTGAAGGTTATTTGGGGAGTGTGACTGTTAAATCTCTGTTCACTGGTTTCATTTGTGCCCTTCTGCCTTTGAGTAGAGAAACAACTGTGGCTGCAGAGCTACTTGTAACAGGAGTTCGCTGTGGTTGTGTTTTGAGCAGAAGTTTGTTATTTTAGAAAATAACTCAGTGCCTGTTAGCACCAGCATATTTCTGAACAGAAGCTGGGTATTAAGTTAGTCACCTAATAATCTACTCTTCTGCTAAATCTTTTGCTGTTTCTGCTCTGAAATTTTGGGAGCGTGCAGTTTGAAGTTTCCTAATTAGTCAGTCCAGCAAAGTGAGCTAGTTAATGTGTGGTTACATTGAAGATAAATGCTGATTTATCAGTGTGAAGAAAACAGACTAAAAAACATTTAAAATACGTTAATTTAAGAGGTATTCATGCATTAGACATCTGATATCAGAATAATTTGTACTGGGGTGCTAGATTCCTTGTAGGTTCTAGTACTAATGGTGATGTTGCTGAGATTTAAGTTGTTGTTATTTGTTTCTAAGTAGCATAACAACCAGATTTAAGTTTGGATATTATAGATGCAGATTGAACAAACCACAGCATTTTAAAATGGATGATTACTCCAATGATCACACAGGCAGTGGAAAGTTATTAACACACACCACCTCCCACAAAACAGTATATGCTACAAGATTAGCTATGAGCAATATGATCTTTTTTCTATCTTTCACGTTGACAAGTCTGTGCATTTGAAAATTCAAACAAACTGAACATAAAACTACAAATCACGTTATGTGTACATGTGCATCTTTGTGATGTTTTTCAGCATTTTTATATTGAAGCAGAGCAAAAGCAAAACCTGTTTCATGTACTTCTGTTTTCCTTTTGTTTTATGCTATTGATTAACCAGCAAACTATTTCCAGTACAAAAAATCCAGCAGTAAAACATCAGTGCAACTAAAAGTCAAAGAGTAAAGCAAAAATTTCTTTCTAGTAGTCATCAGTAAAGGATTAATAAAGAGAGGTATTTCAGACTTTGGTTCCGAGTTTGATATGCCAGTGTAGCTGTGTTTTCCATATTGTCTGTCTCTGTCAGTGTAAATCTTTGGCTGGGTACAAGCTAGCAAAGCTGGGGAAGTCCCTGGCAAAGCACCTCATCTTCTGGAGGAGATGTGTTGCCAAAGCTTTTTGCAGGGAATGGTCCCTTGACTGTGCTGGACTGATGGGGAATTGTCTTACAGGGGCCCATTTTGGTGCCTTCCTGGCCGTGTTTGCATGTGCAGTCACTACAGCCCTTCTGAGGAACATTTAATGTGCATTTTGAAGCAATATTTGCTTGTATGCAGTGAACTTGAGGACTTAGGGGCAGTGGGTTTGTTTGTGCTTATATACATTATGCTTGCTTTACACATGCACTGGAAATCAGAGCTGCTGAAAATGCAGCAAGTGTAGGAAATGTGTGGTGCCTGTGACACTTCTGTGGGACAGAGGAAGGGCCTCATGAAATAGAACCATTTGGAAAGGTCTGCAGGCCAGATTTAATTTTCCTGCTGGGTCATTCCTGCCTTGGCCTGTGACTTCTCTTGGCTCATGTTACAGCTCTGGTGTGCTGGAAGCAGAGACTCCAGCCCTGATAACCGTCTGGGAGCTTGTTCTACATGATGATGTTTAAGTGAATGAAAAATAAGAGCTATAAAGCATGTGTCCAATGAATAGTCAGATTATTAAGGTTGCCATATTGAGTGTTCAGAATAGGAAGTGTTTAACATGTACAACCCTGCTACTTTTTCTTTTATGGTGCTTTACTGCCATATAATTTTTAGTTACATTAAGACTTGTATAGCAGTATGTGCTCATGGTTAAACTACCCAGTAAAAGTTATTGATACATTTTTCTAGGCCCTGTCTTGACATTTTGTTGGTCACAGAAAATGTGGCTTTTTCACATGCTGCATTTTTATTAACTACTTAATGCCAGTATTTTAATATAATAAATGCCCTGGAAGGGAGTATACTATTTTTTTTTCTGTTTTGAAGAAAGCTGTTTAAATTACTTTTCAATTATGTAAGTAAATTCAGGAATTGATTTTATTAATTATGAAATTCATATAGCTTGTTACACTTCATTTGTAATTATCCAAATGCATTAATTTTATAAATATTTATGCTTGTCAAATAAGCTTGTTTTCATAACTCGCTTATTTTATTTTTACTGCTTGTGTGTTTCAGTTTTACGAGACTTTCAGGTCAACATAAAAATGCAGAGAAAGTGTGTACAATGGAATTGCATACCATCAAAAATTTCCTTCATTGCTGATGCTAAGAGATTATTTAGCATGAAAGAATAGCAGTGACTTTTGTGTTTGGGAAACTGGTCAGTTCTGAGGGCTTTTCGCAAGTGCTCTTCCCAAAGCACAAGATGTATGCACCTGAGTTTTTGAGAGAAGGTCCCACAAGGCTGCATGAGGGATGCTGAGCTGAAAACATTTGCCTGTGGTTACAACTGACTTGGGAGAAACTTGTATTTCTTGCGTTGTTTGAGTCAGCCCATTTCTCCAGTCAGTCTGTATCCGTTGTGGATTTGTGTGGCCATATGTTGGATCACTTGGTGGGCATCGAGGGAAAAACTTGCTGTGCCTGGAGCTGGCGGCAGGAGTGCTGTGACAGAGGTGTTGGGACATGTCTGGCCAAAACCTAAGTGACCTTTTAAAAGCGAGGGGGGTGGGGGATGAAGGGGACAGAGAATTTCCTACAGATGGAGATTAAAAGGAACTGTATTTTAATACTTTAAATGGTAGCTTATCATAAAGTTATTCCTTTGTTATTACGGTAATAAATTGTGTAGTTATTTTAATAAAAAACAGAGATTTTTTTGTCTCCTCTTGTAGCATAGCTCATCTACTGAACAGCTGTAATGTAATAGGACTTATGCTTTGAAGCAATTCTGCTTCAGTGGCTTTAATGTTACACAACAGGTAATGTTTAGAGTAGTTGAAGTTCTCAGGATGAGTTTCAACAATGAATTTCTTTCCTCCTTAGTGTATTTGGAAAATAACTTCTGGTAAGCCGATAAGTTTGTGATTTTTCTGGGTGGGTGGAGGGAGGGTGGTGTCTGTTTATTTGTTTTAGAAGCCAACCAACCCAAAAAAATGCTTTCCTCCTGCACTGCCAGGTCTGTGTTAAAAAAAAAAAAATCAGCCCAGCAGCTTGGGGTCAATTCAAAGGTATTACTGCTTGTTTAACTTCTTCGGAGATACTGTATCTCCTAAGACACAAATGCCCAAAGATAAAAATGCATGGTTGCTCTCTTACTCCTGAAAACTCATCTTAAAGAAGGGAAAATAAAAAGAAGAACATAAAGGTACTTTTATGTCAGAGCAGAGGAAATTACCCTGGGGGTTTGTCATAGATTAGACAGGAAATCACACTACAAATTGACCCCAGAACTTGAATTCCAGCTCACCACTTCAACCACAAGAGCATTCACTCTTTTCTCTCAGACAGGCCACCCAGCTGAAAGAAATACCTTTCCTTGGGTGAGGGGAAAGCTGTGCCCACATCATTACTGGGACTTGGGTGGGAATTCCTTGTCCATCAGCCCTTACAGCCAGGAATGTGCTGCTGGGCAGTCGCTGCAGTTGGCAGTAGTGGGAGTTCTCCGAGTTGCTGTTGATTTCTGTTCTTGTGGTGGTTCATGTTTCTCCCTGTCTGTAAGGCACATTGCATGCACTGTGGTCATTTCAGATGCAGCTGGAAGGTTTGTAGGAAAAAAACAGCTGCACTGTAAAAGTTTCTTCTGTAAGGGAACAGTATCAGCTCACTGGAATGTTTATTGCATTTGTAGATCAGTAGTTTTCTGTATCATTTTAGCCTGGTGCCAAAAAGTATGGCCAGAGCAGTCACTTGAGTTAGTACTGCTAGAGGAGGAGTGTATACTTCAGGAGAGTTGGGAAGCTTAGATTTTGTTTTGTGCAAGAACTGCATATTCAAAAATCATGTCATTGTAGCTTCCTGCACTTCTCACCCTGTTTACCTCATCCTATTTAGTAGGACTTTTGGGAAGGCTGCTTTCTGAAGTGACAGCTTTAGTTCAGTGTAACGTGTGCAGCAACTGAGATCATCTCTTCCCGAAGCTGTCCTAGTCCTTCAGTCTATATTCAGTAGCAAAGATTGAGTTTCTTGTGTCAGATTAAACTGCTCTTCAGCTCCATCTACAGGGTTACATTGTCCACAGGGCCCTGTGAGCAGGAACTGCACCAGCAAAAGTTGGATGAAAGGTAAAGAGGTCACGGTGGCTCTTGGCGCAAAGATAAAAGACCTTCAAAGGTGGATTACTCAAAACAATGCTTGGTAGGCTGTTTCCAACAGGGTTCCCTGGACTCTTGTGTCACCTCTACCCTGGATGCTGCTAGGGACAGGTGATGCAGGCTGGGCATGCTTGGCATCTGCCTTGCAGGTGGTCAGTCGAGTGTAGGTGCCTGGAGCAGTTTGTGAAACGTTTACTACTGAAATTGTCTGAAATGACACCTGACACTAAAATGCAAGAACACGTTCATGTCAGGTCGCTGATAATGTGCTGATAGTGACTACAGAGTAGGTATTAATTAGATTGCTGAACTTGCATGCTGTGCAGTATCAGGAAGGCATGTGAGACTTTTAGAAAAGCTAGTGGTGCAGGGGGGAAGAGATGTTTTTAAGGGGGTTTTTGTTGTTGTTATAGTTTATTTTTTTATGTGACTGTGTTTAAGCTGATGCCTCATCAGAAGTACTAGATTTTGCTGCTTCATACAATACAGTGCCACTAGAGCAGTGTGGTCAGTGTATGGTACAGTGATACAGAAAAAGAACATCCCACCAGAAACAGAAGCTGCTGCTTGTGCTCGAACCAAGGGAGCAGAGAGAAATTCAGCAGTGTGAACCTGGTCTCCTAAAGGTGTGTTCACAAGAAGAACTGAGAGAAGGAAAATATTTTAACAGCAAACCTTCTAGTTTATGGTAGTATATTCAGCATGTGGAAAAGGAACTTAAGTGCAGTTCACTTCCTAAAATGATACTTAATGAGTATGTAAAGTTTAGGAAAATATGTTTCTCAGTTCTTTTAAAATGACTCAGAATTTAAGCTCACAAGGACAGATTTTTACAACACTTCATGCATCAGCTCTACTAGTGATCAGGATTTCACAAGCTTCTGCAATAAAAATGATTTTTCTTCCTCAAAAATATAAGAGTTTTTTTGTGGTTTATATGAGGTGCTTTTTATCTCCCTCCTTTATTCTTGATTTCCTGCGAAGTAACATGATAGCCCTTGCATTTATGGTCTTGACCACAATAATTAGAGATTTTCCTTAGTGGATGCATTCATGGAATACTCCAAGTTAGCTGTGCATGGAGTTTTGAGACATGGGAGACAGGTGGATATGTCTGTTGTTATGCAGAAAATCTGTGGTGAAAGTAGATTGCTTGTTTCAGGTTTCCAGATATTGACTGATCAGCTGTTACCATTTTGTGTCACTCAGTGCCTTAGCAATTTATTTTGTATTGTGGGACACAGAACAGAGTAAATGGCTGTTAGTATTTTTGCGTGTCGAGTGTGATATGGGTAACAGAGGAGAACCAAGAACTCTGTACCCTTGTGGAAGACCTAGTGTTTCTGATTTCTGTATTCTGTTCCTCTTTTTTTTGATGATGATGATATCAAGCCTCTTTTCAAATACAGATACTTAATAAAAAGACTTAATAGAAGGGTTATCCCTTTGGAAAAACAGTGTATTCACATTCAGAAAAATCAGTTGGATTATTGGCTAAACAAAGAACGGATTTCAAGATTTTAGGCAATATTAAGATAAACATGAACTATGCTATTATTTGAGATATCACCAATTAATGAGTAACAAGATAAAGGGCAAGTGTCAGTATGAAATTTAGAAGAAGTATGGTAATGAGTTATGTGCTTTGTACTTAGTCTAAATAACTGTCTGATGTTTTTCAGCTAAAATGTTTGTGTTGAATGTGCTGACCCCTGGATAATTAAATGGACATTCATTATACCCAGTGTGCTGTGTGGATATCTGGGGCTTACAGTTCGCCTGTAGATGTGCAGGATTGCTGCTGTTGAGTTGAGAAATGCATTCTTTGTGTGAGGGAGGCAGGTTTAATCCTGCCTTTCCCCTGAGGAGCTGCCTGCAGGGTCCTGCCCTCTGCGGGCACAGGGGTTGTTGTTGCCGGGCAGTTCTTGCGCAGGTTCCCGTTCCTGCCTGCCAGCACGCTGCTTGTGTGGCACGCCAGCTGGGGAGGCAGATCCAGGAAAGGAAAACGGGAGCAGGAAGGGAAAGGCTTCGTTTCTGGGTGTCTCCTCAGCCTGTGCTGGCCTGCTGCCTGGCCTCACGAGCTCCCATGTGGGCACAAAGGAGGGGCATTGGCCGGGACAGGGATCTTGGCAGGCTGCGCTCCTGCTGGCCTGAGCACCGTCGTTAATGTGACACCAGGATCTGGCAAACGCCGTTGTGCAGGCTCAGTGCTATAACAATGTGATTTTAGAGCTTTTGACTGGTGCAAAGCATGAGCAGAACAAATCTGTGCAAGTTACAGATGAATAGAAATCAAAGCAGAAACACCCTCATCCTTTTGTTTTTCAGAACCAAGTGCTTTCCAATTTAATTTTAGGTAGGTTTGGTCTGTGTTACTGTCTTCTATTGTCTGAACCATTGAAAAACAGACACAAGTAGAAATCCTATGTAGTGAAGGCAGTGGAGGAGTTTATTTTGGAACAGTATGCGTGAATTTTAATGATTTGAGGACAATGAGCCCTTGCAATTTGACTTGTTTACTCTATTCTGGAATGTCACTGAAGACATAAGATGGTTAGTAGCTCTAAGTAAAACCACATTTAGAAGCTGATAGATGATGCTATTCAGACTGGTTAGATTCCAGGAGTTTTAATCCATTGAGATGTGAGCTGACAGTGTAACATTTCTTCAGACTTCTTGGACAACTCTCAGTTTTCTTGATGTGACAGGTAATAATACCCCTGCTGAACATGCTGGAGTAGCTGTTCTCTGCTATGGAGATGTAATGCATTGGAGAAAAGGTGTTGTGCAGGACCTAAGCTGCTAAGCCAGCAAACTTTGCCTGACCTGGCTTTTTCTTTTTTCTTTTTTCGTTTTTTTCAGGTTGGGTTTGTGCCAGCTCTAGTGGTGACAGGGAGAAGGGAGCTGGTGGCAGGTAGATAGTAGGAAAGGGCTATGAAAAGAAAGCAGTAGAGATGGGGAAGACACAAGCAGGCAGAGACAAAGATCTGAAGAGAAGGACTTGATGGAAGGAGGACTCAACTGAGAAGTTTCCAAACCACTGCTTTACATTTTATTATATTGGTGATACCATGAGGAAAATTTGTAATTGTCCTATTGTTTCACCAAACTGAAAGACAGTTATGTTCTTTAATTAACTTTTCTCCTAGACATTGAATGTGTCAAAGTAATTGGCTCTTGGACCGCTAGGGAATGTGTCATTCCAGTTAAAAGATCACTGGCATAATGAAATCTTTCAAACATTTTCCAGTGTACAGTAAGTATAAAGAGATTGTTATTTTGGGCAGAAAATTATGGAAGATAAGCTTTCAGTAGTGCATCTGTTTTAGTTCTTAAATTTTTTCTCTCTCTGTGTTTACTGAAGTAAAGCTTGCAGAATGTTTGCATAAGCTGTAAGCTGATGTAATTTTATTAGAATCAGGCCAATCACATATGTGCAGTTCAAGTCATGGATTTTATTGCAGGGAATAAAACTACTCCTAACACTATCTTGCCTCATTGGTTAAATGCAGTATTTCTGTCATACAGTTGTTCTAAGCTTTCAGCTGTGGCATTAGGAGTTGGCTGTACCAATTTGTAGCTGTGATCATTCGTTTGCCCATATGAAATACCTTCATGATCTTTCAGAGCAGGCTTTCAAAAAAACATTTTTTTGTTCCATTTATTAACTTTATGCTGAAAAAACATACAAACATCTGAAGTGTAGGGGATGCAAGAGAGCAGGCTGGCTTTCTGTGGAGCAGTGCAGAGTGCTAAGCAGTAAGCTGAAATGGAAATTGTCACCTCTAGTAATTCTGCGTGGGGAAGATTTCCAGAGTAGCTTGGGGTAAAGCTACCCCACGGCATTTTTGAGTTGCTGTTGCATGTAGTGGAGTAGCAGCTGTGAGGAGCACCACATCTGTTTTCCTGGGAGTGGGGTAGGAATTCCTGTGAGAGGAGCCATGCTGCCTGCAGCTCTGCATATCGGGGTGAAAGAAGAGGAGCATTATTTGACTTCTGGAAAGCAGAGCTCAGTCTAAGGGATCTGAAAAGGAGGGGCACAGTGGTGCATGCAGCAGTCTGAGCTGTGCTTCAGCTGGTAATGAAGAACATTTAGACAGGAGCTCCTTTTCTGGCATAGAGTAGGTAAAAATAAGTGTCTGAGTCTGTAATGCTTTTACAAAATTTGTAAGGTAGGGGAGTTTGTGCATTTGTGTGGGAGGAGGCCACTTGAAAGCACCAGTGCAGTTTCTCAAGTTAAAAGGTTAGAAACAAAGACAGAAAAAAGGTGCTATAATGTTCTAAAAGGGGTTGGTAACAGCATTTAGGTCCAGCCTACAGGCCTCCAGCATGATAGGCATTTAAAAATTGCAGCTTTTTTGAAAGGAAACTTGCCCCCTTTTTTCTCAAAACTATCTCTTTATTTCACAGCAAGCAAGGGCAGAGCAAGAAGAGGAATTCATCAGTAATACTCTATTTAAGAAGATTCAAGCCCTGCAGAAAGAAAAAGAAACACTTGCAGTAAACTATGAAAAGGAAGAGGAATTTCTCACTAATGAGCTCTCAAGAAAACTGATGCAGGTAATTGGTGCCTTTACTGATGTTTCTCCCAGCAGCCTCAGGACTGACTGGTGGCTGAACTTTTGTGTTCGTGTGACTGCACTCTGAGGGAAGTGGTCAGGTTAGAAAGGTGACACTTGATAAAAGCAAAGTACAAGAAGTGTAGTGAGTGACCTTTTTTTTTTTTTAATAAGTTCTTCAAAGTTTGCATCTGCAAACTCAGCCTTGAGAACCTGAAAGTTTGTATACTGATGCAAAAAATGCGTGTAGCTTGCAGTAAATGTCAACTGTCTTCCAGACAAGAGTTACTGATTAATTTTAAATGTTAGTGAAACACACTTTCTTTTCTGGAGTATTTGATACTTAGGACCAGTCCTGAAATATTAAACTTTATCTACAGTGAGTGCAGTGATGCTCGAAGGAAACTTTTTCTGTAAGTTTGTCCACACTTGTAAGAAAACTATTGCTTCTATTGAATTAAAACATATCAGTTTGATGGTAACAGTTAAAAGTTGAAGATGCTGGGGTAGTTTGTGGCAAAGAAACTTCTTTCCACTACCTGAGTTTCTAATTTTTAGGAAGTGGTTAAGTGTTTGTTGGAAGTGTTCTACATGGTTGCTCTGTTTTCACAGTCTTGCCTAAATACCTGCTTTTGGCCCCTGTAGGAGACAGGAAAGTTATGGAAGTGTTTAATGTGATCTGCCTGAGTTTTTTGGATGCCATTATTTCTAAGCTTTGTCATGAAAAACTAGGCACTTTAAAAGAAGCTAAATTTGTATGTTGTAAGCGTTGCTGTGTTCTGCAGCTGGAGACTGAAGGCATGTTTTGCCCTGCAGTTAGGAAATAGAGTGTTTGGAAAGACCACTAGAGCTAATCCCATCTGGCACTTACTGGAAACTGGGCCTTCTCTCACTTTGTCTCTTTGGTGCCTGTTATCACACAGGAAGCTCAGTAGCAAGAGAAAATATCCCTTACTTGGTATTACTATTTCCCCTTGCTGTTCTTGAGGGCTGACAAGAATGCATCTGAGTAAGAGACATGTTTGGTTTTTAAGCCATACATTTTCATGAAAAACAGAGAAGCAGATGGCAGTAAAATAGGGGCATCAACTGTTCTTTTTAATTGAAGGAAGATGTGGATATCACCATAGAAAAAGCTTTCCACTGAAGTCTCTTGCAGTAAAGGGAGAAATGGTACATTGAACAATGTTGTTTAATTGAAAGGGAGATGCAGAAATCTGTTACAGATTACGTGGGACTGTACTATACATTATAAAGAGGAAACTAAAACTCACTTTAAAAGTAAAAGCATGGATTACACCTAATTTGTTTGAAGGGTTTTGAAGTCATATAGTGACCTTGCACACAAATTTGTACCACAGAGTTCTGCAGGAAGTAAATGGTTGTATCAAGTAACTGCTTCAAATATGCCTAGCCTTTTCCCTAGAATTCATGGGATTGTTTTAACAGGTTTTTTAAACTATTTTTAGCACTCTTAAATTGCTAAAATTATGCAAAATAGGTTCACACATTGCAAAGAGAAATATAAATTTCTTGTCAACTTAAAAGTACAATCATTTTTATTCTCTTTTGCTATGGACTTTGACTGTTGTCCCAAATTAAAGAAAAAGGTGACACTGCTGTTCTCAAAATGGCCAAGGGGGTACTTGGCTCGTTGTTATGTATGAAGCAATGCAAGGATGTTGTGCTGTTTGTTGGAAACCCTTAATGGGCAACTTCATTCTCATTGGTGGGAGAAGGATGCAGAGAAGCATCTGAAACAGAATGCAGACATAAACCTGGAGTTATTCTCGCCTTTCCTACAGCATCTGGAGAAAATCCTCAGTTGTGGTTTCAACATCATCCCATAAATGTTACCCAGCTCTCAGCAGGCAGGCTGCAGACTTCTGCTCAAAGAAAAGGCTGTGTAGCCATAACTATAAGAGTACAGAGGTAGAATTCTGACCACCACTTGCAGCCTTAGATTTCACTCCATGTGGCCTTGCTGTAAGCCTCATTTAGCCTTTGGTAAACATGGTTATGTCAACCAGAAGATTTTAAAATATGGCAATTCATAAACACACCGGTGTTCCAAATTGTTCTGAAGCTGTGTAATTTCTCTCAGCACCATTAGGTAGCAACTTTTGAAAGTAAATTGTGAGTTTGTCCTCCTTGAATAATAACCCAGGTAACTTGAAACAAGAGAACAGCTGTCAACATTCTGTTGGTGGTGTTGTGGTTTGCCTGTGAAGGGTGAGTGGCGTGGAATTTCTTGCTTAGAGGTTCACCTGGAAACTTCAGTGCACAGAGGAGATAAGGATTATATCAATGCTCCTCCACGAGGCCAGAGCTGAAATTTCTGTGGCTTGTGCATAGGTACCAGTGGTGTTTCTGTTTATGGCATATGCTACAAATGTTTTGAACCCTTCCCTTACACTGGTCAGCAGGTTCTGTTTTCCATACTTCTGGATGACTTTTCATACCTTTACGGTGGCTCAAGACTTGCAATACAGGTGGAGCACTTGTTTTAAAGCAAACAGTTTAATATTAAAACTATTTTTTTGTTTATGTGTATGCTGAATACAGATCTCATTTCATGGCTTTATGGATTATGTCTTTGATGTGATAAAATTGCTGTTAAATAAAAAACCAGAATATTGATATATTCCCCTAAACATCAGTAATGTGGTTGGCAGATTATAAATTATACAGAAGAAATAATCCCTAAAGAGCTTACCTATAGAATTAGGGAATGTTTCAGTATTACCATGTGTTTCCATGAAAGTAATTTTTCTTCTCTTCAGAGATCATGGACTTAGTAGATTGACATTAGAAGACTGATGAGTTGCAGGCAATTTTCTTAAGCAGCAAAGAACTGAAAATAATACCTGATGTTTTTGTTTTCTGAAAGTTTCTGTTGTTTGAAGGTTTTGATTCTTCAGCAATGAATCCTGGTAATTATACCCACGTGGAACAACAGATTAAAAATTGGAGAAAAGAAACTCCTGATATTACAAACAAACTCATTTTTTTGGAAAAGAGGGCATTATTGGCACATATCACATAGTCAGTTTAGAGTTTTTTACAATATCTTTTCTGTAATTGGATAGTCTTCCCATTATACAGGTGGAGGGCTACGTTCCTGGCTAATGTTTTTTAGACCAAGAAGGTAAGATAATTACAATTTCCTTTTTTTTTTAATTTCCTGAGATTTGTGAGTGCCAATATTTACCATTACTCTAACTAGAGTGTAGCAATTCTGTCTTTATTAGGAGCATAATGAACTCATAAATGCCCACTTCCATTTTGGCATCTTTGCTCTGGAGGGAATTCTAGCTAAATTAGATGCAGACTTTGGGTAATGACTTAACCAGGAATACAGTAGTCTCCAGTTGGTTGTTCCACTATTCTTTGGGATTAACTCTTAATCTCTGGGTTTGCCAGGCAATGTTGGTTTGACGTGGAACTAGACTTAGAGCATCCATGCTGTCAGACATTGTACATTAAATGGCTTCCTGCCTTTTGGATGAGTAAGGGAAAAAATTGTATATGAATCTGTTGTTTTGTCTGAAACTTTGCATTTTGGAACTGAGGAGAGGTGCTTCTGCTAAACTGTATATGATTTGCACTCTCTCAATTTTTAAAGTATTTACAACTCTGTGCCTGTTCCGAAATTACTGCCATGTTACTCTGTTGAAAGGCACGTAGCAGAGGGACTTTTTTCATGGTGCCTGTGTGTTTGTTGCTTTGTCAGACCTCTGTTTGTCACAATTGTAGGGGCTTATGCCTCTCATTCAGCCTGGCCTCTGGAATGAGCTCCCAGGATGTTAAAACATTTAAAATGTGGGAGCTGCCTGCCAGAGCTGCAGCACTCCCCCTAACAGCCAGCAAGAATCCCCCAGTTCAGCACCATGTGCATTTCTGTTATAAAACACAGACTGACATCAGGTTTGCAGGATCAGAAAAAATTAATTTTGGAACATTTTACTATATGCCAGACTGAGGCTAAACAGACATGGTAGCACATAAAAGAAGGTGTTTCTACTGGAATAATACTGTTTTTCCAGTGCCATGCCATTGCTTAATATCTTTTTATAATTGTAACTTTCACGGCCTCTACAAGCCAAATGAATGAATCTACAATTTCATTTGATAGATATCTATTTTTTTGCATAATTATTAATTTTCTAGTTTGAGTGTTGCAGGCATGAAGGAGCACATGCATCTCAACAGAGATCTTACAGTAAACAAAAGATTTTCATCACATGCATCCCTGATGAAGTTCTTATAAGCCTTACATACATTTACTACATTTTCCTGTGTACTTCATGTAATTATATTTTTGTTTACCTGATGAAGTCTCTGGAAAGCTTGGAAAAATTTTATAGCATCCTCAATCCTTAGTCATTATAGAATGGTAGCAGTATTTTGCAGTATATCATGAGAAGTGTTCTGATGCAGGCTCTGTTCTTGCAGTGATGGACATGGACCTATTGAGGTACTGTTTTGAAACTGAAAGTAGTAAATATTGAAAATTTGCTATTTGTGAAACAAGGCTGCTCCAAAAAAGAATTTATTTTTTATTATTGTTTAATCTTACAGAGTCAGTTATTTTAAATTGTGCACCAGTCCTTTTCAAAATCAAATTCAGGTTTTTTCAACACCCTTATATTTTTGAAAGTGCAAATTGCTCCAAGTAGCTGTCCTTGAAAGTAAAATGTTACAACATACCAAGATAATAACATGTGTAGTCAGGCAGATTAAGTAATTGGATGTCTGTACAGAAATGTTTCTTATATAAGTCTGATTCTTGAATTCTTCAAAAATTTATAAGTCTGTAACCATAAGCTATTACCCTTCCTGCTCTCCAAAATACCATGTGTCAGTTTGAGGATTCTCATGGGATTGTGCAGAATAAACAGAGCCAGCTCATCTATCAATGATTTGATGAACATCTGGATATAAGGAGGAGGCAAATTGCTGATACAAAATTGTTAATAAATAGGACTTTCAGGATGCAGCAAAGGAAGAAGTGGACAGCTTTTGAGAGCCTAGAATCCCTAAAAATAGATTGTACAAGGTCATAGTCTGGGGGATAAATGAGGGTTTGTTTTCTGAGGGGGAACTTCATCCACTAGCTCCATTACTTCATAAAAACACTTCCCACTATCCCAGAAGTAAGCCAGTGCAGTAAGGATGGAAGCTAAATGTGGTCCTACATTGTATGAGGACACTTGTTTCTTGCTGTAGTTCTTTAGAACCTGAATGAACTGAGGCACACAGTGCTGCTGCTGAGCTTTGTGTTTGATAGCCCTCTTCTCACTTCAGACTGGTCACTGTCTCTCTTGCACCAAACCCATCTCTAATCTCATGGAGCTGAAAATTCTCCTTCAGTTTTCATATGCTATTCAAGGTCTGTAAGACATTGGCATCAAGGTGACACTTTCTAACACATTTTTTCCTTCTCTTTAGCTGGCAGGTGTATGTGTAGACTGTTGTTATTATAATTGCATATAATTAAAAACAGTTGGAAAAAACTCTTCTACTTTACTAAGTAAAATAAACACTATCTACCTGTATTGTACCAGGGGACATTTTCACACTGTTAGCAATTCTATTCTTCAGCATTAAGGTTTCATCAGTAACTGGATTTTGATTGTTTTGGTTTGTTTTTGTGATCAAAGGAAATAAAAGGGAAAAATTATTTTACCCTATATGAGTAACAGACGCTACTCATATATTTTGTGGATGTTAGAAATACTTTTCTCCCTTTTTGTAAAATGAAGCCAATATTTTCTATTCTAAGACTTTGTTATTCTGGTATTTGTTTTAAGTTTTGGAAAATCAAATCTCAACATTGATAAACCCTGAAAACACAAACTTTCCCATATGTATATTTCCAAGGAGTTGCTATCTGCCTGGTGCTCTCCTCTATGAGCCTTTTGCCTTGATCCCTCTTCCAGGCACTTCACAGACCATTTTGTCTCTAAATAGCAGCAAAAGGAGCTGAATGAACAAATGAGCACTTTTAGCTTGTTTCAAAATCAAAGTCTGTTCCTTCACTGTGGCTATCCAGCAACCTTGATCTGTGTCTGTGACTGGGAGGTGTCTCTCCATTTCCTCAGGTTTTCCTCACACATTTAAACACTGTGATCTTACAGATCGTTATGTGCTAGCCAGAAGAATTGGCACAAAAAAATAAGCAGGTGGTAAAAGGTGCCTGCAGTTTTCAGTGGATGGTCAGAGCACAATGTAATTACACCATTGTCTGTTGGTGACATTTGCATTTCCCTGAGTCAGGTTCTCATGTTTGTACCATGGTGCCAACCACACTTTTTTATCCACAGGAAGACTTAGATTCCTGTCTCAGAGGGACTCTACTCCAAAACATACTTTATGTTAAAATGAGGGGGACTTTTTGTTTCCATCTGCTTGAGAGCCTTGAGAGTTAAATTTTTCTTTTCCACTGGACATATTAAATGAAAAAAAAAAATCCCTTTGGTATTAAGAAAATGTATAACATTGATTTGAAATAACTAGTATTTTTATGTCATCAGGACAGTTTGATTTTGATAGCGTAGGAATATAAATTAGAGATTTTTTTTGTTGTTTGTAAACTCATTGCACAGCAATTTCATTAGTATGACTTCAGTCACGATTTTCAGCTGCCCAGAGAAGGAAGTGCTAAGACCTGCATTTTGTGCTTAGGGTACTCTTGAGATGAGGCATTTAGATTAAAATTAATGCTGTTGTGAACATTATGATAGATTTTTTTTTACTTTGGAAATGCCTATAATGCGTTATATATAGCATATAAACCTATTTTGATTTCAATAGCTGGAAATGTACTTTGCTTAGTAAATATGCATCAGAGTTTAAAATTATCCTTTTTGAAGGGCTGTTGGGTGGGTTGTGCTTTTTGAAGTTTTTTGAGATGCATCAGAAGGGAATTTAACATGCAGGAGGAATAAATGTATAAAAGGTGCCTAAATTCAATCTTTTATTTAAAATATTCACATGTCTCCTAAATTTTTAGCTGCAACATGAGAAAGCTGAACTGGAGCAGCATTTAGAACAGGAGCAGGAATTTCAAGTGAACAAACTGATGAAGAAGATTAAAAAACTGGAAAATGATACAATTTCGAAGCAGCTAACCCTGGAGCAGGTAACTTTCATTTCATTGTTATATGACTGAGTAAAAAACAAGTCCTTCTTTTGTCTTAGATTTGGCTTGATGTTTTAAGCCTGTAAGCAAATGGGCAGTATTGAGAATATGGAAAAGTCAGTTCAACTTCCAAAGCATTAGAAAAGTAACATAATTTATTATGAGAAACTTGGATTAGTTCTTTTCATGGCCATTATATTTATTAGTAGCTTTTCTGTGGGCCTTCATGTCAGCTGGCCACCAGTGACTTTTGCAAATGCAGCTTTTTTCTACATCATGCTGCTTGTTGCTGTTCATCAGCTTCCAATCATGCTGGTGGTGAGAAAAGACTGTCACTTCTGATGGTGTTAAGCACAGTAATAAATGATCTGTTTGTGGTCTAGTTGTGCTGTAGGTCACCTTTTGGTGGCAGCTTGGATAGCCCAGCCCTGGAAGTGTGAGTTGTCAGCTGTGTGTATTCTTCAGAAGCCTTGTAGTTCAACCCCATCCAGCTCCCTTTCTCCCTAGACAGTCATGAAGATTGCAGAGATAAAACACCACTTGTTTGGCTGTGTTTCAACGGGATGTTTAGACATTGGGAGTGCTCTTATGTCTGATTTTAGGCATCTGCATCAAAGCATCTCTGTGGTGTCAGCAGGAGACCTTTTTGGTCTTAAAAGGCAAAAGACTTAAAAGGCAGACTGATGAAACCTGTAGGCTTGCTAAAGGACTCCAGATTTTCTGGCATGTGCAAGTCCAATAATTCAGGTGGTGTGAGTATAGTGTGTTATCTCTGTGATTTCTTCTGCTTTTGAGCTTTTTTTGTTGCTGGTAATCTGAATTGTTACCAGTTTTGTATGATTCTCTTTTCTGTTGGCATGGATAAATTAGTTAATGGCTGTCTAAGTGATCAAGTGAGTTCTCTTGATTCTCATGGTAACATTCTATATGGAGAGACCTGTGGAACAAACTGAAAAATTAAAAGGTAGGAATATGTAGTTGCCAACAAATCTTTACCCAGCATGGAAATCAACATGAGGTTGAAATAACTCTCTTAGCCACAAGGTGGTGGTGGCTGCCACTTAATCAAAATGCAAAATAAGCTTAACATACTAAGCTGTTGCAGTCTTTGAAATGTTAGCATGAGCCACAGCTGAAATCTTCATGGTATTATTTTTATTTCTTTCTTCTGGACAGCCAGACTTGTGAAATAAAATTTGAAGCTTGTTGCTACATCTAAATGTCAATGATACACTGTTCAAAAAGCACAGATGCACAAAGGCCTTTAGTGTCTTTGAAAACTTGGTGAAGATTTTAAAGTTTGGCTGTCACTCTTGCTTAGAAATTCCATGTGAATTTATGTGTAATTCACCGTATGCCTTTGTTTTCTCTCACAGTAAGGTAGAGTAAATGTCAGGTCACCCAGGGCTTCAGCACACTTTCTTTCCTCTCACAAATTAAAAGTGCTGACTGTGCTAATTAACCAGCTGAAGCAGCAGCCTTGGGGCATGTTCTGTACCTAGCAAGAAGCGGCCCAAAGTTGGAGGAGAGTCTTGTTGCCTTTATTGCACACAGAGGGAACTAAGGAAGAGGGATTGCCGTGATTTGCAACACAACCTGCAGAACACCTGTTAAACAGGGCTTGGAAGGAGAGCTCCAGCAATGCATGAGGCTGGGCTGCATTGAGATCTGTCACTAATCAGTGAGCAGATAATTACAGCTTATATTCACTAAAATGTTGCTTTTAAAATAGAGAACGTGAATTATCTATGCTTTGTGTTCTTTCTTTCTCCTTTGCTTTTTTTCATCTGAACTGCTTATACCACAGGTGATCAGTAGGTAGCTGATTTGTGGTTGCATAGAATATTATTCCTTAATAAAAATTGAATTGGGTCTTCGGTTTAAATGTGACCTGAAATAATTTCTTGAATCAGCTTGAAGTCAACAGAGCATTCTTCTCTGAAGGCAAATGGTGAAGAGATTTACAGCATGTGACTATTTCATTAACTGAATGGCTCACTTAAGACGAGCAATAATGTTCTGTGTTACAGTTCAGTGGTTTGATAGGAAATAAATAGCTGTCAGGATTGCCCTACAGAGGCCAAGTGTGTGTAGTCTTGCTGTTACTATTTTTAATTGCTTTTCTATTTCATACAGTGTAATGAGAAACTAGAATTGTTGCGGTTAGGAGATGAGAAATAACAACTAAACTGCTAATAATCATCTCCTATGTCTGCTTTGAAAGGAGAACATGAGATGGTAAAATCTTTAGGAAAGATTTTCTTGGAAAGCAGCAGAGAATTAAAGCTACAAAGGGCAAGGTGGAGATGAGAAGCAGAGAAGTAAAATTTGGCATAGTAGGCATAGGCAGAGATGAGCAAATTCAACTTTGATTTGGAAAACCTCCATTTCAGGAGGGAGCCGTTGTGCTTGTTAATAAGTTGGCAAGACAATGACAAAGCAATGATACAGGAAAACACATACAGTGGATATTTTAGCTGCATCTTGAAGTAAAGTAAGTGCATATGTGAGAGAGAGTAAGAAGAAACACGAGTGGATGGTGAGGAAGGTTAAAAGGAATTTTCTTCTTCCTCTGAAGGGAAGGTAAAGGTCTGAAAAGCAAACATTGTTTCCTTGCTTTAATGGTCAAAATTAAGTGATATTTGATGTAGCTCTGTATCCCTTTAGTGACAGTAGTATTGACAGAGCTGCTGGCTTGGTCCTGAGCATGATCTCATCTTGCTTATTTTATTTCAGATTATTACCACATTTCTAAAAACTTCATTGATTGTAGTACATTTCAAAGTACACCTGAAACTATCGAGTGCCAAGCCAAGTACACCAGTTCTTTGAATTCACAGCTCTGAACAGGATGCTGCAGTTGCTTCTGCTGTAGGTGCCATTCAAGGTGTTCCTCCTGCAAGCTTTAAAATCCTGACAGTGGGAGAAATTTGCACAACACTCATGACCAGGAAAGGAAGATCCTTGTTTCCAGTATGTTTTCATACTGCTGGGAATGTGAAGTTCTAGATCTGTTTTACCTGGTTTCTTTGGTGTTTTGTCAGAGCAGCTTCAGGGCACACCACAAGGCTTATTTGTGTCTGTTGCTGATGATTTGACTTCGCCATTGTGCATGCTCACCTCCTAGCAGATTTATAATTAATGGACTCCACTGCCTTGGTGATGGTTGCTATAATACTAAATGTAATCTTAGATTTTTCAAATCCAGGCTTATAAATAATTTAAATTCCAGTGTGTTCTTCTTCCTACCATTAAAAGGTATGGATTTCTTGTCACCTGTATGTTCTTGTGGGTTTGTTTCTTGCTAGATCAAAACATAGCTGTAGAAAGACTAAGAGTATGTAAGTCTAAGCCATGCTGCATTGAAATGCTGCAAAAACCATTGCTGCAGGGGTCATAGCTGCATTCACACTTTTTTCATCTTGTGGTTATCTGGATAGCTGTGCAGTGTAGTGGAGATCTGGCGTTTGCTCATGTAGTAGCACAGTCCTGCAGATTCCCAGGACAGTTTCTGTAGTTTCTTTCCTCTGGACATTGCCAGCCCTGAGCGTTGGCCAGGCTGGCTGAGGAGCCCTGAGGCAGAGTGCCCTGCGCTCCTGGGGATGAGCCCTTTGCTTTCCTATCACTCCACCTCCAGCCGTGTGGGGAATGAAGTGTTGGTCAGGACCCAAATTCTCATCCTCATGGGGAGGCTGAAGCATGTTGCTTCTGACTTCTCTTTTATTGAGATGTAGGTTCCTTGAGCTGTTAATGTACATCTGGAAACTCAAACATGGAAAGATTTGCTAGACAGTGTTTCTCTTGCTAACTATGTTCCCTATTACTCGTCAACATATGTCTGCTTCTGCTGACAGTAACTAATTCCTCTAACCTTTAAAGGAGAAAGTTGTACATTCATTAAACTTGCACACCTGAAGTGTGTAAGTCTATATTTTGTTTGGGTTTTTCAGTATTAATTTAGTGGTTAGTATTAATAGTTTACAGATTTAGGCGCTGCAATAGCCCTTCAGCCAGTGATGTAGTAAATGGAAATCACTTAATTCTGTTTTCAGTCTTTCCATTTTCTAATGTGAGATTATTTGCCCAGCAGAAAAGTGGTGTTAACTAAGGCTTGGCTTGGAAAAATGCTTCCATGCTATTTTCCACGTTTTAAGGTGTTGATCTGTTCCCAAATATTTCATTATTGGCAACTTTTTGAGTTCAGCTAAATTGCTACAAAGTAAGATCAGCTGTGTCTCTTAATATTCTCCTGTCTTAATAATACTTGCATTGTATTTCTACTTAAACACTAATAATAGGTTTCTTCGTGTGTGGATCTGTGTTATATCTTTTTATTAACTGTAGGGTAGAAGGTTTTACATTATATCTTTTACTAACTTGTGGTAGAATCAAGAATGCCTGTTCACACAGTAAGTGAATGTGATTGATGTCAAGTCAAGCTTTTAATTTTATAAAGCCTTTGCTAAGATAGAATTACATTTGTTTTGCTAGTATGGATTGATACAGTAACACTTAAGGCAGTTCACATAACTTTTTTTTTACTATTTCTATGTCCTTTATCTAACACTAGACGCACAAGGCAAACATGGCTTTTCTTCCATTTCTGGATTACTTAACTGTGATTCTTCCACTAAAAACATCTAAAACTTCTCAAAAGAATAAACATTGCTGTAGTGAGCAGTAAATTCAGTTTGAATTTCATAGATTCATGGAACAGGAGATGTCTTTAAATAGGTTTGTCATGTCTTCAGTGCCTGCATGTCCAGGATTCGTGCTCCTGCTTATTGGCCAGAGACAAGTTCTCTGAGAAGAACTTGTGTTAAGGAGATAACAACTGTGTAACTACTGAATCTCTGGATTTTTCCAGTGCATTCATTGTACCTGAATTGTGTCTCTTCTTCCCCTTCTCCTTGCTCCTGTAAAACATTATGTAAAATGGTGTTGTTGGAGCTTTCCTAATGACAGTTCCTTGCAAAAAATACATGCCCATCATTTTCACGAATTGTTTTTCCTCTCCAGCTAAGACGTGAGAAGATTGACCTTGAAAACACTTTGGAACAGGAGCAAGAAGCACTAGTGAATCGTCTCTGGAAGAGGATGGATAAGCTTGAAGCAGAAAAACGGTTTGTCTTCTTACAATGCACTCATTACTGTGGGAGAGGTTTTTAATACATCATATTCCGGATTAAATATATTCATCTCTGCCCCACGAGAGTTGTCTAATCTGTGAAAACATGGAAGATGAAGCAGTTGTGAAGTTCCTTGTTTGCATGGTGCCACATCATTGATTGCTTAAAGTAGATAAAACTAACCAGTATAAGAAATTACCTGGGAAAGCTTGAAGGAATGTACTGAATTTTTTCCACTGCTGGTAGCCTCTTTTTAAGGCTTGTTGTTTGTGGTCTGGTTTAAATTCATGGTATTTTACTATGTTTGTTATGCGAGAAGCTCTTGTTTTTCCCTGGCTGCTTAAAAGAAAACTTCAGCTTTTTCTCAGTGGTGTGCATTCGTGTCATTGAGACTTCCCAATCCTTCTTAAGTAGAAGTTAAGACAGTGACTCTTCAGTTATGAGACAGCTAAAATTAAAAATATGTATGAAAGCAACCATCTCTTAAATGCTGTAATAACAAGAACTCCGTTTGGGGAGGAAGTAGGAGAATATAATGACTAATGATTTTTACCTTATTTTTTAAGGTGTTTATTGTTACATTAATGTGATCCTCTGAATCTTGGCTGGGGCCTCAGAAAACCCCTGAGCCTGAATGAACTGCAGGTTTTGTAGTTTTATTTTACAGAGCCCTGCTGTGTGGAAGGTGCTCTGAAGAGGTACATGTGGTATTCACCAGTGGTGAATCCATAGCAGGATGAGCCTTTGGTAGGATTTTTGTGTATTTTAAGATTTAAAGCCTTCTTTAAGGCAAACCATTTCTGGTTAGATTTATCTCAGACTGTGCCCCTCCCTGTGAGGAGCTGTGCTGGAGTCAGACCCTGCTTTAGTATTTTGTATGGTACATGTGGATACTGCACCATGCAGAAGGTTGTGCTTGCATAGTCCCTGCTCTTCAGGGCAGCATTGGATCTGGCCTATCAACATGTTCCTTCTAAAATTTCATGCTTTCAGGGTGGAAAATACTCCTATGTTACCTCCAGAAATTGTCATTTAGAACCTTTAATATCTACCATTATTTCATAATTTCTTATGAATGAATTCTTCTTATGAAGAATTCTTATGAATTTGTTATGAATTTCTTTCTTCTTCAATTCATATTTCATAGTAGATGTTGATTTTTCCTGAATTTACCATCAGTTATTTGAAGTGTTCAAAACCTTGATTATATGGAACACATTAATACCTTTCTCTTTGGAAATTAAAAAAAAAAAAGGGAGTCTGTTTTACTGTCCTTCAGAAAATGTCTGTGAAATTCTTCTGATAGTGGTGAAAAGCAGAAAAGCTTTTCACCACTATCAAGATAGACACTTTCAAGATAGACATACCACTTCCTTTCTCCAAGAACATAAATGTAAACACTTAGAAGAGATCAAATGAAGTTTCTTAGCAAAAATTTTGTGTAATAAGTAGCACTTGAGGACAAAACTGAGGTAACTATTTACAGTCTGAAATTTGTTTTTCCTGAACTATATGTTGTAATGTTTTGGGATGTCAGTGTCTGAATATTTTAGAAAATTCTTCTGTAGTTGCACAACAAATTTTACCTTTTTTATTTTGAGTTAAAAACTAAACATTATAACTCCTCCCCGGTTTATCTCCCCTCAGACAGCAGTTAAAATAAACCCTGCATACCTGTCAGAATCCTTGCAGTGGCTTTCTGGGGGATACAAGAAGTTTTCGTTAGAATGAAAGATAAAGTTTTCACTATTTTTCATACAGAATTTTGCAGGAGAAATTAGACCAGCCAGTATCTGCTCCACCATCACCCAGAGACATATCAATGGAGATAGACTCTCCAGAAAATATGATGAGACATATCAGGTTTTTAAAGAATGAAGTGGAGAGGTTAAAGAAACAACTGAGAGCTGCACAGTTACAGCGTGAGTAAACGACTTTCTTCAAATCTTGTGAAGTTTTTGCATTGTAAGATTTTTATATGTGCTGTCTTGAGTTTAAATTTAAGGTAGAAGTGGAAAAAAATGGGGCAGGTTTGGATTACAGCATTTTCATAATTGCAGTGTTGTTGATTGTAGATGTATTTATGCTGTTGTTTAGGGGGTTCTTTAGCTTTACTAAAAGGATGTCTGAAGGAATCAAAAAATAATCCTTGACTATTTTGTGTCAGAAAAAGATAGATATATCTATCTTCTTTTTTTTTTCTCCAGAAACTCAGCATTATTTCAACATACCATTTTTTCAAAACATACTTATTTATTTTGTAGGAGTCGTGCTGCAAATTAAAAATTACTCAAAAGAATTAACAGCTAGTGAAATAAAGGTCAGCTGTATATAAGAATTTCACTTCTTAATGATTGTGGCAACCTGAGGCAGCTGCTGCACAGTATAGCAGCATTAATTTGCTGTGTCCTTTCCTATGTAAGATGGTTTTGAAGCATAAATAGCTGTGCAGAATTCCTGTTGTGCAGGGCTGGGGCCCCTTGCCCAGCAGTGGGACCTGCATTTTGCCCTGCCTTCCCAGGGAAGGGGCTGGGCACTGAGCACATGGACTCAGCTGCCAGGGGGCTGCTGGCACCTTCCCTTGGACTTTGCAGTGCCAGTCCTTCATTCCTTCCTGCTGAATCTGAAATTCCTGTCTGAGAGTCAGCAGTTCTGCCTGGTTCCCAGTCAGTTGGTGAGTGAGTAGATACCTCCCTGCATGGCCAGAAAAATTTGGGCAAATGCAGAACAGTCGGTATCATCCCCCTCTGGCCAACCAGGCTAACTGGAATATTTCAACCTCCATTCAGAGAAGGAGCTTGCTAGAGGTGGCAGCCTTCCTTCAAGACACAGATGATGGATCAAGAGTGCTCTTTTGCAGAGACCTTGTGCACAAGTTTGTGGCACTAATAATTTGTGGCTGTTGAAAGAAGATAAGGACAGCTAATCTTCGTACTTGCAAATTCTGCACTGCAGCCTTCACTTTCTAAAGTTCAGAACAAGAGCAAGGCCTTAGATTAAAAGTACTTTTTGTGCAAATCCAGCCTAATTAATTTCATTTCAAGTGTCCTCTATTTTTTAATAGGCTTCTTTTTGAACTACTGTGATTTAGAGTTGAGAAATTGAAAGCATTAATGCCAAATTTACATTGAAAATAAGAGTTAGGTTTAAAAGGACTCTCTCCCTTTGTGAACAGGTTAAGCAGAACTGCAGTACAAATAGCAGAGCTAGTAGGAATGGTGGATGTGCCAGCCTGCAAGCAGAAGATGAAACTGAAATACAGTTTTCAGATTGGTGTTTGTAATATACATAGTCACTAGAGAACCTCTAGTACTCTTCTTAAGTACTTAATGAAATCTGCTTATGAACTTCTGATACTTGTATTACTTTTTTTATTTCTGAAACACTTCTAGGAACTGGTTTGGTATGATAATAGTGTACAAGAAGTGATACTGTTGACATTTAAAAGTGGTATTTCCACAGAAGAGAGATAAATCACATGTTGTTAATAGTTTGGGAACAGGTTTCTAAGATAGGAATATTCTTTGCCTTGAAGGTTGCTGCATAAAAGAGTGATGACAAAGCATGATGAATTGTTTTGGATTTTCTTAATGTCAGGGACTTAACTGTAAGCTTACTCAAACATTACAAAATCTCACAAAATGCACTATGAGTCTCATAAGTCTTCATCATATATTCCTTTTCGTTAAGTAATCTGTCACAAAGCTTTGTAACTTTCATAATCTGACTTTATCACTGTAAAGAATCTGTAAATGATTAAAAAATCATTTAAGTGATGTTTGCTGAACTTTAGAGCTGACAACTCAAACTGCCCTTTGATGTAAAGAGTAAACCTCTTGTTGGCTTTTAACATTAAAATTGATTGCAGTTTTAATATTAGTATTTTAATATTGGTACATGTTGTGTTGGACAGTCTCTAAGATGTGTAATTGAAGGAGTGCTGTAGAATATATATAAGGTAGCAATTTTAGTACAAGTTCGAGTTTGGAGTTTCAGAGTTTGTGTTGTGCTTTCTCCTTCAAAATGAAATTATGCTTTTAAAATAATTTCTTCAATGTGTTGCAGGAAAATCTCTGTAAATGTGGAATAGCATTATTTTAATGGAGCAGGAATCAGTATTTTTTCTTAATGGTTTTAGTAATGTTTTCTTAATAAAGTTTTTCTTTTCAAAATTATTTTAATAAGTACTTTCAGTTCATGGTAGTGGTTTTTGTTTGTTTTTCTTACATTTTATTTTCAAACTTGATGTCAAGCAGTAGTTTATTTTAGTAGCTACTGTTCTGAATTAGGCTTTGAACTAATGACTTAGAGGTGAAAATTTTCAGTGATCTATCCCTGAGCATTTTCTACACCTTCATCTGGAAGTGTTGGAGTTAAATTAGGCACAACATACTTGGCTGGCTGAGAAATTGAATTCTAATCAACTTTTAACCAAACAATGAATTTCAGATTCAGAGAAGATGGCACAATACTTAGAAGAGGAGCGACATATGAGAGAAGAAAACTTGAGACTTCAAAGAAAATTACAGAGGGAAATGGAACGTAGGGAAGCTCTCTGCAGACAACTGTCAGAAAGCGAATCCAGCTTAGAAATGGACGATGAAAGGTTGGTATTTTTTTAGCCATCCAGATGTGTTGGACTTGTATAGCAGTATTTATACTACTTTTTGAATATTTATAGAGTAATTTTAGAAGTAACTCGTATGTGGGTTTAATACGCATATCAAATTTCAACATAGTCCAGGAATTGTATCAATGTGGTACAGAAATTGCATTAGTTTTAACAGTGAGGAAGAAAATATTTATATCTGAAGATTGTTCAGGGGTCTGATAATATATATTGAAATAAATACAGCTGTGGAGTTGAGAATCAGAATACTTTGATCACAACACCTTTGTTTGGCCCCTAACTCGGTAACTGCAAGAAATTCTGTGAGGTAGGGACATCATCTTTACCTGAGGCTGATTTGCCCTTTGCAGAAAGTAAAATATATTCAACCAAATACAAAGGGATGCTGTGTAAAACCTTTGAGAGAGGAAGCATTTCCAGAACAGTTGGGTTTTTCTTGATGTCCAAACCATAACATCCTTGATTTTTTTCTCTATTGCAAGCTGCTTTGCTTGTCCTAACCTTACAGATCATCTTGAGTTTTTCATGGTTTATATCATGCCTTTTCTCACATCATAGAAATATGACAGTGTTATATCTTGAAAGAGGCTTTTAAGTACATTTTGAATAAAACATTCTTATTTCTTATCAAATGCTCATTATTTTGTTGTGTTGTTGTATATTATTTTGGATTTTAGTGGTCCTTTAAAATAAATGAAAAAGTTACTCTGTGCTGTGTGTTTTTTCTGATACTGAGAGATTCCTATTTCCTCTTCAGTCCTTAATATATTTGTTATAAGATGTAATTTGCCAGAAACAAAATACCAGATATTTTGTGGTAAGGAGTACCCTTAAAGCTCAAAGTAGTGTGTTCATTCTGATAAAACACCAAGGCAACTTGACCTATATTGCATCAGCATCTGGTATTAAGATGTAGCAAATGCTATGTAAATTAAATTGTCAGAAACTGGGGATTCTGAGGTTGGAATTTTTTCTTATTAGGCTTATCTTTTCTTCCACTATTTACAGTGTAATGGAAGTACAGTCAAAATCTAAATCTGTGAGAATTACCAGATTAATCCAAAAATGTAGAGTATCCTAACAATTTGTTATCACCCACTTGTAAGTAGTGGTAACCAGGAAAATGCAGGAAAATTTGATAAACTGTTCTGTATTTTAGAGAAATTTTCATGTTTGATTTTTTTGGTACTTCAAAGGCATGACAGAATAACTCCAAATCAAGTATTTGCAGTGTAAGTAATAGAAAGCAAAGCGAAGGACAAAGCAGGCATTAGTTATTAGCCTGAGAAGACAAAATACTTGTGGAACGATGTGCAATAATGATTTTAAAACATCCACTTTTGTCAGCTTCCTAAAAGTGATGGTGATGGGTCAGCTGTTTGTTTCAGTTGCATTCTGTTAGCTGATGATAATTTTTGTTTGTAGCTGAGGATGAAGATGCTTTCCTGAATGTAAAAGACACAGCTCTCCCAAAGCCTTTCTCCAGAACAGCAGTAGCTTTGTCTTCATCCTTATCCTAATCTTTGGAGTAGCAGGGTAACACCTGAACTCAGGGTGCTTGCTGTTCCACATCATCTGAGCCAGGGTGTGGGATGACTCAGAGGAAACTCTTGTTTGTGTAGAACACAAGGGGATTAAATCAGAGATGCTGCCTTGCTGGAACACACACACTGGGCTGCTTTGGAACTTACTGTGTGTTGCAGAGGTAGCTTAGTTCAGTTTCACTAACCTTGCCACTGGTAGCTCTTTTAAAAACTTGTATTTTTAATTAAACTCTCATTTATTAGTTCGTTAGTTTTCTGTTGTTCACTATTGCAGCTGCTTTTATTACCTGATCTACCCAAATTCAGACCAACTTTGGTGTCACTACAGTGTACTGCCTGTACTAGGGCATGTGGCTTTTTAACTCTGAATATCCTGGTTAAAAGCCAGCAAGATGCAAAATCAAAATATGTTTCAAGTAGTGTATGGACAGACCTCAAAGTAGTCATTGTGAGCTCCATCAGACAGGAGTCATTTTAATGTTACATGTTACTGGGTTTGTTTATTATGATGGGGAAATAAATGCAGCTACTAAGAATTCCTGAGAGCACACTGGTAGGAGAGGAGACAAGTAAAGAGTCAAGGGCTGTTAGGTAGCAAATTTGGCCTGCTGCTCTGCTGTGTCCAGTAAAGAAACACAGCTGAATCTAATAATATAAACCCACGTGAACTGACTTGCAACCACATGGAGAAGGTGAGCAGGGAGACATCTAATCTAGAGAGTGACTGAAAAATCCAAGTGATGGGTGCTTAAGCAACTCAACCTGAGACTGCCAGCCTAGTGCTGTGGGAAAAAACCCCATAAAATCTCTTGATATAAAAACAGTAAGTGGCAAGTAGGAGCCATTGGTATTATTTTTATCCTTTTATGTAGCACTTGATATCTGTAAAGAAGCTTCACTGTAGTCAGTGAATGAAGGATAAATAAATAGTACTAAAATCATTGCAGGTGGGGAAAAATGCCTTGCCTCAGGTTCTGATCTGTCCAGTTTACCATAGTGAAGTGTGGGAGATGTCTTGCAGCACAGCCTGGAAGTACCTTTAGTGAGATGGTCCTGGGTTGAAAGTGTCTCTCTCTTCCAGTGGCAGAAGACAAGATGAGCAAATGTCTAAATATTGGGACCAGAGGGATTCAAGTAGGAAACGTTTTTAATGCTATGGCTGATCAGCTCTTGGAACAAATTATTAGTGCTTTAATGATTTCTTCACCCTTTCTCATGATTTCAGATTAGTGCTGAATACCTTTCTGGAAGATACACTCCAGCCAACCACGCTTTTGAGTTCAATGTAGAAATGATGTGTGAAGTGCAAGAATGTAGAATGGGTCAGATTGGATGACATGGTTTACATCTCTGACCTTAATATATACTATTTAATCATATGCAACTTGTATGGTTTTAACTGCAAATGCCTAAGATAAGTCCAGCTGTTTCCATGCAAAGTTAAGCCAGTGTCAGCAATGACAAGAGTTCCTGTCATGACTTCCTAATGTGATTCTTATGGGAATTGAAAAAATCACAGTGAAACATTTAAAACATGGCACATTTTAAAAGGTTTGATCTAATTATTCTTTGCCTTTTTTTGTTAGATATTTTAATGAGATGTCTGCACAAGGATTAAGACCTCGCACTGTGTCCAGTCCTATCCCTTATACACCCTCACCAAGTTCTAGCAGACCTATATCACCTGGTAAATATTTAACCCAGTTTCTAAAATTATTGTATGCATCACATAGTAACGTGCCCTATTAATATATTTAGGTCAGTAGCCTTTCAAAGCTAGTTTGGAGAAAAAATCCTGCATCATAAATGCAAGAATAGTTTTGCCTTAGATGTCTTCTAGTGCAGCATGTTCTTGGACGGTGATCAGATATTCTGTATTTCAGATCTGTGGACAGATATTGAAGATCAGTTAAGTAGCTATCACTTGAACTTAATTTCGTTTTTGCTCTTTTTTTCTCTCTTACTGTCTTTTTTTCCCCCCTCCCTTCCCACAAAAGTTGCTCAACAGGACACATAATTCAAATGTATTTCTAGAGTCTGAAGAAGAACTAGTAATGAGACTGATATTGTGCTCTGAATCTAAACTTCTTAGAGAAGTTTAATCTTGAACACGTTGGGAAAAAGTCAGTTTTCATTTCTCTTCAGTAGAGAAATGTCTTTTGTACTTCTGCTATTTTCTATTATTAAACAATAACTGTAAAATTAATAATTCCTTTCTCACATATTTTGTTTAACACAGTCAAACCTTTTCTGAGCTTCTAATTACTGAACGTATTTTAAGTCAAATGAGATGCATTTGTGTTACTAACACATTTATTGACTGAAATTTAAAATCCCTTGAAATTGCACTTGGACATTGATTACAAGTTGTTGGCAGTGGGTGTGTTACATGGTGCTCACACCTTGTACAGAAAGAAGTGAACTGTGGGTTCACCTCGAGAACCTGCCAGGCAGATGACATGTGCTCTGTGTTGACAAGGTGGAAATGAGACATTTTATTATACAGGTCTGCTAGAACAAACATATAAAATGTCTTTAGATCCTTTAATTTTCAAGGTCGACTGTGGTTTCTCAAGGGACTATAAATAGTTTTCATCCAGGTGTTGGATGTGTGAAAAGCAGCTATGGCTGTGAGCCACGTTATGGTGTTAGAGATGAGCAGTGTGACTATGAGTTTTCAGAGGATTTTTGCACTTCTGAAATGAGCCAAATGACTTGACTTGCAAGGTGTGTTACCAAGCAAATGATGGACATTTTCTTATCCCTTTCCTGTAACTGGGTGTACAGAATTGTAGTTGTGCCAAGAGCTGCTCTGGAGTAACGACCGGGCGTTCGTGGTTCTGTGTGTGCAGCGTTTGTACAGTGCAGTATCCAGCTGCAGGGTGGGTCTGCAGTCACACAGGGCTTGTAACCACAGCTCTGTGTGAGACAGATTACCTGCTGATTTACAGGCTTGCATTTATGTTACTTAGCAGTGCCCCCTGTTTAGGTGCTGATGTGTCAGTGCAGGAGAACTGTCAGTTTGTTCCTACACTGAGACTGAAGTGCATTCCTCCTTCCCTGTGGACTTGACTTCCCATCAGTAGTTAATACAAGAGTGAGAATTTTATCCCACAGACAGGGGATGCTGAAGCACAGCTGAAATGGTTGTTTCTAATGGAGTTTATGGGTTTGGAAATTTTGGTATAGTGAATGTTCCAGGCTAGCTTGTCTGCACAGGCACTTGCATTAATCTCCTTTTCATTTGATAAATTAATATCAGCAGTTGGGGAGTTTCAGACTTCAGAAAAATAGAAGCAGCAGTTTGTTAGAGAGCTAATGAGATCAATAGGGAATTTGTAGAGCTGTCTGGGATAAATGAATGCAGTAATGGATGAAAACAAACAGTTTTTGAGAGTATTTTGTATCTAAAGTAGTACAGTAAGATGATATCAAAAGTATCAGCACAGAATAATAAAACAGCTGTATGTTGCATCAAGTATTTGTATGACTTGGCATGTTTCATTTGGGAAATGATGTGCCTTGCATATGTGGAAGCAGAATTTGTAACCAGTTAGAAGTGCTGTAATTTCATGTGGATAGCTGGTTTAATGGGCTGGATTCTGGCTTCTGAATCCCAGTCTTTTGTGCCTGCATGGCTTGGGAGATACTACTTTTGAAGACACTTCGAAGCTGAGATACTGCTGAGATTTCTGGCACAGTGATCTGTGCCAGAAATCTTCTAGAACTTTGAAGACAGTGTAATTACTGCAACTCCTAGGCAACTGGGGATTAGCTGTTCTAATTACCAGTTAGACTTCAGTGTAGGTAAACTGTTCTGTGCTTTGCCATTAGGTTGGATAGATGTTTGGGGCTGCAGAGATGAACTGTCCTGAATGTATGTGCACTGCTCTGGTTTTGCTTCTTTGGCTGCCATGTAGACTTGCATTTGTCAAGCTTGTGGAGCTGGATTATTCCAAAGCAGTTCAAAATTGCCATATTACAAAGGTGGCTCTGTTTTGCCCATTATTTCTAGGCTCTGACATCTGACTGGCTCCTTTGTAACCTCCCTGAACATTGACTTGTTTCTATCCTTGTGCTTACAAAAGCACTTAAGTATAACACACGTATTCTACAGATAATTAGACTGTGTAGTCAAAAGGCAGATTAATTTTGTTGCTACTCTGTAGTGGCAGGGATTCCATTAGAGTAACTAATTTGCACCAGACATACATTGAGGATGTAACAGAAATCAAACAGAATCGAAGGAAGCAAAGGGAGTCTTTGTTTCTATGACTTCATTAGTGATCTGAGGCTTGTTCTCTTTTCTCCTTGAGATCTTGTCTCATCTCTTGTGGATAGAGCCACAGGTGCAAGCAGACAGGGATGATGCTGGGTGTTGCTGCAGGGACATGGTTCTGTATTGGTTTAGTGTTGAAGTGTGAAAACTGTTAAGTCCAGTGTGGTGGTGGAAAAGTTTAATAGGCCTTCAGGAATGTTTTTTGGTCATTATTCTCCAAAGCAGTTGCTTGAGTCTAGTTGTTAACAGCTGAGAAATGTGCTGTCTCCTTCCTTATGATATTTTTCTCAGAAAGCAGAAAGGAGCAAAAGGTTTTCCAAAATGTGCTCGTTTGAGAAACAAACTGTTCAGAACGCTTTAAGGTGTGAACTTGAAGCATTTGGCAGTTGCTGTTTCTGTTTTCCTTGGTTAAATAGATCTATATAGGAACTCTGCATTTTTATTATTGAGTTCTTACAGAAAGGAAATACTTGGATGAAAGAATTAGATATTTGCAGTTTTGAATTTTGGGCTTTCCTTAATGTAAAGAAAACAAGTTGTAATTTTAAATGTTAGTTGCTAACCTAGTCCAGCTAGTAACATTTCCCAGCATGTTTTAATTTCCCAGCCCCAAAAGTCTTTAAAGCACTGAGGCGAAAGGGGAGGAAGCCTCAGTGCAGATCTGGTATGCCTTGGAGGAGCCACCTGCATCCAGTTTTTTTGTGAAACCTCATTGTGACCCAGTGCTAGATGGCTTCTCCAGGCACAACCTCTCTGCTTCTTCAGACTGTTTGTAGTTCAGGGAGCCATTTCCTCCATGGAGAAATGGAATGCTGAATGGAAATACTTACAGACTACAACTAAGCTACTGTGGGAGTCTTACACCATTTATCTTAATTGAAAAGTTAGGTTTAGCATTGTATAATGTGTGTTTGAAACATATGGTAGTATGCTACAGGAAAAGAAGATAAATTTCCATCACACATCTCAGCACAATTAATATTTTGTAGATGTCTAATCTGCAGCACTTACCAGTTTTTAGACTATCATTGAGTCAGAAAAATCTAAAAAAACCCCTCACACTTTAGTTTTTTATTGTCAAACAAGAATGTTGATGTTGCCTTGTTTTAACAATTTTAGGTCTGTCATATGCAAGTCACACAGTTGGTTTCACACCACCAACTTCACTGACTAGAGCTGGAATGTCTTACTACAATTCCCCAGGCCTTCATGTGCAACATATGGGACCATCCCATGGTATTACAGTAAGTATTTAAAACAGTAAATACTTGTTACCAATATAGTTTGGTTTTTGGAAGTTATGATTGGTTGTCCTTAAGCTTATTTACAAAACATTTTTGTAAATGTTTGTTTTTGTCTCCTTACTCCAAGACATCTATTGCTGCTTTCTTCAACCCTGATTTTCCTCTTCACCCCTCAGAAACTGATTCTTTTTGGCGAACCTTGTTTTCTGCAAAAGAATAGGATGTATTATCATCTTAAGGACAGTAATAGGTATCATCTTATGGATCAGCAGGCAGGGTGTGAAAAGTGATGTTCTAAGCTACTAAGCCTATCCCAGGAAGTAAAAACATTGCTTTCATTTTTCTCCTAGTCTCCACCATCTGACGGATGAGTCATCTGAGGTTGCTTCAAGCTCAGGTTTTCTTCAGGATGACACACAATGCTACCATCATGTCACTGTAACAGGCAGTTAACTCTTATTTTCTATTGTCATTGGCAAAGAAGAAAGTTAATATAAACATTTGCTAGGGCAATTTCTCATAGCTTTCAACTGAATTTATTTCCTTTTTTACCTGCGATGTTTGATGCGTTTCCGCTTCATTGTGTTTCTTCTCAATATTTGTGGAGTTTAATGAGCAAACAAAGCCTAAATATTAACCATATGGCAAAACACCTTATGGTTGTTGTATCAAGACCATTTTGATTTTTCTCAGCAGGTATGGTAGTATGTAAATATCTGTCAAGGTTTTTACTTACACTTGTCATTCTCAGATGTAAACACGTATTTTAATAGCATTTTTAGTACAATGCTGAAATATGGCTGCTTCTGGTTTAGGTGGGTGTGCAAAGGTAATTGTTACAATTTCACTGAGCAAAGGTGGGTGGGACCACTACAATGATAGGTAGAACAGAAAGGAAGCTGGAGCTCAGCAGGAAAGTAGAATTCTGGTTGGGACTCAGCCCATGGCTGTGTGTCACATGCTTTAGTCACAGGAAGGTCTTTATGCTTCTGGAAAACGTGGAAACTAATTTTATAAATGAATTTGTCAAGAAACTTGCTCTGTTCAGTCTCTGTGAAACACTACTCTTTCTGAAACTATAAATGAATTGAGTCACTGTGAAAAAGATCATCTTGAGGACAAAATACTAATTGTTCAGAAAAAGGTGTCGACAGCAGCTCATGGCTTTGTCTCAATATTGATAGCAGGTCCCCTTATATTATATGTATGCAAATGCAATAAATGATACTAAGTGTTTCAGAGGCATCAGTCAGTTTTCAAGAATCTCTTGGGTTTCACGGATAACTTTAATCTATTGTATATAGTTGTGCAGAAAAATAGATACAATATATTTGATTTGATTTGATTTGACTAATACGCAGTTTCATTCTTGACTCTTCATTTTTGATCTCCATTACAGAATAAATTTGTCTTTCTCTGTAGTATATTTGGTATAGAACTGTAATCATGCTTCTCCCCAGAGATGACCACCTGTGGTTGATTAGTAATTATGGGTAGGTGGTTTGTCATGCCATGAGATTGTTGATTAATGCTAACCAGATTGGTAAGTAATGAGCATTTTTGTTTCAAAAGTGCAGAAGTTAGTGTTGTGGAGTGTAATTTATATTTTTGCATTACTAACACTAAAGATTATTCTTCTTCTCCTCCCCCTCAGTTTGTAAAGATCAAGTGGGGTTTAAATATTTCTATTTAAATGTACCAGTTGTTGAAAATCTTGAGGGAGTCTCTCTAACAACTGCTTCACTCCTGCAGCTCAAAGGGTTATAATATTGTTCTCCAAAGAGCAACTTGTATTATGCTTTGGTTTTGCTCCAGTGTGTGGGCTAAGAGTCTTTCAGAGAGCTAGAGATTCTGGGCAGACTCTGATGCTCAAAACTTTCCCACCCACACTCAGGTACCACATCCTTGTACTTCATGTGCCAGCAGCATGAAGCCAATGGTTCATCAGCACCTACTGGTCAGGCAGGCACAGCTGGGAGGAAGTGCTGTGCCTGCAGCATCTCATTTCTTTTTAGGTTGCTGGTCATCATAGGTAAACATATCTGCAGGACATGTCTTGTGTTCATTTCCTGCAAGCTGACTTGGAAGGAATGCATGTTCTCTTTGATGTCAAGCGTACTTCCCCTTTCCTGTGCTGCTCCATTTCAGAGGAACATTTATTTTTATGTAAAAGTTGTATTGTGACTCCTGCAATGTTTTGAATTTTCTTCTTCCCACATAATTGTTCAGATTTCTTTGTGTGATTTTTTTTTCCATTGCCAAGATTAGAGGACTTGCACCTAACGTTGTTCAGGAGTGTGTTAAACATAATTTCAATATTTGTTCTGCAGAGGCCTTCACCACGAAGAAGTAACAGCCCCGACAAATTTAAACGTCCCACTCCTCCTCCTTCTCCAAACACGCAGACCCCAGTGCAGCCACCTCCGCCACCACCTCCACCACCTGTGCAACCTCCGGGCCAACCCGCGGCATCGCAGGCAGCCAATTTTCAGCATTCAGTGCATCCCTCCTCTCAGCCTTAGTGCATGTGCTCTGCAGTCTCTATGTCTGAAGTGGACTCATAACACGGAGCAGTTTACTAAAAGCCAAAGGCTTACTTGGCATATTTGGATTTGACTTATTTGCACTGAGGTTATATAGGCTTCACTGTTAATTGTGTTGTAAACATTTGTATAAAATGCAGCCAGTGTTGTGGGTCTACAACACTAACTTAACAAAGTTTTCCATCAGTGTTTACTTGAACTACATGTATGTCCATTCTCTGGCTGGAACATTTGCTACTCTGTTTGGTAATACGGCATTATGTCGTTTTGCTTGGCTCCAAAGCTTCATTTTCCTGGCTTTTAGGTTTCTAAAATTAAAGGGATACCTTTTTATATTTTTTCATGACAATTTGCAGAAAATGAAAGGCATGATGGGCTACATGATAAATTCTGAAATATTACAGTGTTTACCGAGGTTATGGAAGATCAGCACTATGTTTCAGTCATTTAAAATATCAGCTTCTAGTGCAAAAGTGAGTCAGACACCCTAATCAGTGCCCAAGACACAAATTCTCTGGTATTACATAGTAAATAAGCTTAATTCACAGAGGACACATCCATACTTCTCCTGTTCAAAAGCACCTCAAACGTATGGTACAGTCAGAACTTTACACTGAGGGAACTGGCTTGTTGGAGTCTGTGGAATGTACAATTTGTGGACCTTAAGATTTGATGATGTCACTTGACATTTCTGTTAACCTGTAAGCTGCCCATACCGTGTGCCCTGTCACAGTGACTGTCGGGAAGTGTGGTCCTGCCCACAGGTTACTGAGAGCTGATTCAAGTCTGTGCTCTTGGATTTTTTTGCTGCAGAAGGCGATGTGATTGTAGAGAACAACTGATGATAATTTCTTTCTTGTTAAAATACATTCATTGTGATTCCCCTGAAGCAAAGTTTCAACAGGTATTTTAAATGTTCAGAAGTCTGTTAGAAAATGAGACCAGCATAGAGGAATATATTGGCGTCGTAGCCAAAACTGTGTATTGCTTGGTAGAAACAGAGTACAAGAAAGTAGCACAACATGGCACTAATGAATGCTTATTTAGCAGCCTAAGCCGGTACAATGTATAAAGAAATGTATTCTGAATACATTCTTTCCATTCATTTAGCACAAATAAATTGGTTTCACTTTGCAGTGGAACAAAGTGTCACTTCTTGATCTGACATCCTACTTGGTTACATTTTTCCTGAGGTTCCTGTTGAGTACTGGGGTTTATATATTATTGATAATTTTAAATGGTTTACCTCATATATATGGATATGTGGGCCATGGAAAATGACAAGAGAATGTTTATTTTATGAGACTATGTATCTCGCTATAATCAGAGCAGAACATGAGTAATTTATCTTTTGTTTACAAAAGTTTGTTTGACATGCCTAATGCTTTATTAAGGACATTTTTAAGAAGGAAGTACAACATTCTGGTAGTATACTAACACTTGTACATATGTTGTCGTGTTTGCCGCTCACCTATTCAGTCAGAATTGCAAACTGAAAACCTTTATGAAAACAGTGCTCTAAATCAAAGTTGTAGGTTAAAATGATGTTGTAAAATGTTCTGCTTAAGGCAAAATTAGAATTTCATCACTGTAGCTATGTAGTTTCAGCTCTGAGAGAATTTAGAGAAATGCATATATAGCCTATTACACTTCTTAAACCAATATGGGATCAAGTGCATTATCAAATTACATTACATTAATTATGGTGATTCTCCAGTCAAGTGATTCTCAAGATTGTGGCAAACCTAAAATTTGACCACTGCTTCCATCTGAAAATAATTGACCATAGAGGAAACTCAGCTCTGAGCATTATAATTAAACAGCTCCTGAATCAGTGATAGGATTGCATGGGAGAAAGTGACAGGTAGTCCGAGGTGGGACTAAGGTCAAGACAGGATCAGCTTAGTTTGATGCTTGTCCTTTTGTAAACATAAGACAAAGAAAAAAAAAATATTCTTTATTTAGTAGGATTCCAGCTCAAGTATCCCAGAATCTGAAAAGGTGCCCTCCTTTCTGAAGTGCTTTGAGATCCTTGGATGTACGGCTCTGCAGAGGGCAATCTCATGGTGGTGGTAGCACAAATGTGGGTGGAAAGGGAAGAGCCTTTGGTGGTGTTTTAAGATCTCAAAATGGAAAATTGCCTAGAATAATTTACATTTGAAGCATATTCCAAAACTGAATTTGTGTAACCCAAGTTCCGCTGCTATTATAAAGTGTCTTAGAGAACTCTCCTTACTGTTCCAGTGGGACTGTTACCAGAAGAAAGTAAAGAACTGACAAATGTATACTAAACCTTGAAAGTGTAAAAAGGCGCTAAATTGGCCTTATCGAACTAAGAACGTTGGACAAACATTTGCTTGCAATCAGAAGTGTTAAATTCTATTTGTAGACTTTTTGAATAAGATGAGAAATTGTGCACAACCATCTCCTAATAAATGTAAATGGATTTTCAGTTTTCCTTGTGAATTATAGTCATGAATTCTGCAGCTGTGATTTCATCAGATCTGTGGACTGGAGAAACTCACTTGACAGTGAGGTCCAGCTCCCTAAGAGGGCGTAAGTGCTTTGTTTCTCTCAGAAGCACCTGGGGGGTTTTCTGACATCCTTTTCATCACTAATACCTCTCAGTTGCACACTACATTGTCACTATTTGTGTAAGGCCACAGAAGCAATTTTAAGCTGTGTGGTGCATTTTGTGAGCGTACTCCTTTACAGCTAAAGATAAAAAAAATAAAATCTACTTCTCAGCTGTTTCAGCAGTGCTTTCCTCTCTGACAATCAAGCAGCTTTCTTTTTGTATTTTCTCGCAAGGGATCTGGCTTGGACACCGGAATACAGCTGATACTCTGTAGAGCATTAATAGTTTATTTTATGCACGATTTGTTCCACAGAAGTTCTTTTGAAGAAGAGATGGGACTGTTCAGTGGTAGTCTTCAGCTAAAAGCCAGAAAACACTGTTTAAATTACATGTACTCTTCTAAGAGCATATTCCCAAGGGCAGGAAGTACATCAGAGTTTTTCCAGAAAGTGTTAGTGCTTTTCTATGGGCAGTTGCTATACTGGAGCTGAGCAGAACAGGATTCCTTTCCTGTTAAAATGTTTTCATTTAGGAATCCTGCTGCCTGGGTGGAATCCCTGTGCACGTCAGCTGAATGAAAAATACAGTCTTGGAAGCAGTGAAAATGAGAAAGCTTCCTGGGATCTGTGCAAGTTGCACCGCTGACAGGAGAGTATATGGACTCTGTATATTCTGTTAAATAAATGGAAACTGGTCATGGACACAGATAAAAGAGCCTTAAATAGTTTCTGACCCTAATGCTTAGTTTTACAAGCAGTACGAATTTTAATACTGTTCAACTCTTTCTGATGTTTCCTTTTTTTCAGTCATGGCAGTCTATTTCTTTTTGATCCTTGGGAGTCTACAGAGCATGGACTATGCAGAGCATGTTTCTCCATTTCAAGCCATCTCATAAGAAACCAGAAGGTTTATAAGTGTAAGCTATAAAATCGTAATACATGCATATGTTACAACAACCTCCTTGAGAGGAAAGATCTCTTGAAGAGAGAGCAAACAGAGCCCCTAAATACCAAATAGACTGTATGCATAGAGACAATCTGGTTTCCTTAGTTCCCTGACGAGCTGAATTCTTCTCCCAGCCTTTTTTTTTTTTTTTTTTTTTTTTTTTTTTTTTTTTTTTTTTTTTTTTTTAAGATTTTTTAA
>VXBB01016594.1:221757-239565 GCA_013399915.1 Illadopsis cleaveri
TGGATTCAGATCAAGGCTCTTAAAATTTTAAATTATTTTAAATTCCACATCTCACTGTAATAAGTACTCAGGATACCTTCATGTTAATTTTGAGTCACAACCATTAGTCCCAGTCCAAGCAGAGTTTGAGTCAATGCCACTGTGTAGACAGGAGGAAGTCACTGTATATGCCAGACCGTGGCCTTTATCATGCAGTTAAAGTGGGAGTGTGTGCCCACATAATGATTTATTTTTCTAAGCAGCTGGTTTTGGATTTAGGTGTGTTCTGAAGAGGAGATAAACTGTGGAGTTTGGTGCTGCATTACAGACAGCTGCTGCTACTTTAGGAAGAAGAGTGCTTGTGCCTGTTCCACTAGTTGGGCTCCAAAGAAAAGTTCTACCTCATCTTTCCGTTGGGATGATGTGGCTGCAGGGTCAGCAGAAATGTCAGAGCTGTGTTTGGTTTGGTTCTGCATGCATTACCTGGATGGGAGTCTTTCCTCACTGGAATGGGGCTCCAGAGGTGATAAAGCTTTTGTAGAGGAGGAGTGAAGACTTAGGTCAGATGCTTGAGGGTTGAGTTTGTGTCCCTGTAGTAAATTGCTGCTCAGAGTGCTCTTTGTCTAGGCCTGGGGATTGCATGTATTAAAACTGTTTTTTCGGGGGGGGCTTTTTTTTGTGATTTCCTTTGAAAAAAATGCTGTGTTGCAGTTCTTTAAGTTTATGTCATTGGTATCTAATTGAAAAACAACAACAACAAATCACAAAAAGCAATTCCCCTTTCCACAGAAATATTGGAAGTAGTCTTCTATGTGCAAAGGTGGGTTTTCTCATGATAAAACTTAATGCTGTATCTATAAACGGAGATGTTTTATTCTAGTGGTAAAACCTAAGCTGTCCGAGGCACTTTAGTTTGTGATTGCTGACTTTTGTTTTGGCAGGTGTTTCAGATGAAATCTAAGCCTCCTGTGGAGGAAGAAAAAAATCACCTGACAGCTGTAGACTGTTCCTTTCCTGCAGAAATACAGCAATTTCCTCAAATGCAAGGTGAAAAAGCATCCTTGAGCTTTTCTGGAGCTTATATTTAATTTCAGTACCTTGGTGATTGCTCTTGTATATTTAGAGAATCAGTGAAGCCTCATTATAGGTTGGTTGGGTGTCTAGCTGGTTGTTCCTATGTTTTTCTGACCCCAGTGAAGGAAACCTGTTTGAATTTGGATCAGTCAATGGCCAAAGTGCAGATTTGTTGAGCATGAATCCAAGTGGTGACGTCAAGAACATTACACTGTGTTGGTGTGGATCAGAGCTTATTGTAAGAACCTCAGATCTAAAGAAGTTTGGTTTTTTTAGCAGGTTTCAATTTATTTCTGTACGAGCTGTATTACTGCTTTTTTGTATATCTCAAGGTGTTTACATATACTTGTAATTGTTACGATGTGTCTGTAATCAAGCTCATCTGTGCCTTCATGCAGACTTCCAATAAACACTTGATTTTTTTTGTATTTACTTGTATGGAAGACTACTGGGTGGATGTATATTTCCTTCTCTGTCAGCCTGTCATCACTGGGAAAAAAGAGGAAGAAAGATGAGAACTAGGGGTCAGAGAAAGATACATGTCTGTCTTTGTTTTTGCTGTCTGTTTCTAGTGAGTCCATTCCTTGTGTTAAATGTCTGAGTGTGTAACCTGGGGAATAACTTGTTCACATAATAAAGTTTGCACAGGAGGTGCTCTTCACTTTGCATTAGGTGGATATTCAAAGTACAATGCATGCTTGACTCCATCAGTTTTGCTTGTCTTGGAAGAATCTAGCTATATTTTCTGAGTTATTATTGTGGGGAAATTCCAGAGTACCTTTCTGGATTAAACATGTTAACTTCTCACAGCTGCCTTCCATGGGAGCTCAGCTTTTTTTTTTTTTTTTGCTGCAGTGTTTTTGGTCTTAAGTTGACCTCCTTACCTTGAGGGTTCTTTTCCTTGGAAGGGTGGAGTGGAATAGGAAAATAGTAGAGTTTAATCTTTTTGCCATTTTTTCTCAGTTCAGAGGAACAGAGATGTATATTTGTACAAAGTTATAGAAAAACATGCTACGTGTTCAGTCAAAAGCTGTACATGGCAGGACAGCTATTTCTTTAATCTGATATCAACTGTGAGAAGGAGAGAAGGCAAAAAATGTTTCCTTGCCACACCTAAGGGGTGTGCTGTATATTTTGTAGCTCAGAAAAGAGTGGTTTTGCTATGCCTTTGTAGTAGTAGAAGTCACGGTATCAGGTCCTCTCTTCCAGCTTTTCTTGATTGTTTTGTAATCACACCTGATCGTTCAATTAAGTCATTCTGTGATTGATGGATTCAGTTATTTTCTAATGGAAATCTGTCTTAAGAATCCACCATAGTTTTTGCTGTTTTGACATATTTTGTTCCTAAAACCTTAATCAGTTATTGTACTTACTGATTTTAGAGCATGAGCCAGTTATAAACTCTAGATTGTATGTATTTGTGTAAATTCTGTGAGTACTTTGTTGTGCCATCCCTTTTGATGTTTCTGATTTTTGCCGCCTTTTTATTGTGAGCATTCATTCGTCAGCACGGAGGTCACCTCTGGCATACTCAGTAGCTTGTCTAAGTATTACTTGCTGTGTCTGGCTGTTTTGCCAAGATTCTGGGTTTAGATCTGAAAGTCTCAGAGGTACTTTAACTTATGCTTATCCTGTATTCAGTGTCTTGAGTGTTGCTAAACTTGTTGGTTGAATCCACTTGTGTCTGTCTTGTTCAACTCCTGCTCTGGCCTCTCTGTGACTGCTGCTCAGCTCATGTCAGCAATGGGAAGCTGCTCTTCCATTCTGTCCAGTAAAATCCTTGTGTTCTCATGGCTGCAGATTCCTGGGTGCCAGGCCATGGGTGTATGTCAGCAAATGCTATCCTAGCTGATCCGTGTTACTCTGTTCTTGGGACACAGGCCCTGTTTCTTAAAAGGCCTTTATTCTCCTCACACCCCTGCTGCAAGTGCTGAGCAAGCAGTTGTTCTGCCTGTCCCTGACTGCCACAGCTGGTGGATATGTGGACTGGGGGAATGCTCTTTGTGCATGTCCTTTGTTTTCTGAAATTTGTCTGAACAGTAATGAGCCACTTGAGCACTTTCAGAATACCAGAAAAAAAGAGAAAGACAATGCATGTTACTGGTTTAAGTTCAGGTTGCCTCGTCCAGGTGATCACCCCTTTAGATGGTTCTTTTTTATTTCTTCCAGTGCTTGTACCCCTTTATAAAGGAAAGCATATAAAGGGATTAACTTAGGAATCCTAGTAAACTGCTGAGAGTGAGAGAAAGAATGATGCATTGCACAGCAAGCGATTTTAATAAGCCTAATCCTTCCTGAATGTAAAGGTGCTGGCTTGGATATCAGTCTGTTTCACATGCTTCTGAGACTATTCCTGCCCTTTCAAAGTGCACAGCACAGCCGCCCTGCAGAAGCAAGAAGAGGCTGAGGTCAGTCCTGCATTTCCCAGATGGAGACTGAAGGTATGTATTTATAAAGACTATTAGTTCACTTGGATGCAGAAAACAGTAAATACAGTTGGAAGGTCTGAGATGGGAACCTTGAGGCTTTCAAGCCACAGCGCTGTTGATGAAAGTAATTTGTGTTCCAAATTCTGTATATCAGTGAAAATGCTCTACACCATTTCCCAAACTTTTTTTCTCTTAAGCCTTGAACGTAGCCTGGCACATGAATTTAATGAAACCAGAACAGTGATCTGTGGGAGTCTCAAGTATCTGTGGTGTGACCATCTGGCATTTTTGGGGCTGAATTTAAGAAGTATATGCTGCTGCCTCCTTTTTCTCTCAGTCCCTATTGTCACACTGGCTTCCCTCCTGTCACTGAAGGCCCCCCCAATCTCAATAAAGTGTGAAAAAGCAATGTTGTGAGCTGGGCTCTTGCCATTCTGGATCTGAGTGCTTTTTGAGAGTGCTGAATGAAACAGAGTGGACTTTTGTAGTGAATTTTAACACTATCTTGGCTGTCAACAGCAAATATTAAATGTAGAAGAGGCCAAAAATAAATGCTTCCATCTTTCTGCCTTGAGATGGGAATTTTAGATCTGTTGTGACTTTTTTTTTCCGTACTTCCTAAAAATCGACCTGATTTTTCTGTACCTCTTCAGCACTGCCACCTACTTCTGCTTATTTTCTAGCAGGGGAAAGAATGAAGGCTAATAACATGAAACAATTTGCAGTTCAGCTGTGATTGGTACCTGACTTTCTTTGGAATATGCAGATTGCTCATCTGCATCACCAGATTAGGCCAGCTGATTTGGATCATCTGTGTGTGAATTTTTGCAGTTGTTTTGATACGAAAAACATTAGATGGTTTTTGGAAAGATACAAAGCTACTGGAAGTGTCCAAGGAGGGATGTGAAGGTGATGAGGATCCTAGAGGGGAAGCCATGCCAGGAGCAGGGCTCAGGTTGCTTGGTCTGTTCAGCCTGGACAGGAGGAGGCTGAGGGGAGGCCTCAGTGCAGTCACAACTCCCTCGTGAGGGGAAGAGGAGGGGCAGGCCCTGATCTCTGCTCTGTGGTGACAGGGACAGCGGCCGAGGGAATGGCCTCAAGTTGTGCCAGGGCAGGTTGAGGTTGGATATCAGGAAAAGGTTCTTCCCCCAGAGGGTGTCTGGGCAGTGGAACAGGCTCCCCAGGGCAGTGGTCACAGCAACAAGGCTGGCTGAGTTCTAGGAGCTTTTGAACAGTGCTCTCAGACACACGGTGTGACTCTTAGGCTGTCCTGTGCAGGGCCAAGAGTTGGACTTGATGATCCTTGTGAGTCCCTTCCAACTCAGAAAATCCTGTGATTCTAATTTAATTTTTTTAATAACTGCCCTCTGGGTGTTCTTCCCTTTTCAGGGTGGGTGCCTGCCCTGGGGTGGTGGCACCATGCTCAGCTCCCCCCAGGTACCCTCAGGGCCTCCTGGGCCCTCAGGTGGATCCAGAGCTGTGGGATCTGTGGGGGGAGCAGTGTAATGGGGCCTTCCTCCATCCACCCTTGGAGCTGGGTAGGGATGAGGTGCAAACTGGGCAGACTTGGCAGTAGGGAAATTAAAGTTCCCAAGTATGATGAAATCCCCAGCTGCAGTGATATATAATTGCAAAATCTATATTTCCACAGAAACTGTAGCTAGAAATGAGTTTCTGTGGATGAATGATTAAAGTGATTAAGGCTTTTAAACTTAATGCACTTTGTGTTGCTTTTGGTCATCAGGACATAGTTCTGTATAATTTTAAAATTGTTCAGTCACTTTTCCTGCACACAGATTTTTATACAGCAGACTTAGAAACCAGTAAGTGTCATAAGTTTTATTTAAATTATTTTCTTGGGCTTTCTGTACAAAACATGTGTTAGCTGTCACAATATACCAATGAGTTAAACCTGTTAAAAATTACTGCATTCCTCATACTATTAAGGAACTCTAGGATTAGTCTGGCTGTTGTCTTGAGCATTAATTGAATACATTTTTTACGCTGTGAGTTTCTGAAGGTAATTGAGAGGTTACAAGTTAACTCTTTCGTACTTTGAAAAGACATTCAGTTTCTTTTAAAAAATTTTGTCTGGACTAAAGCATCCCATACTATTACATATAGAGAGAGAGAGACACCATGCAACTGAAATTTATTTCTGAGTGAAGAGGGGAACCTATCTTTTTAGATTAAACATTCAAAAAACTTCCCAGAGATGCTCCCAGGGATGCTGTGCCCTTGTTCTAGCAGCCTCCCTGATTTAAGGGACAATTTATTGCAAGAACAGTTAGTGTGAATCAAGATTGCACAATTAAGCTTTGGCTTCTCTTTTATGGTGTATTTTAGGAATCCACCTAACTGAAATGGTGGCTCTTTGCATTAAAATTATTAATTCTGATTCCAGCTCAAATCTTGCCTAGATTGTTGGGAACACAGTCTCTTGACTGCAATAACCTTGCTAAGCTTGTCTAGAGCATAATCTTTTTTTTTTTTTGAGAGTTGTTTTTTTTCCCGCTGGGGAAATCACCATGCATGTGCAAATGGGGTTAGAAATGCCATTAATGTCCTACCAGTTGATTCAAATAATGAAATGAATCATTTTGGCAATACATTAAGACAGTCTGGGTGCACCAGAGGGATAACAAGGGTGAAGAGAACACAAAGTGAGCAGAATACTTGTCTTTGCATGGCCTAGAGTGAGGGGAAAGTTCAGCTTGTTTTCCAACAGAAAAGCAGCCAGATTGCAGTACTTGTGCTACAGTTAAGGAACTTGCGTTTTCCAAATACTTTCACTTTACTCAGTCATTACAGAACTCTCACCCTGATTCTGAAACTATTTCTCAGTTTCATGTTTCTGTTAATCATAGAAAGGTTTGTTTTCCCGGGTTACTTCTTGGAAGACAACTTGAAAGGAAGCCAGGGTTTTTTTCCCCCAAAAAGTATTAATGCTTAATTGATTATAGAGTCAGGATTCTTCATGATAGTAAAAAAGTTTGCACAAGATTTGATAAAGATTTACAAGGTCAAGCCATTAAATGTTGAGTAAACTATACTGTTAGAACTGGTTGTGATAGTCTTTCAGGCTGCAAAATTCACATCTTGAACAGTTTGTACTGGCATGAAAATATATTTAATCCTCTTGCCTTCGTTATTTAATTTGAGTGTTTCATTGGGGTGGTTGGGGTTTTTTTTTTTGGTGGGTTGTAGTTGTTTGGGGTTTTTTGTTAACATGCTGCCAGTTTTATTTTCTTACTACTTGCTTTTCTTACAAATCTTGCTCTTTGGTTCATACTGCATTTTAGCAATGTAGTAAAATCTTTCATTTACCAGTGCAGAACAACATTTTACAGTTTTAACTTTAATGGTAAAAACACCCTGTAATTTACAGATGAAAATGAACTTGAGAAGGTTTTCCTGTTGTCTGCTGCTGGCAGTGCAACTTCCATATTCACACATGCTTTTCAGCTATTTCCTTTCTTCTAAATTCCTGGTTTAAAACCTGTTCTGAAAAAAAAATAAAAAAGCTTGTAATGTTTTTATTTTTTGACAGCACTGCCACTTGCATTTATAAATTGTCACCTGATCTTACTTAAAATTTATTATTGCGAGGAATCTGTTATGATGTGATTCAGCAATCAGTCAACCTTTGGAAAGTTTTCCAAAACACTTGGATTTGTTGAGGGCTGAAATTGGCACTTACCTAGACATTGTAGGTCAGCTGTTGTTCTTGTTCCCACAGATAAATTATCTACAGTGAAGTTGTTTTGGACTTACAAGGGCAGACATGAGGACTGAGTTTGGTTGCAAATTCCAAATGGATGAGTGGGCTGTGAAATTAGCTATGACATCTACACCTTTTTGAAAATGTCACAGTGATTTCTAAAGTGAATGCTTCCTCCAAGCCTCAGATCTCAGAGTTCAATGAAAGGCACAGCAACCTTATTCCCACAGGGGCAGAAGGAGCCAGGGAACTGTTTTCCTGGCAGTTCTGCGCTCATGTTAAAGTCGCTCACATGGTGCTCAGGCTTCACTTTCTTCTTCCACAACAAATCCCCAAAAATAGAACAGACACTGAAAGCCTGACACTTGCTACAGCTTTCCAATCCAAGTTGGCCTAAGGCTGAGGTGGGGGAAGTCTCAACAAAGAGCAGGGATTCAGCAAAGACTTTTTTTGTTTGTTTTTCCCCTCCCAAGTGCTCTGCTCAGAGGCAGGGTTCCTGGCTGCTCCTCTCCTGTTTCCAGAGCAGTTGTATAATTACAGCACAACTTCAAAGATAGGTTAGCGGAAGCCATTAAGGATGTTTTCCATCTCTGGACTGTAGAAACTTAAGGTGGTTTGTCAGCCTACTCTAAAGAAGTAAACTTCACTTGGAGGAAAATAATTATTTTCTGCAAATGCAGCTCTAATTCACTGTTGACATATTCAAATTTGCAATTCATCTTTTTAAATCTGTTTTACTTCAACTCTGTTAACTAGGGTGCATCTCCTCGAAGATTATTCTCCTTAGTGGTGGATATATAAAATATTATTAAAGAAAAAACATTTCTGCAACTTGAAGCAATGATGTTTCCTATGAAAACCTTAACCTGGTGTTTAAGATGCCATCTTACTGCATATGAAGTCTGTGCCAGGTGGATTCTTGGTCAAATTGTAGTGACTTGCTTTAATGACCATATGGAGAGGTGGGAGAGGAGAAAACAGCAATAAGAAAATGGAAGAGGAAATTCAAGTGTTAGTTTGCACAAGTATTAACTGTGTGTTAAAAATAAATTGCAAGCCCTTGTAGAGATATTTAAAGCAGTCTTTCTCCAGTGTTTCCATGTGTCTGAAATGTGCAGATAAGTATCATGAAGTAAGGAAGGTTCTGGTTTTTTTGGTCAAATGAACACTGTTTTCTTTGCCTCAAACACTCCCAAATCATTTTAGTATCCTTGCAGATCCTATGCCTCTTTTGAGGGACTTTCCATTACCTAAAAGTAATCCCCATGAGTCACTGGAGGAATAACTTTCTCTGAGGCAGGCTCATTGCTAAGAGAAGAATCTAAAAAGCTCACTCCAAGCCCTGCCTTAACCCTCCAAAGACCCTATGGCTGAGCCTTGGCCTTCGGTCTCATGTCACTCTCTGACTTGTGCAGTCCCACAGTTCAAGGCAGGACTGCTTCATCTCAGGAAGCACCCTGGATTCCTGCTGAAAGTGGTCAGCATTTGTCTTTAATACATGAGTTTGCTTGGGGAAGAAACCAAACCCACCAGCTATAACAACACTAGCTTCTCCAAAGCCTTGTGGAAGGCAAGGTAGAGGCTTTACTCTGTGTATTAGATGATTGCTAACCAAAAAGCAAATGCTTTTCATGTTCAGCTGTTTTAAGGGGCAAGAGGATCAAAGCAACCCCTAGCCAGAAACTGTCCAAATGAGTTTAGACTGGGCATGAACATTGTACAAGATTTTTAAGGCATACCTGTCTGTGCCTGCTAGAGTGAGCCACTTGCACGATATCCAGTGACATTGTCTGAATGCCATCCAAATCAGTCACTTGGGGCTCTATTTATGTATGTGAGAGCACTGGGTTTTCTGAGATTGAAGTCACTGGGCTGGTAGTTCAGCCTCTCACTTTGGCTCTCGCTGTCCTGGGGTTTTTTTTAGCCTGAAGAAAAGGAGGCTCAGGGAAGACTTCATTACTCTGAACTTCCTGAGAAGAGGCTGTAGCCAGGTGGGGGTCAGCCTCTTCTCCTGGACAGCCAGCAATAGGAGGAGGGGACATAGACTCAAGCTGTGCCAGGGCAGATCCAGCTTGGATATCAGGAGGAATTTCTACACTGAAAGGATGGTTAAGCACTGGAACCCTGGGCTGCCCAGGGATGTGGTAGAGTTGCCATCCATGGAAGTGCTCAGAAAACGACTGGATGTGGCACTTGGTGCTGTGGTTTGGTTATGGTGGTGTTTGTTCAAAGCTTGGACTCGGTCATGGAAAACTTTTCCAGCATTAATGATTTCATGATTCCAAGGTGGGATTGCATGGACTGAAACACGCTGGTAGGAATTTGCCATTTGATGTCTTGCTGGAATGTGTGATGCACAGACTTTTTCATCCACTGTTTCTGAGCCCAGGAATTCTGTAGGTGAAAGTTCACCAATGCACAATAGATGCACTTTGCAGAAGAGGTTTATTCTCCTTGCCTTATACATCTTCTGGGCCTGTTGTACAGGAAGCCTTCCAAGCATCCCTTGTGAAATAAGCATAACACCAACTGTCCAAGGCTCAAATGGTGTAAAAAAACTCTAACTTGTTCAAATGTTGAATTAATGTTTCTAAATATTGACAGCAGTTATGAAGAGCTGTTCATCCTAATGACCATGGTGCTCCTGCATGACTCCAGCTGCTGCTAGCAGGATACATCTGATGCCTGATTTGTGCTCTGCAGCAGGTGCTCTGTAAGACTGTTAAAATGCCATGGCTGTGTTGTGTAAATAGTGTTATTTGTGACAAGTTTCTGGAGTCTTCCTCAAAAAGGGAAAAAGCCTCAGACAGTGGCAATCACAAGTCAATCCTGATGCTCACAAAAGGGTAGAGGAGTTCTGTAGGGCCTTGTACATGACCTGCTGTGTAGATGTGTGGCAGAAGTGTCATGTGAGAGTAAGGAACCTTCTTTGTCCTGTGTTCAGGTCAGGGATGTAACACACATTTACCTACTGAACACTTGTTTTTTGTAATTTTTCTAGTTGTTCCATTACTTGCTGTAATGATTATTGGACAAGCTGGAATACTTCACTTCGAAGTAGATTGCAAGGGTTTTGAAGATAGATCTTGTTACATAAGGCAATTGGTGGAGGCTGTATGTCAGAGTTGAAAGCCCCTCTAGGTTCAGCTATTACCCTGAGGTCTGGAATCATCCCAAATGCTGACCCTGCACAACTCTGCCTCTGGATCAGCACAGGAGCACAGCATTGACACTTGGGCTGCAAACCTACTGTAATACAGCATTCCAAGCCTTTCTTCTGGCAATCTTTGCCATAAGCTCTTTAAGTAGCAGCGCCCAAAATCCAAAGGAAGTTTAACAGAGGTACAGTTAAACATTTATGTCTGGTTTACAGAGGAGTTCCCAAGTTGTTTCAGTGAAGACACAGTTTTTTGTGTTCATACTTTTTTGGTAAGGAAGCTCTAATAATCAGTAAACAGACAATGGTTTCCAGTTCTCTTCACAGTCACTGGGGAGATGATTCACATGAACTTGGAGGGAGTATCACATTGCAGTGGTAGGACACACTGGGTATGTTTACATTGTAGTTGTCAGAGCAAGCAGGTTTTCAGCTAATTTATTGATGGTAAGTTGTCCAAGCTCTTTGCAAATGCAATGAGTTTCCCAGACCTTGAGACAGAGGGTCCAGCACAGCACAATGTTTATTCTGCAGAATAAAAAGATTGACAACTCAGAGGCAGAGCAAGCATTAACAAGGAGAGGACAGGAATAAGCAGGAAAGCATGATATGAAAGCCAGGATTTGTGAGTGGCAGAACAATGCTCCACACCTGCCCAGCACAGGCTGTTTCCTGCATTGTCACATGTGAGCCACTGCAGAGGCTCAAGGAACACACATGTCTGCACAGCTCTCCTTGCCTGTTCTTTGCAAACCATGGTAAGGAAAAGAGCTGAGCCTGAAAGCTGCAGCCCCTTGGTGAGCTTGCTTCTCATCTTGAGAGCTTAGATGGCAAAAGTGTGATGCCAGCAGCAGGAGATAAGCTTTTCTTGGTCAATGCTCCTCTTTGGATGCAGAAACCCACTTGCAAACTACTTTTTCAGGAATTGGTTATGATTGAGCACTATTGTGAGCCTGGGTGTGGATGCAAAGCTTGTCTGTCATTGCTGAGTAAGTCTGCATGTGTCTGCACTAAATGCAGACTAAGGGTGTTTACAGTGGACAAGTCTATATTTAGACAAGCCCTGGGTGTCAGCTTGACATAAGCTTAAAATAACCTTCTCCTATTGTGGAATCTTGCTTTCCCTTTTGTCTCTCCACTCACCAAGTTTGTTTTGGCAGTCAAAATTAAAGGATGTGTGGTTTTTTTGAGCTCTTTACAGGCATTTAGAGTGATTAATTGTGAACTGTTTTACCATGTGCTCTATTGCCAACAGATCAATGCATAAGAGTAACCAGAAAAATGGAGTTTGATCTGGGGTTGTGGTCTCAGCCTGTGAGGACCCAGCACTAGGCTAAGGGCAGCATTAGAAATAATGTGCTGCATCTGAAGTGACAGGACTGCTTTATACAGAAAAAACTGCCAGCGTTTGCATTGAAAGGAGATAGCAATGACATGAGTTTAGGTTTCTGGCTGTTTCATGCTGCTACTATTATCCTCTTCATTTAATTGACAGAAAATAAAAGCCTTCCTTGATACTTTAATATGGTTAAATAAGAGGGGGAAAAGCGAACTCAAGTCTATTAAATGAAGTTAGTACTCAAGCAAGATGAAAAGAGCATGTCTGTACTCTGCAGAGTCTCACAGGAATGCATTGTGCTGCTTCCTGCCCTGGTAAATGTGTGCCATTAAACTTCAGTACCCTTTGTTGGCAAGAAACAGATGAATTTTCCGCAGGGAATAAGCGAACACTGCTTCTGAGGAGGCATCTCCAGGACTGACGCTGACCTGGTGACCACCTCAACAGAAATACCTGCCTTTCCTTTGAGATTGCAAATGTGGGCCAAACAGATGAGTTCAGCTCCAGGGAAAAAGATGTCAAAAGTCTTTTTTGTGCAATCTTTAAAAAGACTAAAAGCTTCCCATGGAGGGAGAACTGAGGGTTTTTGGAGCATCTGACTCTCACAGTAGCGAAAGGTCCTTGTCATGTGCTTAACAGGGAGAGGCTGGAGATAATTCTATGTAAAACAATGAATTGTTATTTTCTTACAGGATGTTCTTTAATGCCTTTCAGCCACCTCACCGTGCCCTCTGCCACAGCTCTGATTACAGCAGCCTTCGCTGGAGTTTGGGACATGCTGGGATTTGCCTTCTTCCTGATCACAGTGCTTTTCAGCAATACTTAGAATCCAGTTCTCTATTTTCTGTCCATCCACTGCTGAAAGTGAAAATATGTTTAACCATTTTGGATCATATTCTTCCGTAAAGGTTGTTCTAGCCCATTAAAACATGAAGCTAATACAAAATAGAACTCAGAAAAGAGATCTGATATTCCGGATTAAGAACAAAAAAGCAGAGATATCATAAACCAGTCTGCCTCCCTCTAGTTAAACAAACATTTTATGTGCCCTAACTACAATAGCTCAGAAAGGGGTGTGATGGGGAAAAGGAAAAGATAAGTTACTGAGTTATTTTCTGAAAAAGTGATTTATTTATGTATTGTGATTTCTTTAATATGCTGGTGTTTTTGCTGTCATCTGGTTCTCTAATGTAACCATACATACTCATATATACAAGATCTGCTGCTATATGAGACAGCTCTGACTCTTGCCTTTCTCTGTAAGGAATCTTCTGATCTCTAAAGAAGATGGAATCTTTTTCCTAAAACAGTGAGTGCTTTATTGAGCTGTCCCAGTATGACAATGCACCATCTTAAATGGGGATTAGCTTTACAGTGAGGGGCATGTAACAGGATCAGGAAAGGGAAGTTGGGGTTGCACAACAGAAAATTTGTACCTCAGTAAAAATAGCATTTGTGGTTTGTACTGGCTTTGATCTTTGGGAATTTATGGCAAACCTGAAGGTTATGAGGGACCTATGCCATAATAAAAATATACTGCTGGGTATTTCCTGAAAGAAAATAGAACTGATAAATCTCTTTGCTTAGAGATACAGGGCTAATTTTATTTCCATTTTACACTCTTAGCAGATGTGATTTGTGCTGTCAGCACTTACTTGTCATTACATGGTGCACTTTTGTATTTTAGTTGAAGTGTATGTGATTTTTAAAATAGCCTCAAAATAATGTGATTTTCCCTAATGTTCTAAATATGGAAAATTTCATTATTTGCCAAACCCAAATAGTTCCTTTATCAGTTTAGAGAATGCAAATATATGCAACAGATTCAGAAAAATTGTCACAGTTCCTTCGTTTGTTACAACAAACTTTTGCTAAGAAACTGTACCTCAGACACTTTCAAAAAACACTCCTTGCAGCTGCATTGGTTCATTGTGTTCCGTAGCAAGAGCACTGAAGTGATAAGCAAGTTAAAATTACTTTGATTAGAGAGCTTTTCCCTCATTTGGTAATACCTTCATGAGGACGTACAAGTGATGTCCTCATTACTTACACAGGGAGTGTAAGAACCTAAAAAAACCTTCACTCATTCAGTCATGTAAAAGTAAGGAAACAAGAAAAGAAGGAAATATAAACTACAGTTTTTTAAAGCTAGATGACTTCAGCTTTACTTTTCTTACAAGCTTTGCAGAAGGTTTGCATGTGATGTTTATTTTGCACATATGTAGACTTGAAGACTAACATGGAAAGCTGGTTTACAAAGCATTTAAATCATAGGATGGTTTGAATTGGAAGAGACCTTGTAGATCATCCTGTTCCAGTTCCCCTGCTATGGGCAGGACACCTTCCACTACAGCAGGTTGTTCAGGGCTCCATCTAGATTGGCCTTGAACACTTCAGGGATGAGGCATCCGCAACTTCCCGAGGCAACCTGTGCCAGGGCCTCACCACCCTCACAGTAAAGACTTTTTTCCTAATACCTATTGTACACCTCCACTCTTTCAATTTAAAGTCATTCCCCCTTGTCTTGTCACCACATGTTCCTGTACAGAGTTCCTCTCCATCTCTCTTGTGTGCAGCTGGGCAGTTTGTCAGACCTGGTTAGACTGGGGGCACAGTTCATCTGAACACAGACTTCAGGCCTTGCCCATGTTATGGGACCTCTGCAGAAGATGGTGGAAATCTTGGATTTAATGTTATCAGTGACAGCCAGACTGTGGGAGGGACAATTCTGCCACTGTATCTGCATCTTCCCAGACAAAGTAGGCAATATTCCCAGTCAGCATAGCTGTGATGGCCCCAGGGAGCTTTGTGCTACTTTATTGGCATCTCCTAGGAAACCTGTGTTCTTTGCAGCTGAAACAGTCTGGTTCCCTTTCACACAAATCCGAGAGAAGGTGTAGTGACCCTGCTTAATGTGGTCAAATAGCACTTGACAAGCCTCATGCTTCTCACCTATCACATGAAGGGTTAATTTATAACTTCAGAAGCGTTGTCTTCTGCGGCTGCTGAAGACAAATGAGTGTCCTTTAGACTCTGTGAGTGCATCAATATTTAATATGTCTGCTTAAATTAAACTCCAGTAAAACTACTGATTGTTCTCACCTTGTTCCGTCTTCAATCATTAATGGACACTTTCCACAAGCAAGTTAACCAAACACCTAAGATGGACTTTGCACACATTAGCCTTACCCTTTAATTCCAGACTCTCTCCTCCTGCACTGATTGTGTAAGAACTGCAAAAATACAAAAGGATGCTCCCCAACCTGGACCACAGGTTAAAGGACAATAGTTGATCAAATATTTAGCATTCGGTTATGTTTTGAGATTTTCCTCCACTGCAGAATCTGGACCTTCTTTAAAATCAAACAAACCAACAAACCCCAACCAAACCCGCCAAACCTACTGCCTCTTTACCCAGGGTGATAATCCTTTTGATCAGATTTAGGGTGTTCAGCACCAGCTACATTTCTTGCTGGGAAGGACTCCTTCCAAGATGGCTGTTTGAAGACCCTCTAGTTTTCCTCTCTGCACCTTCAGGAGCTGCTGCTAGTGCACTGTCTGTGAGGTAGAGAACATTCCTCGATCATCTGTTCACTGGTACAGCTGTGAGTGACCCAGAACAGCACATCCTGCAACCATGGTGTACCAAAAATCAGGTGAATTTTTAACTAGGTGCTGCTCTCATCCCTGGTCATCCTTTACAAGTACCTTTATCCTTTGGATTCTTAGACCCCTTAGGCTGAAGAAAAAAGTGACTTATAGGTATTATTCAGTGTTTTACTTAATTTTCTATTTCAAAGTGAGGATTTAAGAATTCTAGTGATGTGTGGGATGAAAGTGTATTTATGAACAATGCAGCTATGGCACTGCTACAATTCACCAGGCCTTGGAAGACCATGCAGGAAGGGTTTCTGAAGGGAAGAAATGAGAAGATTAACCAGTGATCTGAAATCTAAGCCAAATGGCAGTTGCCAAAATACTGTAGGCCAAGTGAGTAGAAACCTGGAGTTGAACAGAGCTGCATTGCTTGTTATGAAACCAGGGACAAAGGAGACATGGAAGGGACTGTTTCCTCTAACCTTGTTTTTCTGTGGCTTGTTTTCCCATTCTGTTTCTTGCCAGCAAGGTTGGCCTCTCAGAATTATGGTATGCACTTGACTGGCATGTTCATATTAAGAACGAGTTTAATTAAAACAGGGGACTTGTCATCAGGAGGACATCCAGAGAAGTTAGAGTAAAGCAATTAGGGTCAATATGTATTCATTTCAAGTGTATGTTTATTCTCAAGCAGGGAGAACTTCTTGTTGAGCTCCAAGGCTGCCTGTGATCTGAACTCAGTTTGGGTTACATCTGACTGGGCTTGCTTCCTCTGCATAAGGATCCAGTGTGTGTCAATGTACTCCTGTCACTGATGTGCCTTAACTCTTCTGGACATTCCTGTACAGCTAAACCATCGTGAACTTGTGAATACACTGATTTTGCTAGAGTGAAGTATCTAATTTTAGCCCACAAGATTGTTTTTTAAGCTTCTGTATCAAGCACTGTAATGGAGACTGGAGCTTTGTATGCACTTGTTTGCAAAACATTCTGTATTGAAGCGTAGGAAACAGCACATCTTGGACAGTTAATTCAGAATTGTTGTTTCCCAGACATCTCTTGTGTGGCTATGGAAAGATTTCAGTTACCCTTTCGATTTCAGGCTATGTCCTGAAGCCCAAGAAGCAATCAAAGTAAACAGTGGCTGTTTACTGTCTGGGCAGCTGTCTTCAGTCATTTGTTTCAGCAACCCCAGTGCACGTGTTCCCAAAATGCTGTGCTTCCCAAAGAGATCTCTGCAAGCAGCCAGTGAGCCTAGCTTTTCCTAATATCTATAGCAGTTACCTGGGGATGGAATTTAAGCCTACTCACTTCTTTTACTTGTCTAATGCATATGCAGAACAGTTCATTCCTTTTGCTTCACAGTAACCCCTTACAGTTCTTGAAGAATGCCATTATGTTTCCCCTCTGCCTTCTCTCTAGGTTAAATGCCATTTATTTCAGTTCTCTTCCCTGGAATAGTTTTCTAGAGCTCTCGGAGTTCCTGTTCTCCTTTCTCCCCACCCCCTTCAGTTGGCTGCCCTTTTCGACATGAGATACACAACACAACCGTATGCCAGCTGACATGTCTTAGAAGTGAGGCTTGAGTTTATGTCAGTCCCTCCAGTAGCAAGTATTAATTTCGATGTTTACCTGAACACTGTGAGGTGTGGATCAAGACATTTCAAAGACATTTGAAATTCACAAACCTTTGCAAATATTGCATGAAGGAGTAAGTCTGGACTGCAGGTCGGAACAGGGGAGTGATGCCATACCTGTAGCACCTGCAGAGGCTGTGAACATCTGAAGTTGCTTCAGAATTTCAGGTCTAGGAATATTTCAGCACTCAGAATTTCACTCAACTCTGGGAATGTTTATATTTTCACCTGCAGTGTGTGGTTACATGAGCTCTAATTGGGTAGAGGTAGCAGCAGAGCTGTCAGGCTGATCACACCTGGGGTAGAGGCTGATGCTTGCTGAGTGTTCAGTCAGCTTCTGTAACAGCCTTTGCAGTCTGGAGGGTGAATATTGCCGGTAGCTGAACTTGTGCGACTTGAGAATTACCTTGCCGTATGTCTGACAGCGCTGGACGTGCCATGCACACGGATCCGGGCCAGACCTGTGATGAGACGGCGTCTAAAGGCAGTGGGTGCGCTGATACACGAGTGAGTTGTCTCTCCCCAGAGCTGGCAGGCTGGGGTTGCAGTGCTGCGTGTGCGCTGCCTGCATCGCTGTCTGCAGCGCAAGTTTGAGGCCTTTTGGCATCGCTGGTTGCGGGAGCCAGCGCCCATCCCCGTCCTGGGGGGCCCGGCCCTGCGCTGCCCCGGCCCTGCGCGGGGGATGGCGGTAGGGGGTCACCGTGCCTCGGGGCCAAGCCAGGCTGAGAGCGGCGGGGCTGCTCTGGGGACGGGCAGGGGCACCGGGCGGGACACCGCGGTGAGCGCCGCTGCCCGGGGCAGGGAGGCGGCTCCCGCCCGGCCCCCGGCTGGGGACGACCCTCGGCCAGGGACGCGTGTCCGCCTGTCCCCGGCGA
>VXBB01016594.1:239953-279770 GCA_013399915.1 Illadopsis cleaveri
GACCGTGTGTGGTGGTATCAGGACGGCGAGGGCGACCTTCAGTCACCTCCCGGTGCGCGTCACTGCGCGGATGAGCGCTTTTCCCGTCGAAACCGGCCTGGAGGTGGAAGGCGTCAATGTGTAACGCGGGGCTGTGGGCTGGCCCCCGAGGGCGTGGGGAGAGGCGAGGCGAGGCGAGGCGAGCCGGGGGTTATAAGAGTCCATCCATCCATCCATCCATCCGGACGGACCGAGGGAACAGATGCCGCAGGGAAGCCTCGCAGGTTGTGATGTGTAAGGCGGCGCACGTCGTGCTCTCGTTTTGCAGAGGACAGCTCTGGTAAATCATGTTGGCTGGTGGTTTCTAGCAGCGCCGGCTCACATCTGCCTGCAGGGATGCGTGCTAGTGTCCCACAGGCACTAAAGTTGTGCTTTCGGGGGGATTTCTATCCGTTCTGGAGCAGCGAGGCTCTGGAAACAGGTAGGACTGGTCCTGCTGAGCTGACAGATTTGTGCAAAGCTGACCGGTTTATGTGCTGCCCCACTGATGCTTCTTAATGTAAACTGATTTTGCACATTAGAAAAACATTATTATGTTGTTGGTAAGTTGTGTTCTGGTGTTTTGTTTTGTTTTAAAATTCACACTTCTGTCATCCAGCAGAAATAGAAGGAAACATTGATATTGACAACTCTCTTGCTTAACTGACAGAAGGGCAAGTAGAGAAATGTGAGAAATAGGCAGACCTGGATATTGAGAACTAGAAGGGAAGTATATATATATTCAGTGTCACACAGGAAGCTACTGTAGTTAGAAGGTCAGTTAAAGTCTGATGTCATGGGAGTACAGATGCATCTTTCAGTGAATTTGATAAAATGCTTATGCTGTTGCATCAGTACATGTGCAGGTGTTTGGATATGATGAGTATGTTAAAAGCAACTGTAATGCACCAATTTCATGCTCTAGGTGTTACTTGCAAGCTAAGGGTAGCAGGAATTTCAGAAGATAATTGCAAGAACTTGCCTGAAAAATAAACAGAAATTTACGAGGCATCTGATTCAGCTTAAAATGAGGGATGTTACTTTTCTGGCTGGTACCGTCCTGATTTGTAGCAGTGCCTTGCACAACTTGACTAACCCAGTGTTAATCACCCAATGTTTCTGCCGACATCAGCTTTCTTTGCAGCCATGTGCTGCTCGCAGAAAGCAACACACTTCCCCGGGCTCCTGCTGCACAAAGAGCAATCTGGAAACAATCACATTGCTACTGTCTTTCTCAAGATTCCCTTTGCCACAGATTAATACAAGTTGCTGCGCTGAGGGCTAATGTTCCAGTGGTACTAATGTTCTTTTTTTGTGCTCATCTGTCATCTTTAAGCCAAATTCTAAGATTTATAGGAAGAGAGTTCAGTATTGTGATAATAGTGCTCAGAGCAAAGCAAATTGTTGCAGCCAGACACTTCTCTCTTTCCCCATTGAAACTGTTGTTCAGTTTGTTCTCTAGGGTTTCTTTTTGTTGTGGTTGGTAAAGGCTTTCATCAAGCAGCTCTCTTCCTCTGATTCTTATTCGCAGTGAGTACAGCTCACTGAAAAGCTTTTTCTCACCAAATTTCGAGTTACTGTTCAGTTCTTTATGCTTCATGTCTCTTTTTCAGTGTTTTTAATTTAATTAGGTTTCCTGGAGTCTGAAACAATATCCCTAGGCTTAGTGAACAGAAAGATTTGTGAAACTGTTCCCACCTGAATCCTGAATCTTAAATGGTTGTTTATCTATTACCAGGATCACACAAGTCTTCCCAGTTGGTTCTGAGAAAAAAAAAATCCCAAAACTATTGACTCCCCTCACTCCCTTCTGTACAGGTTTCTGCCTCTTCATTTTTGGTGCCCACATTTATCTTTACAGTTTGTGTCCTTCTACACAGACAGAAAATAGTAAAAGGCACTTTGGATCCTTCCCAGGTCGATACACAGGCTTGATGTCCATGCAAGTGAAGGTTTAATTTTCACTGTCAGTTCTCTTCCCTGCTGCCAAGCTATTACAGTACAACTTGCCACTTTCAGAGAAGCATTAAATAATGTGCCAGTAGGAAGTGGATTGATATCCATGGTCCCAGCAGTGGCTTGGTTGTCCAGGACATCTTTAACTATCACAGCAGAGGGCTCTGGGGCTCCTCATGCAGGTCTGGCAGCTCCCTGCTCTCTGTGGCCTTGAGCCTTCAGGGGAGTTAGAACATACCTCAGTTTAGGTGTCAGGCACACAGCAGTGTGAGGTGAAGGAATAACCTGCAAAAACAGGAAAGAATGGAGAGGGAGGAGAAGGGAAGGGAAAGCCAGGTCATTAAAAATAGACCCTGGGATTTTATAGATCTGTTATTCCTCTGAGGATGATTTCTGAGGGGAAATGATGGTGTTTTTTACTTTTTACTTGACAGTTGTGGACAGTAAAATGGCTTGGAACATTCAGAGAATAGAGATGGCTTTGATGCCTGAAGTTTTGTTATTTAGCTAAAAGAGGCAAAAGAGATCTGTGATGCAAAATAGGAGCTGTCAGGATATAGAAGGTCAGCTGTTGTAAATTTGGTGCAGTTGGTAAATTCAATTATACTGTGCAGCATTGCAACAGGTGACAAACTAATCCAGAGGTTTTTAGTCTTTCTATTAGAAGAGACTACGTGACCTGAGACTACAAAAAGCTTTTTCCTCTCCTGCCCAGACCTTGCTTCCTTCCCATCAAATGTTTAGAATAGCAGAACTGAACTCAACAGTTGTCTTTGTGCCAAATTTTAGGGCATCGATATAATGGAAATCAATATAACAGCTAAAATGTGTTTGTTTTCTAAAGTCTTTTTTCAAACAAATATGAGTTGGGGCTATTCACTGTCCACCTCCGTTATCGTTTTAGAGTTTTTCTGAAAACTTCCTTGCTTTGTCTCATTGTCTGCTTTTAAAGCTGTTACTTATTTCCACTATTTTTATCCTCTAGGCAGGGAGAAAACAAGCCAAGTGATAATTACTTGATTCATGGAGAGATGCATAGGTCAGCTTTTGGGGACTGCATTCAAATAACTCAAATATTTCATGTAGAAATAGGGGGATCCCTTTCTGTGTAAAGGGTATTATTACAGGAGAGTGCCCATGACTTCTGTCTATCCCAGCTGCCACCCTTGCATCTCACAGGATCAAGGGACACTCACCAGGCATTGGAGTGAGTCAGAGCTTACATTTGTAAGCCGAAACAAGTAACTTTGTAACATTTGTAACTGGGAATGTTGTATCTTCAAGGACACTCAGTATATTAAAATTGTAAATCACTCCCAAAGGACCCAGGATGTCAAAACGTATTTTACATTAGTAGGCGATGTTTTTGTTATTTGAGGGCTCAAAGCTGCTGTCAGATGTTAATTAAGTGCAGGGGATCAGTACTTCTCCACTGAGATAACTTGTGTGCTTCTGAAGTTCATCTGAGAAGATTTTAAAAAGAAGACATTTCATGTGAAGCCACCGTTTATTCAGAGTTGTGTTTACTGTCGCAGTGTTACGTTGGCTGAAAACTTGCTTTGTTCTTTTTCTGCAGGTAGTTGTCACATGAAGGTACATTTGTAGGAAGCTGACGGATTTTTGTCATCTTCTGTGAGTATCTACCCTCAAAGGAACATCTAAGTGCATCTGTAAACTAGAACTGCCCTTTTTCATGTCCCTATACAATTCCTCAAAATTTTATACTGTAGTGTTTTTGTTAAGTTTTCCATGCAAATTCTTAAAAATTGGCCGAGAAAAGGGTGTGAGGAGCTCAGATGGGAATTCTGTTATTGTCTGCTTGTTTTCCCCATTGCTTTCATACAGCAGTAATTTTTTTTCCATTTCCTCTGGGTTCCTAAGTCAAAAAGGCAGTGCAATGCATTTATTTTTCTGCTTTCCCTCTTGGGAGCCCCCCAGAGCAGAGCTGTTACTGCAGCAGTTGTAATGCTTAAGCTGCAGTGTGGAGATGGTCCTTGAGAATATTTCCTGAAAAAAACAGTGTAAGATCTTATCTCTTTCTATCTTCCAGGGTGAAGGAAATAAAACTGTTGAGAATCATATATCCAGTTAGTGGCAGAGGCGCACAAGCAGAGCATGTGTTTTGTGGTCATCACTTGGGCAGATTGCTCCCTGTAGAGAGGGAGGGCAGGCTGGTTGTGTGCACAGGGAGACTCCAAAGCAATGTGGCCTGGAAAACCTCTAAATTTGCCAGATTTTAGAATGGTGATGGATTGTGCCATGCAAAGGAGCAAGGTGGTATCTCTGGAGTCCAGGAAGTGAGTTTGGGAAAGGCTGATGTGTGCCAACTGCACAGACACCCTAACAGGTTATAGCAGATTTTTGTGTGCATGTTTGCTGCTGTCATGTCTTGGCATATAAGCCACACCTGTGCACAGTCTTAGAGCTCACTTCACTAACATATTTGACATGATTTTTGGATGCAGCTCTCTGCACATCGCTCTGTTGACGGGGCAGAGTACTTAAGTGTTACTACTGCCAAAATGTCAGTCTTCCTCTTGGCCTGCCCCTCCCAGAGTGACAAACACCTTAATAAATGGCAAGATACTGTGCTGAGATGTGAACTGAGTAGAGATTTTTTGCTTCTGTTTCGATATTCATGGTTTTAACAGCAGGTGACCATGGGGCTCTCTTGTTGAACCGTGGCAGATATTATTGCCTGAAGTTTTCACAAAACCTATTTAGCACTGAGGAAATTAAATGCTTTTCTGTCACACAGTGGTGGTGTGTGTACGACTTAGTGTGCTTTAGGTGCTTTGTGTTAGACAGCAGAGGTGCAGGTATGGCAGCACCAGTTTCCATTGCCTGTGTGCTGTGCTGCAGCTGCCCAGAAAGGATGGCTGAAGGCAGGCTCTGCCTGAACGTGCACACATATTAAGAATGGGTTTAATTTAAACAGGGGACTTGTCATCAGGAGGACATCCAGAGAAGTTAGAGTAAAGCAATTAGGGTCAATATGTATTCATTTCAAGTGTATGTTTATTCTCAAGCAGGGAGAACTTCTTGTTGAGCTCCAAGGCTGCCTGTGATCTGAACTCAGTTTGGGTTACATCTGACTGGGCTTGCTTCCTCTGCATAAGGATCCAGTTTGTGTCAATGTACTCCGGTCACTGATGTGCCTTAACTCTTCTGGACATTCCTGTACATTCTCTGCACATCTCCCTTGGTCAGTCACGCTTCTAACGCCCTGTTCTGTTCTCTTTGGGTTTTGTTTGCACAGGTGCTGCCCCTGCCCCTGCAGCCAGCTGCCAGGATGGTGTGTCGGAAGCCCCCAGACGGTGGCTGGGGCTGGGTGATTGTTGCAGTTTCCTTCTTCACCCAGTTCCTGTGTTATGGATCCCCGCTGGCGGTGGGAGTCCTGTACCTGGAGTGGCTGGATGCTTTTGGAGAAGGGAAAGGCAAGACTGCCTGGGTTGGATCGCTGGCAAATGGAATTGGATTGCTTGCCAGTAAGTGCAGAAGCAGTATCTATCTTGAGTTGAAACATTTCGTCTGTGTGTGCTCTTGGAATTGCATCAAAGATAGCTGCAAGTGAGGGTGCTGCCTTTTTGTTTTAGGTCAAGATGGATAAGAAGATTACATTTATAGTTTCACTATGCACAACCCAGAGCAATATGATAAAAGAGCAATAAAAATATTCCCTTTAGAAAATTCGAAATGATTGCTTTGGAATAAACTAGAAAAGCCATACTCTGGGAAGCTGAGCAGTAATTTTGTTGATGCAATTTTTTGTTGATGCAATTTTTTTAAAAAATGAGACTTGAAGACTAACATTTACATTATTGTCTTAAAATCAGGGCAAACTGACCCTGAAATGGCTCAAGTGCTTTATGGAAAAAGATTCAGTAAACCAGTTAGTAACTTTTCAACTCTAGCAGTAAACCTACCAGTGAGGGTGGGTGAGAGCTCCTTTGCATTTTCTATTTGAGAAAAAACTCCCTTTGAAGACTGAGAAGTTATGGGTAACTATAGCAAAATTACTGGAAGATTTTCTTTAGTAAGACATTGTCACTTGGAGAGTAGCAGCAGAGTTTTAGGAAGATAAAACCTCACCTTGAAATTTTCTAGGTTGTTGTTTTAATATCAGGCACGGATATTTACTGGGTCATATCACTAACTTCTGTTTTTCAAAGATTCACCATGGGAACTATTATCTATTTGCTGGATCTGGAAAAAATTGCTTGTCAGCAGGGCAGCTGCTGCAGGCAAAAACAATAATGTGGTTTAATGGACAAAATGCTGCTCAGGATCCTGAGGAAACTCTCCTCAAAAGAAATTTGGTGTTCCAATAGCAATACAGACCTGAATAAAGAACACTGCTTTGTATGGCCCTGGAACTGATCAAATACTGGTGCCACACCTGTGTTCGGAGTTTTACCACCAGGCAGAAGAAAAATAGGCAAAGGCAGGTGGATCACTAACCACAAGAAGACTATATTCAGTCTCAGGGTGTAAGTGGGTAAAGGACTTCCATCATGCTCTTCCATCATGCTTTTTTATTTTTCTGTGTTATCGGTATTAACTCCTGCTATTAGTTCATCAAGACCTAAATAAACTTGAGTGAAAGAGTGAGGTGGGAGGAAAATAAGGAAAAACAAGGTGATTACTGAAGGAAAAACTATGCAGAATGAAATTTCAAGAGAACACCCTCTTGTAGGAGACCAGGAGTCTCTGGCTCTTTTAAGAGGCTGAGTCCCCTTTCCCTTATGTCAACACTGTGCTAGTTTCCAGATTTTGGTGCCCTCTGTCTTGCTATTGTGAGCAATTCTCAGCAGTGTGCTTTGAGCTGTGCTGGTTTTGACTGGGGTAGAGTTCATTTTCTTCTCAGTGGCAGTGTTTTGGATATGTGCTGAATACAGGGTTGATAATGTAGAGGTGTTTCTCTTATTGGTGAGCAGGGCTGACAGAGCTGAGGTCTCTCCTGCTGTTCCTGCTGCCAGGCTGGGGAGGGGACTGGGGGTGCATAGGAAATCAGGAGGAGACACAGCCAGGACAGGTGACCCCAACTGAGCAAGGGGATGTTCCATGCCATGTGACATCATGCTCAGTATATAAACTGGGGGGAGAAGGAGGAAGGGGGAATCTTCTGAGAGATGGCATTTGTCTTCCCCATTCACCATCACATGTGATGGAGCCCTGCTCTCCTGGAGGTGACTGAGCACCTGCCCTGCCATGGGAAGCAGTGAATGAATTCCTTGGTTTGCTCTGCCTGCATGCAAAGTGTGCTTTGTTTTCCCTATTAAACTGCCTTTATGTCAATCCAGCTTTTACCTTTCTGAGTCTCCCCGTTCTGCTGGTGGGGCAGTGAGATGGTGGCTGTGTGGGGTTGGTTGTGGCTGAGCTTAAACCATGACAGCAGCAAATGGAAAGTCCTGTGATGAATAACACAAATCAAAGGTGCTCTTGTGACTGATTTTAGAATGGAATGATGAAATGAAGGTTTGACAGGTTAGGAGGAATGCTGTCTGTCCATGTGATTTCATTCTTTCAGTTTGGCATTTAGAAGCTTAATAATCATTCCTATCTTTTATGCCTTCAAAAGAAAGTACAGGGAGGGTCTTTTAATTACATTGATGTTACTGGAATTGACTGAAAACAAATTCTATGTTCCCAGCTTTATCTGAAATGAAAGATCCCGCTGTTTGTCAAGCTGGGATCTGACCCTAATGATAAATCTACTAAGCTTCCTCCTTAAAAGTATGCAATCTTATGATACAAGTTGTGTAGTTTTCAGCTGATGAATAATGTTATCTTTAAGTGGTATATTTTGAAGTGACCCTTGATTAGTGTAATGGATGTCTAGAGAATGTAATCAAATTGTAACTTGATAGAGTCTTTTTGCCAAGACTCCCACACTTTTAATTAAGGCTCTACTGCAGACCCATTAGGACTCTTCTGTGAGCTTGCTTCAACTTAACATCACCTTTCTGAAGCTGTAGATGCCAGACTGGAAAAGGAATGACAATTATGGTAGATTAGCAGCCACAGACAGGAAATAAATCAGTGTCCATTTTCTGAGGAAGACTTTTCTCATTGATAGCACTGGCAATCACATTCACCAGCTTCTTTAACAGAGGAAGTTAGGGCCAGTGACTCTGCTGTATTAGTACTGTAATTTCACCAAACCCGAGAAGACGTGTGTGGCATCTGGCACAGAAAAAGGTTCTCTGTCTTCTCCCCTTCCCTCTGTTCACGTAGTCTGGAACATTTCTTTTAAGCAGCTGATGCTGGTGAGGACTTTCATGTTTGTTGCATTGGTATCCTTTCTAAAATGTTTACTTCTGGCTTATGTGAGAGCTAAACTTAGACTGGAGACATAGAAACCCAGTAAGGCACCTTGTTTATTTGGATTCATTTCCTGGGCACCTGGTGTTGGATTTCTGTCCTTTTGCTCACAGCACAGACGGTGTTGCTAAGGCAGTGTCCAGCCTGAGCTGCACTGTTCACCTCCTCAGCTGGCAAGGGATCACGTTGACCTCTTTCTCACTGGATGGCTTGGGTTAGGACTTTCTGTGATGAAACCTTATAGACAAGTGGAGGAAATGTGCCTAGAACAGTGGAAGATAAGCCCCAGTGTTATTGCAGAAGGCAGAGGTGAGAGGTCCTCTGCAGAATGAGGTGTTACAACATTGGTCAGGCTGTGGCAGATGTGGCACATGGCTCCAGGGCTTGTTCAACACGAAGAAATTGAAAAAGCTTAGTAGGTTTCCCTTACTAAAACAGGCCAGAGGAGGATATTTATACATATTCTTGAACATCATGTGTTTCTTCTGCACCAAGTGTTCTTAATTTTGCATCCATTTGGAGCCTGAAATTAAATTTGATCCATGTTACACTTGTTAAAAGCAAAACAAAGGCCTTGGCGCCTGTAATTGGCACCACAGCTGTTTATAGTAAGAGTTGACTTCACAGTCCTTGGCATAGGAGGAGACACCAGCAATGTCTCCATTCCTACTCCCCTTCATTAATGGAGAGAGAACAAAGGGAGGATTCTCTCTGGAAAGGCATGTCTTGATAATCTGATGGGATGTTTCTGCTGATCTGAGCCATCAGTGCTAAATGTTTAAAAAGCTTAATTTTGTGTTTTCAAGCAACAATTTCACTAGTCTATAACTGGCTTTGCAGCATCTACATATTTTTGGACAAAAGCCTCACACAGATATAGCCTCCACTGTAAAGTATGGAAGCTGTAAATAGCTGATGTGTAGGGGAGAGGGTGTCCCCAAGATTCCTCTGAAAAGAAGCCCAGTTCATATAACAACTTTTTTTAGAAGAGAGCTGTCTTTCCAATCAGTTGGGAGTGGGTTGCTGCCCAGTGTGAAAAGCTTTTTTTTCTGATCTATATTCATATCCAAAGTACAGGCATTTGGAGGATATTATATTTATTATAACCAGGTTTTAGAAATGCGCTTAATAGGCAAAAAATGTTCTTGTATTCTGTCCAGTGGATTTTACATGGAGTCCATGACCACTTTTTCTGCTCTACAGTTCCAACAAGCTCGGACAGATGCCCAGGTAGGGTGGGTCAGATTAATGCAGGTGATAAGAACAAGAACTCAGTTGTCCAATATCGTTTGTTTAGCAAAAGGTTTTGTGTATGAGGTGGAGGAGGGAGAACCCTTGAGATTAGTGAGTGGAGGAAGGGAGTGTTGTTTTGCAGGTTTTTTTCACTTCATGTGAAGATATTGAGGAAGAAAGTTCTAGTTCTTGATGTCCATAAAACAAAACAACTTTGTACTTGTCAGAAGGTCAGCACATTTCTGTAGGTTTAAGTTCCTGAGTGCAGCAGGTGGCTCCTTTTCATGTCTCAGGAAGGACTCACTGACACATCCAGGTCTCACTGAGAGTAAAGCATTTAATTCAAAATAGTCTTAACAAAAATACCAATGTGCAAATGATCCCTCCTAGGTGTTCTTCCTCTTTGATCTCTCTGTATGAAGAGCTACTGTGAAAACCAATCTTCTTTCTGCTGCTGCTTCCCATTTTGTCTGGGGATCTTGTTGACTGCTCCCCTGATAATTGTGTTGCTGACTGCGAGCTGTGACAGGTCGTGTGCAGAAGAGCAGTGACTCTTCCTGTGCTGAGTGCTTCTTCCTAGAGTCAGCTGTCATTCCAATAAACTGTGCTGCTGTCTTTTTTTGATTGAGTTTGGTCTAGTTTTAAGATACATCATTTGGAAAGGAAAAAGCCCTAGGGATTTTATTTGTAAAAGAGGTAAATATTTATCAATGTCATCAAATATTGTACTAGTTCCAGTGCTAACCCCTGGAGCTGCTAGCAAACTGAACGAAATGCTGGCTTAAAAGTTATTTTTCATGCTTACTATTGAGGATTGCCACTGGGATTTTTTTATGTTGTTCATATTATGGTGAGAGTCAGCTAATGAAAACCCTTATGCAGCCTGAAGATCTGTTTTCTATGTGGCTGTAGGCAGACTCCTACATTCTTCAGAATGCCCACTTTCAGCAAAATCCACAGGGCAGGTCTCAGTCCCATTCTGTGAAAGTTGGATTTTTACTAGAATTTACTGCCTTGAACCTATTGTGCTTCAAATATTCATAAAGCATAACAAGTTTGTGTACAGTCAACTCCTGTGCAAATACCGTGGTAATAACTGACGGTGCTGTGCCTGGTGGAAAAAAAAAGCCAGTGCCATGGGAAACAGAGAAAGGGAAGCAGTGCAGGGAGGCAGGAAAGAACAAAGATGCTGGCTGTCAGGGGGATTTTCTTTTGTGACTTATTTTCTAGCACTGTGATGAGTGTGAAAGTCGTGCCTAGTGTGAAGGGGAAGATGGAGCTGTTTTTCTGCTCAACTCAGAGACCTCTAATGACTATTTTAATGCTTACACTGGCGCTCCTTCTTATAAACAGGGCTGTTGCTGAGTTGCCAGATGTCATGCTGTGTGAGATGGCAGATTAATACTGAGCTTACTGGAGCAGGTTCTTCAGTTTTGTGCAGGTTGTTTTCCAAGTTAGAGCGAAAAGATCTCTTTGTACTCTTTGTTCTCCTTTGGAATTAGATTTTGTAAGCAGGAGAAGCTGGAGCAGCATCTCCTTGGGGCTTGTCAGGGATGCTTTTGATCATGTTCCAGTGGAGATGTCCTTGTCTGGTTTTGAAGCCACATCTTTCAGCTCGGGGTCTCTCTTGTTCTGGCTTGGGGTCAGAGGGTCCAGTTTCACCTCGGATGCTCTAGCAGGGATCAGTGATGTCTGCATCAGCACCACCACCCCAGACAGACAGAAACCTTCTGAAAGTAGCTGTATCAAAATATAGAGAGCAGGTGGAAGGGAAATGCTGTTTGTTTTAGCAAGGTAGAAGGTCAGAAATAAAGAATAGTCAGAGTGCAAATTCCTCTGCTTAATTGAATTATGTTAAGACTACTTTCTGTTCTTTTAGTGTAGAAGAATTCTTTATATAATAGAGAGTCAATCCTTTGTTCATTTTTGAGTCCCGTGGTTTTAGGAAACATACCAATCTTAATTTGCCAGTTCTAGCAATTAATTCTAAGAATCAGCAACAATCTAATGCTCTCAGCTTTTGTTCTCAGCATGTTTCTCTGCCCAGGTTATGCTGGCCAGCTTTCCTTCCCACAGCATGCTGACTCTTGAGAAGCATCATGTGCTTAGATCTTCCTTTTTCATTGCTTCCAAAATCCAATTAAACCTTCCTTTCCTGGAATATTCTCTTGATTCTTCTGTAACTCTGACTCTTTGCCTGGATAAGCCCCAGCTCAGACTCACCCCACTTTATGTTCCCTGGGCAGATAGGTCTAATGTAGGGCAAAAGTTCTGACCTGCCTTGTCTCTGAGGATCATTTCACCTGCTGATGAGTCTCTGCTCCTGCCTGCCAGAACTGCTTGTCCCGTGGCCGGCAACCACAGGAAAACCTTGCCTACATTCCCAGCTGCTCGCTCCTGTCTACAGACCTAGGCAAGCACCATCCCAACTGTTTACCTCGGATCACCTTTCTGGGCTCACCTCCCATCTGCTGGGAATCTGTTATGTGAGTCAGGGAGCATTAACCTTGGCAAAAGGCAGGCTCCAAAATTACTGCTTTTGCAGATTGAGTCGACCATGGTGTGTGTGTGTGTATCACTTCAAATGAGATGCAAATGCTGCAAGGTGGTTTTGTTTGTTTGTATTAAATAATGGCATTCATCAGTGTACCTGACTTCTAACCTCAGAGTTGCTGAGTTTAGAAATGAGGCTAATATCTAGGTTTATGTATGAAGGTTTGGAACTGCAGGGTTTCAGATAAGTTGTCTTTGCAAGCCAAGTCCCTTGCTGGTTGATTATTTATGCAGGGCACCAAGCTTGCACGCTACTTAAGACTAAAAGGTGTATTCCAGGTCACACAACTGAAAATAAGTGTTTGTTCTGCAATTTCTGTGAGGAGAGAACTGGCTGAGTAGAGGCAGGGTATGAATTCTGCCTCACTTTGCTCTTGTTTTGAAGAACTAAGAGAACTAAGAACTGAGAAATATTGGAGAGTAACCCATCATGAACTTGAATGTTGGTCTGGCTGCTCCCAGTAAGTCACTTTTATTTTCTGTAGTTTTACAGGAGAAGCAGAGATGAGTAGTAATGGATTCTTTGGTGGGACACCTGATTAGCAGGTATTTAATTCCCTGGAAAGTCAGGGAAGAGTGGTGTTTGTCCTTGTCTGGCACACCAGCAGATATTCCCTCCATGTAAGCACCAGGTGGCATTCTTACCGCGACTATGATCCCCAGTTACTGATTTTCCATTTCAGTTTTATAAATCATACATCAAGATGAATACAGATACTGCATTTCTGAAACACAGTTTTTGTGCTCTGTCAAAAAATACCTGCTTGCTTAAGGCCTGGCTGATGGTCTACCTTGGCTTCGTGTCTCAAGATGAAGGTTCTTTTCTTAGTTGTGTGGTGACAGTGTTTGAGCATGTTTTGTATCTTCCTATAACTAAGGGATGTTTCACTCTCTCTTTTCCTCCTAGTCCCAGGACCCTTTCATGGCCTTGAAGTTCAGTTTCTCCTTAAGAAAAATTTTGCAAGCCTGACCTGGAATATTTTTATAACTGACTGGTTTAGAGAACTGTGTGAAAATGAGTACTCTGAATTGTTTTCTCATTTAACTATACATTTAAATAGTTATCAATCTGTGGCAATGTTTCTTACAATATTTTTTTAGAAGTTCTTCCTGCTGCTGGTGTTTACTAGGAATGTTTTTCCTGTTTTTCCCCTCTAGGTCCTGTCTGCAGTATATGTGTATCATCTTTTGGAGCAAGACCAGTAGCTATCTTCAGTGGCTTTATGGTGGCTGGGGGCCTCATGATGAGCAGTTTTGCACCTAACATATACTTCCTGTATGTTTCATATGGGATAGTTGTTGGTAAGAAACACTTTCCCTTCGTTTTGAGACTATTTTGAGTCTTGGTTTATGAATATGAAGTGGGAAACTGTTTCACAGAGGCAGTGGTAGTCTGGGACTTGATCTATCAAGGAATACTTTACTTCTGGGCAGGGAGGGATGTTGCACCAATGGACTGTTACCGGGTAGTAAAAGATAAAAACATGTAAATGCTCATGAAGGTTTGAAAACAGTTTGTCCTCTGTTGACACAATTATTAGAGATGGAGAAGCTTAGGTTTTACCTAAGGGCTGGACTTGAGCAGTTCTTCTGCTGGCATGAAATGCCACTCTTAAGGGAATAATATCTCTTCTGGAATTTTGTCACATACTCATTCTAATTTGATAAATTAGAGATAATTAGGGAGCGATGTTGTTCTCCACATAACTGGATTGCACAAAAAATGCTGTGCTGGAGGCATGGGAAGGCTGTTCTCCTGGCAGGTGGTGGCCTGCCCCTGTGTGCTGCTGTGGGTGGCTTATCAAATTAACTGTGTCAGGTGTTTGGGCTCCTCGCTGCCCAGCAGAGCCCCGGCGTGGTGCTGGCCGGGCACGGTGCCACGGGGAGCCAGCTCTGCCCTGCTCTGGGGCCAGTCCTGGGCTCACAGCCCTGCAGCCCTTCCACAGAGCACAGAGCTCAGCTGGGGAGCTCCTCAAAGCCAGCCTGCTCCACCCAGGCTCAGCAGCCAGGGATGGTCAGGGGAAGGGAGGAGGGATGGTGCAGGCAGCCTGATGACCCTGTGCTGAGCCAGAGTTACTCAGTACCCAGGGACACAATGGCATCACCTGGGGGATAACAGAGGGGCATTCATTTCCTGGAGGATGTAGCATGTTTTATATCTTCCTGTTTTTATGCAGGTCTTGGATGTGGCCTTTTGTATACTGCAACAGTTACCATCACGTGCCAGTATTTCGACAAGCACAGAGGCCTTGCACTTGGTCTGATTTCAACAGGTAGGACTTTTAATTGCTCTTCTCTTCAGCTTTTCAACTGATACAGCCACTGTTACCCTGGCGATGAAAACCAGAACATTATGTTTTTCTCAGTAACTTAAGAAAGTTACTACTTTTCTAAATCAAAATATCAGTAGCAATGAAGAGAAAAACTCAGGTTTCAGATAAAATAGTAACTACACTTGCAGGTTTGTGCTATGGACCATCAATGTAGATGAGGAAAGGATATTCACTGAGCAGACTCGTATAGCTTGGGCTGCAAGCTATAGATAATGAGGGGAAATATTCCATAGTCCTCTTTTTTGTCTTTGTTCTTACCCAGGATCAGAGGTGAGAATGAGATTGGAGATGCAGGATATAAAGGCTGCATCACCACTACCTCACATTAGCTGTACCTTTTCATTTTTAATGGCCCAAGTAGGAAGGGTTACAGATGGCTGTTGTCCCATGCCTTGCTGTCTGTGTGCCATGGAGTGTCTGCTCTGAGCTCTTTTCTCGAGTAGCTGTCAGTGAGGAGACACAGCATCAGTGTAGTCAGTGTTGTGAGATACTAATACCACATCCACACAAGCTGAGAGGAGCTTCTGCAGAAATGTTTCTTGGGATCATTTTCAGTGGCTTTGTTTTGGATTCCAGGTAGATTGCCTTAAAGTCTGATCTTACTGTGCCCTGGTTAATTTTAGTACCTGGAAGACAAAACAAGCATGGATTTTGTAATTGATTTTTCCTGTGTTTAGCACCAAAGTATATTAATGGCTTGAATATAACCTAGAGACAGTCTTCAGCAAATTATTTTAAAGTTTGTAATTAAATTGACTTGAAAACCAATGTTCTGTGCTTGTGAAGTTTGTGAGAGGATATCCACTAGTTAAAATGGAAATATGCTCACTTGAACCAAAAGCCATTTCTGTAAATTAGTGGGATTGCATTAAATGCTTGTGCTCACAGTAATTTCTCACTCTTCGGTGTTTTCTTCTGAATGGCCAAATGTCTCAAATGCATGTTTAGTCCAGTAGAGCTTCAGAAATGCCTTTGGAGTAAACTCCCACCAGGCAAAGCCTGCTCCTTAAACCCCAGGCAGTCTAGGGTGGCTTCTAGGAGGGTCTTGGTGAACTCCTGGTCTGTTTCTACCTGGGAGGAGGAGGAAGGTGGCAGCAAAGAGAAGAAAGGGCAAAATGTTGGAGTGGGAAATTCTAAGTGCGCTAACTCAAAATGGTACCTGAAGGGATGCATGTATAGGAGCGCAGGGCAGACGGGTGGCTTAATAGTTCTGTGATGTTTTTAATCAGATCTAGTATTGATCCTACTTGTTTATAGAGTGTCTACTAGTGTTATTTGTCAGAAATTGTTCAGATATTCTGGGAGATTTTGTGGCTACTCAATAGAGAAACTAACTTCAGGAGGGATGATGACTTACCGGTTCCTTAAACTGGTGGAGGGAGAAGCACAAATGAATTACCATTCTTCTGGCAGTGTATTCATGGCTGCTGAATTGTGGAATTTTGTTAGAGCTGAAGAATGGTCTTGGTTCTCCAGTTTAAACCAAACTTATTTTTCTTTTATAGGCTCAAGTGTTGGACTCTTTATATATGCAGCACTGCAAAGAGAGCTAATTGAGCTGTATGGACTGGATGGGTGTCTGCTAATAGTTGGTGCCCTGTCTCTGAATATATTAGCATGTGGCAGCCTAATGAGACCTTTGGAATCATCCAGTTCTCCTCCACCAGAGAAAACGTGTGTAGACAAAGTCCCAGATCAATATTTTGCTTACCACAAAAAGGAAAAGACCATTGAAGAAAACATTAGCATCCTTGAGAAGGGCTACATTGATGAAAAATGTGTGAACAATGTGCCTGATTGCAAACAGGATAGCATTTTGAATAAGAATGTATTGAGCTCAATAAGCATAAATGAGAAAGACACTTACAAAAAGAAGGTTGTAGAACAGACGAACTTCTGCAAGCAACTTGCCAAAAGGAAGTGGCAGCTCTATTTGACCTACTGGAAGGAGACCATGGTTCTTTTCAAGAACAAAGTGTTTTCAGCTCTCTTTGTTGCCATCTTGCTCTTTGATATTGGTGGATTTCCTCCTTCTCTGCTCATGGAAGATGTAGCAAGAAGTGCAAACATTAGTGAAGATGACTATTATATGCCCCTTATTTCCATTATTGGCATTATGACGACTGTTGGCAAACTTATTTTAGGAATACTGGCAGATTTTAAGTGGGTTAACACTTTATATCTCTATGTAACTACCTTATTAATGACAGGAGTGGCCTTGTTTGCAATTCCGTTTGCCAAAAGTTACCTTACATTAGCGATGCTTTCTGGGATTTTGGGTTTTCTGACTGGGAACTGGTCAATTTTTCCATATGTAACAACAAAGACTGTGGGGATTGAGAAACTGACTCATGCCTATGGGATATTGATGTTCTTCGCTGGACTTGGGAATAGCCTCGGACCACCAATTGTAGGTAAGGGCAAGGTGGACAGTATAAACTGAACATGGGCTTGTCACAACCAGACAGAATGCTTTTGCATGTCTAGTAATAACGGAATGATGAAATCAAAATCTGCAACAAAATGTAAAGGCTGTTTGGCTGATTGTGTGTGTAATTTGGCTTTGAGGAAAAACACATTTCATGTCTAAGAGGTCAAACAGTATTTTAGGTTTGGCCTATTTTATTTTATTTTATTCTGTTGTTTGGGGTTTTTTTAATTTATATGTTGCTTCTCTATGTTAATGCTGTGTTACATTGCACTGATGCACTTCTCCCTTATCCCCACCCTCAGGCTGGTTTTACGACTGGACGCAGGAGTACGACACTGCTTTCTACTTCAGTGGCTTTTGTGTCCTGCTGGGTGGATTTCTCCTGCTGTTGGCAGCCCTGCCCTGCTGGAATGCCTGCACCAATCAGAGCTCCAAGCTGCCTCCAAATACTTACTCCTACAAGGTTGCATCTAATGCTTAGGTGACGACTGGAAAACACTTTTGCGCCTTTTTATATTATGTAACGAAGTATTTTAGTAATTTTCCACTTATTTATGAAGCCCACAAATCCTCTTTCCACTAGAAAAATTCCATCATTGCTTGTTGTTCAGTTCCTTTTTCTTCTTTTATTTCTTTTTTTTAAATGTTATTTTTAAAAACAGTCTTATTTTGTGCACTATGCACCGTGTTTTCAGTCTTTGTCTACTGTAATTTCCTTTCCCCCTGTAAAGGGGATGTTCTGCTGTATTATCAGCTGTACTTTTTTTTTAAGGGGGGTTGGTAGGGAGGGGTGAACACTTTGAAGCAAAAATGAAGGCCTGTTCTGTATAGGAGAGGGCTGGCATTTCTGCCACCTTCCATAGGTCTCCAAGTTGCACAATTAGGCTTTACAAAACAAGAATTTGCCTTATTAAAATGTAATACTGTGGCAAGGTGCTTTTAACATCATGCTTAGATTAACTTTTTTGTCTTTTTAAAGTTTCTCCAATTTACGATTAAGTGCCAATTGTGGGAGTGAAAAGAGGGGAAATAAAATCAACCTTGTGTTGTTGCATAACTGAAGTGAACATTATGATGAAAGTAAAGATTCTTATTACCATTGCGACTAAGAACCATGTTTATAAATATTGCACATTTTGTGAAGCCTGTTTATAAAACTGTTGAACCAAAACCTTTTAAACCAAGGAATAAATGTGATTGTTGAAACCTTGAAAGGAAATGCTGACTTGGTTATTCAAGTTCATAATCATCTTCCTATTGAGGTTGGACAGATGCTCACTGAAGCCCACAGGTGAGTGTTTCTAAGCAAGGCACCCATATTCTTGTGGTCCTGGGGGCCTCTCTTGTTACACAACCACAGTTAAGTAGATTGAAGCTGCTGCAGAAAGCTTAATAGTAGGGCTTTTAACAAAGTAGACCTGATTAAAGTGGGGATATTGTGACAGCAATGTCATCTCTGCTGTCCTTTTTTTGGAATAGATATAGCAAGGAGAAAAGTCAGTAACAGAGAGGAAGAAAAAGCATGGGGGAGGGTTAGCAGCAGAGGTTCAGAGAAAGGTGATGGGGAAAGGCTTGCAGCACTTGAACACCAAACAAGTCAGTGAAGAGAGAGCCCTTGAAACCTCTTGCCTCTCTAGCTGCAGGTTACCCCTGTGTGTGTATTGGGTTCTGCTGGCAAGGCTGGAGGAACATTGTGTGATGATGGAGTCTTTTCTGAGCCAGGCAGGTGCTCCAGCACAGGCAGGGTGACTTGGCTGCTCTGCCCTGCCCTGTGTGCCCTGTGCAGTGGCTTTTGCTCATAGAGCTGTGTCTGGTTGCTCCTGCAGAACAGTGACAGAAATCTGTCCATGGGTGGCACGTCCTGTGCACTTTGGCTTCTTGCTGTAGGATTGATGTTTGGTGGAGCATGTTGCAAGGCTTGGCTGAGGTGGGAGTTCTGAGTCCTGAGTTACATCCTTCATGACTGCCTGCAAATGCTCAGCACTGTAATGGGCTTCAAGTGTCTCATATAATTCTGGCTAATTAACAGTTCTCCAGATAAAAAGCCAGGCATGTAACAAGCAACTTGTATTGTGGAAGTGCTGTGCACAGAGTTTCTGTGTTTGCACACCTCATTGAGCAAGAGGGATGCAACACCTAAGTGGAGCAGACCTGCGTGCAAGTAATGTTCCCTCGTCTGGCCCAAGGCAGGAAAATCCAGCTTGGCTTCAAACAGTTTTTGCTGACTTTCTGGGATTCACTTATGTTTGTATTAAAACATGACAGAGATGCAGTTAGTTTGTCTCTTTATTTTTTTTCCCTTCCGTTTCTCAGCTGAGTGTAACTACTGTGTGGGTTTTCTTCCTGGAGTGCTTATTCAGTGCACGTGGAAAGAATATTGAGAATTCTGGGTAGTCATAAATAACTACTGCCCACTTGGCAAGTAGTTAAATGTAACTAGTCCTAAATTAGAGTTCTGGGTATCTGATATGGATTTGCACCCATTTTATGTGTTCTTATGGCAGCTGTAGTCATATTTCACCACGTGTATATAAAAGTAATACCATGTTTGACACGTCTTAAAGAAACTGCGGGGGTATCCTGGGTATGACCAGGGCATGGATGCCTTAAGATTCATCTTTTAAAAGCTCATTTCCTGCCAACAATACATTCTGAGTTCTTTAAATACGAAACTGATGTTAAATTAATGGTCGGTCTGAAAAAACACAGCTGGAATTAATGCAAATGATTAGGTGGTATGTAGCACACTCTTGCAATGGAAATGGAGTCTGTTATTAGGCAGCCTGATATGTGTAGAAATGTGACTGGTGATCTGTAACAGTTTCCTGATGTAACCCTACCCAGCAGTGAGGAAAGAGCCCTGTTGAAGAATTTTATTTGCCACTGCAAGCAATACGTGCTAGGACTCCTTGCCCCAGCCAGCTGAGCACTGTGGTTTTATTAATCTTCTTTTTAATTGGTAAACAAGACCCAACATTTTAATGTTTTGAGTTTTAGTTTTCTAGTTTTGCAGTGTTCCTTTCCAAGAAGATACTTCCAGAGTTGTTGCAACTTAGATTTTATCTGAGAGTCTTTCCTTCTGTCTTCATGCTTCATTCAAATCATAAGCCCATAGGTTCAAATGTTTTTTTTTGAAGGTGGCAGGACAAGTACAATGTGATAGTCTGTGCCTTATTTGCTTGAAAAGTAGGTCCTCAGCATTGACAGTGTGGTAGGGGTAGATAGAGGTGGTAGAGATAGGTGAACAGTTCTGCCATGTACAACTCTGGATTGTCTTGTGTTTTATAGTCCCTGACAAACAGATCTGGAACAGATGGAATGAGATGCTTAAGTAATTACTCTTTATTGTACAAGAAAAAGTTGTTGTTTATTGCATAAATTATTCAATTACTGCGGAGTCAATCATGAATAGAACATTTATCTTCTTCTTTTCAGATCTTATGGAAGTTTATCCTACTTGCCAAAACACAAGACAAATGAAACTGTGAAATATTATGAGATTTAAAGCATGCTCTGTGCCTTGCTGAATTGATGGGCTTTATCATTAGCTGCAGAAAGAGATTACATTCCTTTGGTAGCTGTTAATTTGTCTACATCATGCTGATCCTGGATTCCTGCATCCAGCGTTGACATTGAAAAATGTGTTGAGTAAGGGCTATAAAAATTGATGGAGATGTTTGCATAGCATTTAACTGACATGGAGGTATTTTTTTATTGGAGAGATATTTCACTTCAGGTCATTCAGGAGGACCTTTCACATATACACATGGTGAACATGTTGGGCTGAGCATGATACCAGCCAGATTTAAAATGGCAAGATTAGAAATTATACAGAAATTCAGTTGAACAGGACAGAGAGAATAAAAAAAGTTGATTTCCTATAAAACAGAATTTCTCAAACTCGGAGGACTCATTTCAGTGATGTTTTGCTGTAGACTCAATTAACTTGAAGAGCCAAGTTAAAGACTTGACAGTCCTCATACAAGAAACAGTCTTTAGAGATGTGTCAATATGCTCTCTGATTACCAAAATCCATTTAGGTGGTTTTTGGTTTTTTTTTACAAAGGTATTTGTTCTTTTAAATGTTGGCTTTTAAACAACCAAAACAGTTCAGAGGTGACACACACATAGTCAGCTTGAACTGTGCTGTATCATGTTATGAATTTGTTGCAGGAGCTAAATCACAGAATGATTTAAATTGAAAGGGACTTTAAAGATGCTCTAGTTTAAACTCTCTGCCACGACACAGTGATTTCAAGTTTCTCAGAGTAGCTGCTGTTCCTGGTTTGTTGTCACTTTCATGACTCTGTGAGGAAGGCTTGACTCCTTTCTTTTATGCCCTCATTTGGTGCGTCCTCACATTTTCTGTGACAGCATCCTATGTTAGTTTTCTTTAGTGTGTCCATAGCTTCTTAACTGTTGGCCAGCTTTAACCATCTGTGTTCAGTCCAAGCAGACTTTATTAGCCCTAGTATCATTTCATGTTTTCAGAAACTAGAGACCCAGATGTCTGAAATGAGCAACTTGCTGAAATTCCTGGCCAGAGCTATATAAAGAGAATAAAACATGACTGGTGTGGATGCAGATTTCTGTACTCTGCCTGCAGATGCTTAAGGCTTCATCTGCTGAGGAAAGGGAGTCTTGTGTATGTGTGCTAAGGAAGAGCTGAGACAGGGCAGATCCTGCAGCTCTGGGGTGTCCCTGCTGTTCTTCCTTCTCTTTGTGTCTCCTGTGTCAGGTGCAGATTTGTGAGGGGGAGGAGAGCACACGGCTGGAGTGTGAGGCTGAACACGCAGCCCCCTCCAGTCTGTTCACTTAGTGTGCAACCAGGAACACCATGGAATGCTCAGAATTTACCCTGTGCCTCAGGAGGCTTCAGGGGAGTAGCCCTGCACCCATTCCTGACTGAGTCCCTGTGCTGCTGTGCAGGGATTAGGCACAGTGGTTTTCCAGGCCATAGTTTTAAGTTGTGGTTTTTTGCCAAAGTGCTTGCTTAAGACATCCAGCTGCATCATTGTGGGTGCACTGCTGTAAATGCACTCACAGAACCTCTGAAAATGCTTTTTTCCTTTATTTTACCCAAGATCAGCTGGATGTTTCTGTGGTGTGGGCTCAGGTGTAACTGCTGGCACAGCGTGCTGTAGTGTGCTGCATGGCTGGGAAGACGCTTGGGGCAATTCCTGTGTGAGCTGCCTTGGCAGTCCGGGCCCTGTGCAGAAAATGCTCTTCTCCTCTGCCTTTGGCTCCAACCTTAATCTTACCTGGTCACAGTTAAACTTGCAAACTCAATTTCACTTAATTCAAATTAATGTATTTTCCTCCCTTGTTTCTCTCGTTGCAGGCTGCAAAATTATCTGCCTAACCTCTTCCCTCTTTTCCCCTGTCACACACAGCTCATGCTGAAAAGTAAACATGTTTTCAGTGATTAACAGCAGAGACTAGATGCAGCTGAGTAACAAGGTGCATACCTACACCCCCTGTTTTGTAAATGACCAATGCTCTGACCAGCTCTATATTTACAGATTGTATCTAAATTGTGTGGGGTTTTGTGGTCATAACTTTAAATTTTGATATATGACATGCATATCAGGTTGGATTAGGTCACACTGTCTTCCATTGAAATCAAGTTACTTTGCTTTTTAATTAAAGTGTCCCTGGGCTGGAGTGGTTGTGTCCCTGCTTTGCATTACTTAGGGGACCATCCACTCAAATTAGGATAACTGAAATCATCTGGCACGTCTTTCTCAGATTCTGTGAATTACAATAAATTCTTTGTACAAGGTTGTGCAAGAGATCAGAAAAATGCTTAATTAAATAACATTTGCTTCAAGTTAAACAGAGTCATGTGGAGGTGCTGTGAAGAAGTAGGGAACAAAAAATATATTTGTGAGACTGGGTTTGACAATCTGGTGCCTCCCTGGTGTATCCATGATATGAAACAATTAAGAATTCACTCTTCTGGGTGTGTATGAATTTTAGCTACCAAAAAGATTCCTGGGAGAGAGAGCTGGAAAGAAGAAATTCCCACTGAGCAGACCATTACCTTGTTGCTTTAGAAACAGGATACCTGAATTTTCATATGACAGACTGAATAGCTCCAAATAGGGTTTCATCATATCTGAAACTGGTAAGCTTGACGGTGCTGCCATCTCAGTTCCTCTGGGGGGAAGGTCTGCATTTTGAGGGTCTTTTTTTTGAGTTTTCTCTAATTTTGTTCAAGAAATGGTATCACAAGGCTGCATAAAGCAGAGCTTATTGAGCATGACAGAAGCAACTCTTCTGAAATGAACCAGTAAGGAGCGGTTCTGTGCCTTTGGAGAAATACAAATGAAAAACTGCCTCTGCCTGGCTTTTACATGGGCCGGGGCAGTGTCCATGGTGCAAGAGGATGCTGAAGCCTCTACTTAATGTACTCCTCCTTTTTCTTTTTTTTTTTAATCCCCACCTCAGGTGCTGAGCAAGCTAGAGGCAGAGAGGAGGCAAGGACTAATCCTGTCCTACTTCCTACGGCTCCTCAAAGAGGCAACTTTGTGTCGAAACTGTATTATTTATGAAAAATGGTAGCATATGGTGCCAGAGATAATTGCTTCAGCAAGAGATTAATCCACCATGAGCTGTCTGGAGCTGAAGCTGGAAGCTGAGTTTCCCTTCAGCTGTGGGAAGCTGTCAGAAACCAGCAGCAGTTTGTGGATGGTGCCTCATGGGAGGTCTGTCTTCCTGGGAGGATGATTTGGGATGCAGAAACTGGGCTGGTACTTGCAACTTTTGCTGAAACTAATCCAACAATTCAAATTCCCTTTGAAAATGAACAGACAGGGAACAAACCATGATTGCAAAAATCTTGTGTTCCTTTGTCTTTTTCTTTTCATCTTTCTGTTTCTTGGAGAAATAAACTTGGAATCAGCCAGTTTCATGATATAGACTGAAATATAATAGAAATACAGATTTTCAATAATTTGTAGGGCCTGGAAAAGAACTCTACTTGCTACATTACAATAGTTTTCAGCTTGTGGCTGTTTTTGCTGATGTTCTGCTCTTTAGCAACAACAGCATGATAGCGCCTTTAGATAATGAAGCAATACTGCATTTTGAATGCTGACTTGTTTTCCCTGGAACAGCATCAAGAAAATGAAGCGGTTTAAGTGCCAGGTGGAGATTAGAGTAAGAAAATGAAAGTCAAAACAGGAAGCAGAGAGGCAGGCTCCAAAACAACCTTCATGACATTTCACTCCAAGAGAGGAATATTGACAGTTATTGATCTGTCGCCTGCCAGTCACTTTCAGTGCCATGAAACCGCCGAGGAATTGCACAGCTTTCTGCAGGCTTTTCAAAACCTTTAAAAGAAAGATGATGCTAGAAGGTTTAATGGGCTGGGAAGACAAAAAACAACAACAACAAAAAAAAACACCCCAACAACAACAAAAAAACCCAAACCCAACCAAAAGGCCAGCAAGCAGTCTGAGTGTTTGCCTCCCACTGTTTCATTGGGCAGTTCTCCACATGCCTGTAATTCAGCTGCCTGGAAACAGACTGGGCTAAGCCACCTCAGGACACCAACACATCCCTTGCCAGAGATGGGCTCAGATAGAGAGGAGCAGCCCCAAGCCTGCGAGGTGCTCTGTGTACGGTAGGAAGGACCTTGCCATGACTCAGGGGATATCTGCTCAGGCATAGCTCTGGACTCATATGCTGCTGCAGAAGAGGCAGCTCCCATGAGCCTGTCTGACACTGGCTCTGCACATAAACCCATCTCTGTCCTTGGGCATCTGCTTCCAGAGAAGACCACCTGAGCAGCTGCGAGCAGAAATTGAGTTAGAGGGGACGCTGCTGGGCTGACAAGGGCTTGCCTGGCAGGAGGTGTTGTGGCCTGTGTGCTCTTCCCATAGGCACAGCAAAAAGCAGTGCAAGTAGCAGCAGGGGAGAGCTGCTTTCTTGTCAGGACAGCAACTCTTCCTGGCTGATAATTTAACTTGGCGAGTAGGCATGGTTGGCAATCAGATTGTTGTGATGAAGGATATGTGGCAACCAACCCTTTTGTCTGTGCTATGATTTTTACCAGCTAAAATGTAGGAAAACTTATATTGATACTGTAGTAATCAAGAGAGAGAGATGCCTCATTTCTTGCCAATAATTACCTAATACGAGATGCATTTTTCCATGTCTACTTCTGCCTTGGATGTAGCTCTTATTTCCATTTTTTCCTTTTGCTTGAGAAGCCCTATAGTTTATCTATCAGGTCCACATACTATAAAACATGCAAATTTTCAGAATTTACTAGGTTTACTGTTTAGAGGAGCTCATGATGAATTGGGATAAAATGTACAAATGCTGTGTGTGAGATGAAAACCTGCTTTGAAAGCCAGTAATACAGGTTTGTCTGACGGAATCTCAGCCATGTGTATCAGCCCTGACTGTTTCTCTTGATAATTCAGGGATGCTTTTATGGGCTTAGCTCCCAAAGATTCTCAAGGCTGAGGTGGTGCAACTGATGTATCATAGTATGACAGTGCCTTCTCAAAGCCTGCAGCTGGCATCAGCAGAGCTTCTTGCCCTGGTGTTTGCCTCTAATCCCAGGCCTCTCCAGCTGGATGTGGGCCAGGGCAGGACTGCCCACACCACACCCCACTGCAGCCTCCCTGAGGGGCACACACTCCCTGCTTGGCTCTTGCCCGCCAGCAAGAGCCTTCTTTCCTCCTTGGCTGGATGCTTGGAGACTCCTCAAGCTGAAACACAGATCACCAAGTTAGCAGAGCAGGCTGCTTGCAGTTTTCTTTTGAAGGAAAACTTCAATGAACCATGAAGCCTCAGTTCTTTTTTTTTTTTTTTGCTGCTATTGTTTGTTACTGCTGCCGACAGTGGAGTTAGCTCTGCCCTCTCTCGTGGATCCTACTGTTCCTAATGCTCCTGTAAAAACCTGGTTTTCTAAGGAGTAAAACAAAACTTTTCTGTTTTCCTTTCGTGTTCATCCTTTCTCTATCTTTCTGAAACATCAGCAGCACTCACAAGTAGCCCATTCAGCAGCTGGAGGCCACGGCCCCAGTGGAGAGAGTACAAAGGCAGCCCCTGGTGCTCGTCCAGCCCCTCACACATCCAGGCTGGGGCAGTGCCTTTCCTCATAAGCTTTCCCCTGGGCAGCAGGGTGCTGGGAGACCAAGAACTTTGCTTTTGATTTAGACGTGGCCCTTGAAGTCAGGGTGGCTTCTCAAAGCACCACACATCCTCTTCATGCATCTGAAGTCCTGCAGGGGCTGACTTTGATCCAGAGGTTGTGAAGGAAGGGTTGGAATTTCAGCTACACAGTATGAGCAGTTATATGTTTAATTTGTGCTGCACTCAGCCTCCGCTCTTTGTACAACTGCGATGCGAGGAGAAATCATCCCTCCGGCCCGTGCTGCTTGGTACGAACGGAAAACCCTGCCCAGGGCTTGCCGTGGGGTTTGCAGGACCACCTCTCTGGCAAGCCTGGTGTGCCCTCTAGCTGCTGCGGGCTCCCGGGAAACGGGGTGTCTGCATCTTCCCGGAGTCTGCAGGAAGGACTTGAAAGCAAATTCTTCAATAATTGAAGTCAGAGCAGCAGTCGAGACCAAGAGGTTGATTGCAGTGACTGCTGCCTCGTTTGTTCTGTCGTGAGTCAACAGATAAAATTTGTGTTTGCTGCTCAGGTGGAGAATTTGTTGCTTTGGAAGGTATTTGCCTACAGCTCACACGTTCAGCTGAAGCAGGGGGGAGTGACATGTCAGCAGGATGACTCCTGTGGCCTCTACTAAGATGGAAAACAAAAATGTGCTGTGGGGCAGGGAGCAACGAGAGTTGAAACCTTCTTGTTTTAATTCTGCAGTTTTTGCACAGGCCTTTTTGTGTTGTGTTTCTCTGCAGAGTGCAGATCACTGCAGGCTCACAGGTATGGTTAGCTAAGGTGTCTCTGAGTGTGTCCTGCTTTTGTCTGTCCCAAGGGGACCCAGCGAAAGTGGGGGAACTGTTGGAGCTCCAGCTGCCTTGCAAACACAGTGATAAAGGGTGTGAGGGCAGGGGATTTGACTGCAGCAGGGTGGGGATGTCACACCAAAATGCCCCCATACCCTCTCAGCCATGAGCACAGAACACCACGCTGCTGTGAGAGCGCACTCACACTGCTGATACGGGAGGGCCAGCACAATTCCTTCTCTCTTTTAGCAGTCATATTTAGCAGTGTTGGGGGTACAGCACCATGAGCCCCAGGACCTCCTGAGGGCCCAGCACCCTGAACAGGCTGAGCAGCCACAGCTGTGGTGGTGAGCACAGGTGGAGCTTGTCTGCAGAGATGCGGCCAGGCTGAACAGCCCTAAACCAGGTTATGGGCACAGCGTTTTTAACAGGCTAAATGGCCACAGCTGTGGTGATGGGCACAGGTGGAACTTATCTGCAGAGACAGAGCCTGTGGGGTGGTGAGGAGGATGCAGATTTTTCTGGGGCCAGTTCTGTAGGTAGAGGAAGAAAGCCCAGGAAGAAAACCCTAAACCACAGCATTATTCAGACCTCATTGTGGGATCTTGTGGGGAGGTAAGTGGACTAAAATTCTGCACTAGTTTTTAACTGGTATTCCTTCTGCCAAAGAAGAGGGAACCATCTCTGCTATCTGAGCTGCAGCAGTGTGGTGTTGGAGTAACTCCTGCTTTTATGGTGCTCCACCAAGGGGTCTAGCTCAGCACCTCTAGGTTTTTTTGCCTTGTCTGTTTTGCTTTTGTTTCATGTGTATCTACTAAGCTTGTGTTGAAAGCCTCCCCCAATTAGATTTTACTTTATTTCTCAGGACAGGCTTTATATCTGAAACAATTATAAAGGGTGTTGGGCTTAATTGCATCTTTGTATTTTAAAAACTGGATGGCTCCTTGCCCATGTGTTGGCCAAAATGATTGTGCATGTGTTACATAAACAAGTAGCTATAATGTGTACACAGAGGGCTACCTTACAGTATTTTCCTTGCTGCTGTAGCAGGCAGTAGGAATATCTGCAAACCTGCAGTGCAAAAACTGACTCAAGAGCAAATATCAGGCCCAGGGTCACCGTGGCTTGGGAAGCTGTGGCATTGTGTGTGGTAGGTGCCATGGAAACATCTCCTGGTGGTAACACAGCCCTCAGCTTGTGCAAGGAGCCTCCAGAGGGAAGTGCTGGCTGCAAGGAATCCACATTTACTAGGAGTTGATTTCTACCTTCCACCAACTCTGGAGGGAAACCACTGATTAGAGATGATGCCTAGCAATTATACTACAATGAGTTAATTGCAGAGGACCAGCCCAATGGCTGCAGTTAGCTTTGGCCAGGCTGCACGGCTCTGTGGAGGGAAAGAGAGGTGATGGTGTCTCACGGGCAGCTCAGCTGAAATCCTGGCACCCTGCTGCAGCCTAACATGGGAGCAGGCGCCTCCCTCTCCATTTGCGTGAGTGAACTCAAATCTGGCTTCTTTGGTCCTTTCTCACACCCTTCCTCCTTTCTGAGAAGGCTGCTGCATCTGAAAAGGGAAAAGGGAGGGGTTTAGGGTAATGATGTACAGATATTTTAGAGGCTTTTTGTAACATCTTGCAGTTTATATACAAAAATGCCATAAAATATGTTTGGTACGTACTGGTATTGTTCTTTCTAGATAACTATTCATGCTGTAAAACTAACATCATAGTCTAAGCTTTCCTATGTACTGAAAGAGCAAAATGGGCTGGGGTGTTTTGAGTGCTGTGTGTGTTTTTGCCATGGCAGCAGGGCTGGCCTGGAGCTCCAGCTCATGGCTTTGCTGCAGGCGTGTGTGAAAAACAGCTTCACTACAGCAGTTCATCTTCAAACCCATAGGAAAATCTTATCCTTTTCCTTCTGAAAACATAGTAATAAAAACATTTAAGAAGAGGCTGGTTTCACAGTGCGTTGAGATAATGCTAAAAAAAAAAAAATTACAAATCCTCCTTCAGATACCATTTAAATAATCCTAGTGCAGAAGTGGTAAATCCAGGTAAATCCAGGTGTTCCTGATTTGGGCTTCTGCTCTCCTTGCCTGGTAGGAACATGAGGACAAAATGTAGCAATTACTGTGGGTAATGACACCTGCCTGTGAGGCAAGCAAGGGGCTTAAGGGAGGTGGGAAAGACGGCAGGACAGCCAGGACTCCTTTTGGAGTGCCAGGCAGAATTTCCCCTTCTCTTAAGTGTTCCTGAGGGATATTATTCTCAAATGTATATTTAATACACATGTATTTTAAATGTATCAAAGCATATATTTAGATATATACTTTTAAACACCCCCTCAGGCAGCCCTGAGGGGGTTCAGAGCTGGCTGTGCCCACCCGTCCTCACAGAGGCCCTCAGGGACAGGCCCCCCCCAGCAGAGCCCACAGACTTCCCAACCCACGCTCTGGTAGGATGAAAAAGCACCTTCCTTCACCAGACAGGATGAAAAGTGCAAGCTGCTTGTGATGTCTCATGCTTTTGCATCAGTTGTTGGGGTAAGAAATTTGGAATAACTGGGTGAGCAGAAAGGAGCCCCTTCTGAGGCTTTGTGCCGTGGCTGCCGCTTAAATTCCGCTTCTGGTTCCTTCGTGTATCTTACAATTTTTATCCTCAGGAATTAGGTAGAAATTCACAAATTTCATGGGATTGGAAGGCTGTGCACCAGTGCGGGCTCAGCTTTTTCCTGACTTTTGGGGCTCTTTTGAGGGGTAGTGACCCCTCTCTGCCCTGAACAGTGCATGTGCCTCGGCACAAGGCCCCATTTTCCCTGACTGTAGGGATGAGGGGGCTTTACTGGAGTTTACCCCATCACAGATCTCATCTCAGCTCTACAGAAGAATATTAGTATTTTAAGAATATACAGTAGAAATAAAATCTGTACTAAGATGCTAGAAATATTCCCCAGAGCACAAATTGTTCCTTATTCGGAGGTTAAAATAATAAAAGTCAATCACTGTTTTTCACTTGCCTCTTTTTATTTCCCAGAAATCGTTCTCTTCTGTACAAGTTAGGCACACAACAAATAAAGTTTCACCATATCTACAGTTCAGCAGAGAAAGAAGCACATTTGGTGTTCCTCTGGAAACCCTTGTACAGGATGCAAAGCAATGTGAGGTTCCCTCCCTTGTGACACAGATGGTGGAGTACCTGGAGGTATTTGGTAAGTTCATATTTTTCCTGCTCGGCTTCTAGAAACTGATATTCTTTGTTTAAGCTGTACTTCTCAGCTGTAAATGCTGAAAAATCCTTACTTACAATTATTGTGCTTTCTTAAAGGAGCTCTTGCTTTTTGAACTACAGTTCTCATCACAAAGATGTGGTAATGCAAACCTCTGCTTACTGCTCTGTATTTCTTACACAGGTCTGGAGCGTGTTGGTATATTTCGAATTGGTGGCTCAGCAAATAAAATCAAGGAATTGAGGCAGAAGTACAATCAAGGGGAGAAAGTAGACCTTATTAATGATGGAGATGTTGATTCTGTGGCCAGTCTCCTGAAACTCTTTCTAAAAGAACTACCAGTGGCTGTTTTTCCAGACAATATTTGTTCTGGCTTGCTAAAAACTTTCCAAGGTACAGAATGGGCACTTTCCAAGCTTCTGTCTTTTCTCTGACAGTGACAGATAATGTGTTCATGGCACCTTCTTTAAACAAGGTTTTGTGTTTCCTTAACCTGAGACTGATGTTTAATTGCTTTGGAGGGACCATGCATCTATGAACTTGTCTTTGGTATTTTTAGAATTCATTAAGTCTTTTGGATTTCCTTCCTTCCTGTGCCAATGAATCCTGCAATCTAATCCTGTATTCTTTGAGAAAGCTCCTCTTTCTGCATGCTTTCTTTTTTAAATTGTATACCATACTAGTTACTGAGATAATATTTTTAGTTTTAATGTAATCACCACCATAATGCTGCTTGTGCCTTTATATAGCCACTGCCTCACTTCTCCCTTTTCCAAGCTGAAACCTCTTTTTCTTTATTTAACCTTCCTTGGTAAAGGAGGTTTTTCTGCACATCAATGTTCTTATTAGTATTTTTAGTTAGCATTTATTTTACCAGTCCTCTTATAATCTCCTTGGGCAGCAGTGTGGGGAGCAGCATGCAAAGCCAAGATGAGCACCCAGCAGTCACTGCCTGGCTCCCCATTCAGGCCTGCAATGGCTGAGCTCTGTGATTTTGACTGGCAACTAATTCAGGTGTTTGCATACAAATAAGGGGGTTTTGGGAGTTACTTCACAGGCTGCTTTCGTTCAAAATGCCCGTGTAGAAGTTTGTAAAGAAAGAGACAGGAAGTAGTTTCATGAACTGTGAAAGTCTATGCAGAAAGACTTACGGGCTTTTGCAAGCGCCTTGTTTTTTCTACCCTGAACAGTCTCGCTGTTATCTTTTCAAATTATTTTTCCTCTCCGTCCCCTTTTCCACTTCTCTCATTAATCAGTTGAGCTCCATGGGCCTTGGCCTGCATGGAATGTGTTTTTTAGGGCTAAAATTACCCTCAAGGGCATGATTTGCTTATAAACAATGTCAAAGCTGCACAGATGTGTCCTGGTGATCTATGGCAAATTTGAGCATCAGCTGCCAATTATTGGGAAGTACTGTCATCTCAGTTCTAGTAACCAGGAGACTTTATCCTACTGATATGGAACTGCTGATCAAATGGAGTTGTTTGTGAACCCATTTTCTGCCTTGTTACCCTTCTTTGAAGAATGAGAGCCAAGAAAATGTTAAGTATCCCCAATTTAGAATTTTAAGCATCTCTTGTGTAACTGCAGTTGCATATTTATAGAGCAAAGATGTTTTGAGTCTGAGAGCTACCAATTAGGCAGGAAATGAAGATGATGTGGGGCTGAAAGGCTACAATTTCTCATCCCTCTTAATGAGAATCATACAGCATGTGTAAAATCTCTTGGGAGAGTCAAGGCTAACAACCTTGTACCAGCTTTCAAGGCAGCTGTGAGGATTCAGGTACATGACTCCTGCCTGCAATTTCATTAGGAAAGCAGCAAGTGCTGGATGATTCTGCTATAAGGGGTAAAAACATGAGAAACAATGAGTCTAAAACTCAGTATCTGGAAAATTCATGGTTCTTAAGTGAAAAAATATGTCAAAATTTAGTGTACAAAATCCAGATTTGGGACTTATTTATTCTTCTCTTTGTTCTAATATATTTCAAAATCTTCCTTCTTTCTTATATCTAATGTCTATGATGAAACTGTGTTGGTATGAGGAATATCTGTTATAAGTTTGGGGTTGTTGTTTTTTTTTTCCCCAGAGCACAAACTCAACACAACAGAATGCATAGAGAACCTGAGAGAGTTGCTCAGCTGCCTGCCCAAAGCCCATCAAAACCTTCTCCAGTTCCTGTCTGCTTTCCTGTCAAAGGTAGCCACCTACAGTGCAGTGAATTTCATGACTCTGGAAAACCTGGCCACCGTGTTTGGACCTGCTCTGTTCAAGTGAGTCCTCTCTATTCAGCTGCCTCTAACAACACAACAAGATCACACCTCACAGGAAGGTTTTCTGTCATAACTCCGTGTCCAATAGTCAGTGGAGCATTTTGTAAGTTCGGTGTTTATATGGTATATTATGGGCAGATGTGACAGGTTCTGAGCTGGCTGTTGGACACTGACTGGACAGAGCAAGGCTCAAGTGAGAAACCATATGAAGGAACATGAGGGATAGAGAGCTGTTTACTGAAAACAACTTCTCTTTTCTTAGCCAAGATAAGAGCTTAGTGTTAGTTGTTGGATTCGATCCTGAAAAGCTCATGCTTACTTTGACCTTGTAACAGCATTTGATACCAGAGAAATGAATCCCTGTTATCAAGAAAGAGAAGCAACTCATTCTGCCCTTGCCACTAAAATTCAAGCTGACATCCAAGCAGGGCCAGCTGAGCTTGCCAGCAGAGAGTGCTTGGCTGGAGCTAGAGAAGGCACCTTTGGGGTGATGGTGAGTGGACACGACACTGGAAACTGAAAACAGGGGGTGGGACAATATGCCATGCAAGTCAAGGTGGTGAGAAGGAACAGCCTAGTGTGATCAGATAATGGAGGATTTTCCATTTCATTGTTGACCCTAGAGGATGGTAAAATATTTATACCTGTTACAGCTTGTAAATCTTTGTTTTAGTGGATCACAGCCATGTCAGCTTAATATGAGCCATAAGCCAATGACACTTTACAAAATATATATATTAGCAGTTAATATCTTCTTAAAGCCTTGCTATTCAATGGGGTGTTGTTTTTGGGGTTTTTTTATGGCAATCCAAGTTCATTTTAAAAGTATATATTCAGCAAAATATGACAAATTCAGCATCAATGATGGGCTTTGTTTTGGGGAACTGTACTTTTAAACCTTGCTGCTGTTTCGTAGGTCTCTATATGTGGTCTCTGTTCTCCTGCTCTGTGTGTTTATTACCAGGTCTACCAGAATTTGACCTTTGGACGTGATACAAGTTTATATCTTTTACAAAAGCACAGCACGGAAATGAATCTAACAAGATGTGGTGTGGTTGGAGCTATGCCACTCTGTCCTCTGGGAAAAAACCTCACCATGGAGGATTGTCAGCAATGCACCAAAGCAGTTTTGTAACCAGACCCCAAGATCCTTAAGATCTGAATACTAAAGTTAGTAAATGAGTGGAGACAGATGAGGTTTATTCATCAGTGTTTGGATTAGTTGTGTGGTGATACTTACAAGCATTAGCTGATGCTAAAAGGCCTTAACCAAGAATCTGTGCCTTGGCCCCCAGATTACCTCAAAAAACACTTCACTGACTGTCACTCGACATTTGCTCTCACCTGGGGCTTCTGTGCATGCACACACATGCAAGAAGACTTTGTTCCTTTGTCTCCATTCCCAAATTTTCCCAATGTGTGCCCACCCATCCCTGTGTCTGCACATAAGAATCTCTTATTGATTGATTAACTGCTTCAGTTTTCAAATGTCCCACTCTCCTGGGACATGGCCCAGCTATTTCTGAACATGTGCCTTTGCCTGATTTTAAAGTACATTCAGTGCTAAACTGAGCACTTGTGGCAATGACCTGTCTGAGAAGCCTTGAGAGCAATCAGCAGAGGGTTTCCCTGCCAGTGCCCTGCCAAAACAACAGCTGCCATAAATAGAAACATGTCTGCCCTATAAATGTTCACCTTTTTACAGTCATTCTGATCTCACTAGCACTGGGAGACAGCCCAGTAAATCTGGAGCTCAGTTGGGTTTTTTTGTAAAATGTTTAACTGGTGCTGTGCTTGTTGAGTTACCTCCTAGGGTTATGAAAAATCACCTTTTTGGTAGCTGGGTGGAGAGGAGAGCCTTGCAACTGGCACTGTCAGTGAGATTACTCTATGCCACTTCCTACTGAGTGACCCGAGGCCTTCAACGATTCAGAATATAAATCACTGGTATTGTCCTGTACAGCAGCAAAATTCAAGGTAGTCAGCTGTGGCAAATCATATCTGCTGACACAGGGGAAAAAGTCATAAATATCCTTTATGTCTTTCAGAGCAAGGATTAGTGCAATTATCTGGCACATTATGAAACATTTGGCAGCCAGAGTGTAGGGAATTGAGACATGTTGGGTAGTACTTGCTATAGTTGTTCAGTGTAAGTGTGAAGGTTATGGAAAACAACCACTTCTAGATCTAATTTGCAGAAATGTGTGCTCAATGCAATTGCTGGAATTAACCTTCTGGAGGTAATGGCAGCTCTATGTACGCCATAAATTCATTGCAGGTGTTAAAACTGTTCTTCATGTATTCTGGCAATCTGCATTTTTGTGAAATTACTTCTTCCTTCTTTGACATTAAGCACCTAAACAAAGTTGTTTATGAGCCTTCTTACTTTAAATTTCTTACCTATTTATATTCAAGTGTAAATTCTGTCTATGATTATCACCTATCTCAATGTTTTGGCACTTTTATTTATGGAGACCTGTCATCCTTATAGTTTCACTGAAGTGACTGAGTAGGAATATTCAGTAGTTAGAATGTGGAACCCTCATGAGCCTTGGGAACACAAAAGTAGAATATTAAACTTGGTACATTATAAGCCTAAACTGCACATACTTTGTGGTTTGTAGCTATGATTATTGTAACACAAAAATTACTAGGCTTAGCACAGGTATGATATTGAAAGTCTAGTTAGAGGATAATGGAAATATCCTGGTTCTGTCCTCCTAGTATCTGTGAATGCCTGGGAGAACGTGTTGCTATGCTTTTATCAGAGATTTGACTGATGTAACTTACATTTCTGTGGATACTTTGTTATGCTTCATCTTGATAAAGAGATTTTTAGTTCTGGTCTCAGTAAGCAATACTTGCATGAGTGCACAAGGACCTCAGCCAGCCAGCTGTTTGCTTCTACACACTTTGACTCACTGTTTCTGTAAATTTGCAGCAAGCCTGTGGTGGCAGGGAACCTTGGCAGATCTCCTGGACAAAGCCAAGGCAAGGGACTTGTGTGAACTTTTTAGACTGAACTTTGTGGCAAAGCAACTTTGAAAGTGTTAGACTCACTCAAGAAAGCCCATAGCTAATTCCTGCTGGTCAAGTTTTACTTGTTCCTTATTGGTAGTGAGTGTTCTCCTGTGATTTGCACTACAACTGATTATGGGGCTTTCAGAGGGAAGTGCAGAATCCACCTCAGTAGCTCTGCTCTTTCTAGGATCATGTGCCTGGATTGAGAAGTATGGGAACCTGGTTCTCCTTTACTGTCACCCCAATAATGCAGTTTCTGGTAGCAGCAGAAGTATCTGAAGAGGCAGGAAGTGATTATTTCACAAAATTAATTGAAAGTCATTGCGGAAGGTGGCTGAAGAGAAAACTAAAAGTGTATTCTCTATATTTGGAATGCACACCTGTTGCCACCCATGAATATCTGCTGATGAGACATTGATATTTGGAGTCAGCTGTCTCATCTCAGTCTATAGTTTAGATCTGTTTTAGGATGAAAAGAGAACTGGGCACCCAAACACAGGCTGCTAATAGGGGAAAGGAGTACTCAGTGAGTGGTCTGAGAGCCATTTATCTTCCTGAATAGCTTGTGCAGTGCTCCTTCTGGTAAGGAGTTAACAGCTGGTAGAGGTGGGTTCAGGAACAGATGTCAAAGCTAAAGAAAGAAGCTGAAAAAGAAGACAAAGGACTAAAAATACTGCTTGTCTGGCCTGTGAGCTGAGGGTGTTGATGTTTGGGTAAACAATCTCTTAGGATTTTGTTCATCCATAATTTCTTGCAATTAAGAGGTAGATTGCTTCCTATCTCTTGAATAATCTCTTAAGATTGTTGTATGCAGCAAAGGCTATGGCTCAGTCAACGAGGTTTTACAAGCAGCCTTGTTTATTGTGGAGAAAATGAGTCTCTCCCAAGAAAAATGGGAATCCAAGAAAGAGAAATGTTAACTAATCCCAAAGAAGGAACTGATGACGCAGTGGTTCATCCTGTAAATCTTACTATGTTGTACCTGGCTATAACTCTGCTTAAACCTTCTGCTTTCAAAAGGAGCCCAAACTGGAGTCCTTACAGAAACAACAGTAAGTTTACAAAAGAGGAACATGAATGAAAGCAATTGGACTGGGCCCAATGTGTATATTTGTACTTTAAAATTGCAAATGAATAATGAATGTACTCATTTGGCAAACAGAAGACTGGTGTATTCATGCTCCACATTAGTCTCCAGAGTTTGTGAATTTCTTGTTTAAATATTAATACTGTGCTGGGCATAACTGAGTTGGTGCAGCATGGCTGGAGGAGCTCTATTAAGGGCACAGCATTTATGCAAATGTTCTCCAAGCTTCCAAATAGTTGGCAGGGGGGAATACACAGGTCCTTCAGGGGTTGAGATTAGGATCCTATATAAAGAATCCTTTTAATTAAATTATTCTGACAGGGATAGTAAAAATTCAACTATTATTCATTAAAAACCTCAAAAATATGGGGAGAGCAAGCAAGAAAGAAAAGAACCCAACCCAAACTCAACATGGTTAATGGGAACATCTGGAATTTCCACTTCCTGATAGGTCTGATGTCTGTGGATTTATAAATTAATACACTGAAGCAGTTTGTTACCTGTGGTTTTTTTTACAGGCACTTCTGGTAACAAGACATTCTAGTGATTGAAGTTCACCTTCATAAATGCAGATAGAACAAAACCATTCTTTCCATCCCAATGCCAGTGAGCAATGGCAGATTGATAGGGTGCTTTTTTTTGCCTGTTGTTTTCATCCTTTATTGGATTATTATCATTCTAAGTTATTACTCATCCTTCATGTCTGAGTTAGTGTCAGGTGCTAAGGGCTTTGCTGGGCTGCCACAAAGGTTCATTGTGTTGTGAACCACTGCAGCAAGGCTGGGGCTCTGTCACTGTGAAGGTCCTGGTGTTGTGCACCCACCAAGCTCCAGTGGTCACTGTACCAGCAATTGCTGCTCTGCTGAATTATCTTGGGTACTGGGAGGGCTCCCTGTGTCACTCATGATCAGCCCCTGACCTGAGAGCTCCTAACATTAATGCATCTCCTCTTCCTTTAGGATTCCTGTCACTCCCTTGGCTTGTGAAGAGCAAAGGCTTTACAATGGCCTCCTGCTGTATTTGCTTCAACACCAGGAGATGCTTTTTGTTGACCTGAACCCTTGTTTCTCACAGGGACAAGCAGATGGCCTTCAGGTAAGAAGGTTATAGCAAGAAATCAAAAGTGCTTTGTGAGGTTGAAACCCAGAACTGGAAATACATTTGCTTATACATAGTAGCTTGTAGCCAGCAGTGTAAACATTCATGATATGCCTAAGCTGGAGAGAAAACATAAAGTGTTAAAATTTTAATTTGGAAAAAAATGCAAGTGTAAAAGCAAAAGGCTGAATCAGCTGTCTGTCACAGCAAAAGGTCCAGAAGAAAATCCTGAGCTGTTACACTTTAAATATATTAGTGCCAAGCTTTGTTAGATCAAAGCCACTGGATTTTTCCTCCAGTGAAACACTTCTTGTTTTGTGTGTGTGTTTGTCTGAACATTGATGATGCAGGAAAGCAAAATCAGAAGGTTTGAAACCCCTCTCTTCCTTTTTGGAACTCACTTTGTATCTACCAGCCTCTCCTTGGGCATTTTCTTTTCTGAAACATTGTTAGTACTTTGATTCCTTTTTTTCCTCTTTGTTGAAAACCTCGTGGTGGAAGAAACATGATAGACAAATCCTGGTTTAGAGAGAGGGTCAATATAAATCTTGTTTTCACTTGGTGATGTAGTGTATCATTGCTGCTTAACTTGAAATTGATTTTTGGAAAAAGACATGAAGCAAATGTTGCAGCAAACCCTGCAGTTTAATACTACACAGTGCAGTTTTGTGATCCTTGTGGTTCACAGTGAGGCTGGCAGCAGTGTGGCCAGGCCAAGTGATGGACTGTGGAAGAGATCAGCACTGCATGTAAAAGTGGATGATGATATTGTTGTTTATGACTCCTTAATTTTATGGCTTCTTTCTTAAAGTACCCCTGTTAAGGAAAATTTGCAGACTTCTAATAAAAGTCAAATTCAGTGTTTAGAACATATTACATATCCCAAAGGGAGTATTGGGACTGTAATGCTCCGTGGAAGCTTTCTTTGAAAACAAAACCTGTACAGATGCAGGTATAAAGAACAGACTACACTGATAAAAAGGATGTTTCTAAAATATTGCTTCAATGCCACAAGACATGGCCCCAAGTGTAACACTAGGATTGTTTCACATTAAAACAGTGTTGGAGCCCATGCTCGCAGCTCCCCTTTCTCTCTGAAGAAATCCCATATCACTACCACCACTGGGAGTTTCTGAAACCAGTACTCAACACACAAAATCAAAATATTATTTATCCCAAGATATCTGCTTCTGTTTGCAAAGCTAGAGGAAGCATCAGCAGCTGAAAGAAATTGGAAATGTGTTAGAGAAGCCAGGAAGCCTGGCTTTCACTTGCAGTGCTTTTGTTTGAGAACCAGCTTCACTCCCTGTAATTCTGCAAAATGTCAGTGTCTGTCTGGGATTGTGGTGATGTGGGAAAGAATTCTGCTGAAAAGCTCCTTTCAAGTTCTTCAATAAAACCTCAGACAAGGCACAGCCGTGGGGCACTCTCGTGCTCTGAGGTAAGCTTATGAAAGAAATCCCATCTGTGGGTGAGAAGGGAATTCAGTATTCTGTGGCTGATCTTGTTTTTGTAATTTTTGGCAGGAGACCCAGCACGTTGGATAGGTACCCTTCATCTTTCATAATATAACAATTGCTCAAGGTCCACTAAACTAGAAACATTGTGGTTAGGTTTACAAACTAAACATATTAAAAGTCCCTGTGTTCCTTCCAGTAAAACAAGTAAAAAGTGAAATGGCAAACCTGGCTGAGACTCCTTGCTGCGTCCTGGAAATGAAGCTTGTTTTTATTGGCTTTTACACAGATACTTGTATTTGGACTACTTAATTCCTCTGATTTTGTTGTTGGGTTGTCTTTTTTTTTTTCCTCTTCAACATTTTAAGTTAACCAGAGCTCTGTCAAACTAAAGCCATGTTAATCTGACAGGCCTGCCATAGAGCTGACAAGACTTAAACTTCAGTTGTGTTGTTTGTGGGCTGAAATGGGCAGATTGATTGTTCTGAGCAGAGTTCTTAGTGTCTCAAAGTGCCAGGAGCCATCCTGCTTAGGCTATGTATGCTGGCTGATTCAGACTGAGACTGGGAGAAGAATTTGCAAGTTTTTGGTAGTTCAGAACTATTACTCTGGGCTGGATAGTAGACTATTCACAACCACCAATTATATGTAAAGACAGTGGTTTAAAGTTATATCCCAGCCATTTTAACTTGTCCTTTTTTCCTATATGTTGTACATATATTTTCTCCCCTTAAAATAAAATCAGAATGCTGCAAAATCCTACCAGTCTGGGATTTTGTATCTGTGTGGGGGATTTTTTTAATGCATTCTATTTGAATTTTGATTTTATCCCCTGTTGGGGGTTAGGTTCGAATTTATAATTAGAAAGGAGGGAGGGCGTGGT
>VXBB01016594.1:279920-413829 GCA_013399915.1 Illadopsis cleaveri
ATCCCCCCTCCACTCCACTGCTCCTGAGCATTTACTAGCATTTAAAGCTGTCCTATACCCTTCTGTCCTAGCCCAAAAGCTGCACTAGTACTAAACGGATTTTCATGTTTGGATTAAATAATTCTTTAAAAAGATGTTAGGCATCGTGGTGTTTGTTTTGACCTGAGGCCTCTCTAGATAACTGTGTTTAACCCAAGGAATGTCAATAGCTGTGTTTGAGGTGTGCAAGATTATCTTAACTTCTATAGTGTAATTTAATTATGAACCAAACCTTGCTAATAGCAATTTGTCATTTCTGAATCTTACATTCCTGATAAAAGTTGAATATGGATTTTTTTTTTTTCATCTAGTGCAATAATGTGTTTCTGTATCTCCTCTTTGTACAGAAGTCATAGATAAATCCTTCCTGATTTATGCACAGTTCCTTTGTCTTGCAAACAGGTAGGAGCATGATTTTATGGGTGCCTACAAGCCACTGCTTGTTTCTCCGTTAAAGCATGGGTTTGGTTAGAAGTGCCTACACCCTGAGGGAAGGGGTCTCATTTCTTGTTCTCTTCTCTTGCTTTGTCCTTCTATGCAAAGTTCACTATATATCAGCAAGGCTGCTCTCTGCAATCTTAGAATCCTTTTCTGAAGAGATCCAGGGGGATGGGGAAGTGGAGCTGGACAGCATCCTGGACCTGAAGCTTGACCACAGACAACTCAGAATGAAATTCTGAAACTGTAGTGTGTGGTTTGGAGCTGGTCAGAGAAATGCAACTAAATATTTCATGGATACTTTATCTTCTCCAATTATGGCTTTATTGGGAAGGCTTTTGTGGCCTGGAGAGTTGTGTTAATCTTGTGAGTTTGGCTTTTCTCAAAGAGAAAATGGATGTTTCAGTATTAACTCTGTTCTGTGAAAAAAAATGTGGTGTCTCACTCGCATGTGAAGTTGTCATGAAAGAGTATTGTGGTCTCTCAAATGGAATATCCTCAATGTGGAGGACAGCAATAATTTAACTATGTTTTACTTTACTAATCCCATGGCAATTCTTGTTGAATTAGCTGAAACCTTTCAAAACAAACAACCAACCAACCAACCAGACATTCTCTCATTATCTGAAGTTTCCAGGTTAGACTAAATTATCTTGTCAGAATAGTTTTTCTTGGAGAGAAGATCATAGTTCCATTTCCTATTTTTGCTCTTAACAATTTTTCCCAAATTTAAAGTGGTGAAAGTGTTGACTACTTTCTTTCATTTAAGTTTTTTCTTTAACAATGCTATGTTTTAGTTGGTTTTAGCTGTGAACATAGCAAGCCTTGCACGTACCAGGTGTGGTACCAGGAGATTTGTCAGTGTATCTGTAGGAATTGCTGTTACATTAGAGATGGACTTCTTAATATTATTTCCCATTCCACAGAAAAACTCTTCCCTAATCTTTGTAAATTTGTTAAAATGGGCACTCATTAAACATTACATTTTAATTTTCTATTTGACTACTGACCAAACCAGAAGATGGATGAAAAATGCCATTCACAGAGATCAAACTAGGCAGGCCCTGTACCCCCACAAACATTGTGGCCAATAAATTGTAAAGACCTATTTATTCTCTTCTGGACAAGCACAGCAGAATATGTTACTGACTGTAGGCATAAGGATTTGATGAAAACTGCTGTAGGCTGGGGAAGTTTGACTTGAAACAGCTCAAATGGATGTGGCTGGAGAAGTCATTACTCCTTCTAGGTGCTCAGTGCCAGAGCCCTGCTGCCTGTGGGTGGGAGGAATAGAGCTTTTCTGTTCTGTGCCTGTGATCTGCAGCAGCCTGGCCTTTGTACTGGAGATCTGTCACTTGGAAAGGACAAGTGTGCCTGCTCTCCCTTTGTGGGGAACTGCAGGGTGTGGAGGAAATGTCACTGATTTAATGTTTGCTTCAGCATTGCTGGGGGTTTCCCTTGACTTGCTGGACATCTCCTCTGGGACACTGCTGCCACACTTCAACCCCCCAGGTGGGCTGTGCTGCTGTTCTACTTTTCTCTCTTTCCCCTCCCCAGTACATAGAGGCATGTTTTGGGTTATTTTTTTGTTTTTTTGGTCTGGGTAAGGCTGCCTGAGGAGACAACCTTGGAAAGAGAAGGTGTGCAGTGTGTGACAAATGAGGACACTGCTGGCTGTGCTTTACTGTAAGAAGCAGCTCTCCTAGAGGAGGGGAGCTGCCCAAGCTGAAATGCTGAGGCTTTACTGCAGCCAGTGGCACAAGAGCAGAGCTTGTTCCACGAGCTGCTTACACCGATGTTGTTCCATAAGGATATAACGTGCAAGGGAAGGGAAGGTCTGTCTAAAACTGGTAACTGATACAGGTCTTTCGTGGCTCGGAAAATGGTTTTGAAGGCAGGATGGGCACAGAAAGCAACGGGGTGGAGTCTCACCTTTGTCACTTATTCTGTGAATGCCCATTTTCAGTTTGGCCGAGAATGGAGCACAATGAAAGCTCCCACCACAGTCAGACTTACAGAACCTGTGCAGATTACAGATTAAGGATGTTTCAAAACAGTTTGTGAAGGGGAGCAATACCTGATGTGCTCACGGCTGCAGCTGCCAGTTGCTTTGCTCACAAACATCAGCTACACTACAAGGAAGAGGATTATAATTAATCTACTGGTGTAGCCACTAGAATAACACAGATCTCTGCTTTCAGAGGATCTATGTGGCCTTCATCTGATGTTTAAAACGTTTCCCACAACACCTGACCCAACTCTTAAGATTTTCAGGCATCTCAAGTCAGCAGCAGAGGAAGGCGCCAGCAGCGTTTCCTTCCACGTGGGGTCAGCATTGTTCTCTCTCACTCCGGAGCTGTTCTTTCCTTTGAACATAACCCTTTAATATGTTCTGAGAACCTATCTTAAAATTAGATATTACATTTCTATTTTTGTAGTGTATCGGAGCATCAGCCTGTTCCTTCCTTAGATAATTAATTGATATCAGAGAGGCATGAAGGAAGGGTATGAATTCACCTCCAAACCGTTATGAATTGCAAGCCTTTTTTATTTTATGCTTGTGTCACCTTCCTTACCTGAGCAGGACTGCCAATTAATTCTCTTACCACTTTTTTGTGCCTTTTCTCTGGTGAACACAGGCAATTTGATTTGTTTGCTGATGTTAAAGACTTCTCCCCCCAAAAAATGCAGAAGTGAAATCTTTGATAGGAAAATAAGCCCTTGGGGAAAAGTGTATTCGTACTGAAAAGCTTATGATATATAAGCATCAAATATTTCAGCGTTTTGACTTACCTTTGGCTGTAACATATGGGAGATGAAAGACATTATTTTAAACCCTTAGTGGCTTTTCATTTCATGCAAGGTTAGGGTGGGAAGTGAGAAATGTTTTCAGAAAAACAGGCAAGAAATGTAGAGTAAAATAAAAAAACCTGAAAAAATATTCACTGTCAAAAAAAAAAAAAAAAAAAAAGAAGAAAAAAAGAAAAAGGGAAAATAAGAAAATCCAGTAGATCATTTAACCGTAGTTAGTTACAGAGCTGTGTAACAGTGAATTTAATAGGTGTATTCTGAATGCAGTTTTCTCTCGCGCTGCTTCTCCCGCACCCGACTGTTCCTAGACTGCTTTGTTCCTCTTTAATTAGTTTATTTCGCCTACTCTGGCAGGTACGCAAACATCCTTAAGCACTTAAACACCACCAATTGAGAGAAGAATAGGGCTGGCACTTATCGCCTTGCATGCAGAAAGGCTCGGCTGAATCTTGAAAGGACATTAGCATGTAAGAACCTAATGCAGTTTCCCTCTCACCCAGTTTATTTGGTTTTCTCCCTGTGGAGTGGAGTCTGCAGCGTTTAATTTATTTGCGTCAAGTGAAAATGGAAATGCGTGTTCATGAGTCAGCATTTTTGCTAGATAGTTTCCAGAACTATCAAATGCTGGGCACCTTTTTATTCTGTTATGAGAAGGAAAGGGATGAAATATGCCTGTAGTAAAAGTGCAAGTGCAGTTGAGCCAAAAAATATGAGAAACAAACGGGAATGTATGGCAAAGTTGCGTGCTACACCTGTTCCCTGGGGTCTGTGGTTTCAGGAGTTACGTCCATGTTGCTTTGATTTACTGATACATATTCTTTAAAAAAAAAAAAAATTGTGGAAAGAAACTGGGGAGGGGTAAGTGAAGAAAGCATTCCAAGGCCATTTTTAATTTAAGGAAGTATTACTGCAGTTGGCTTTGCATGCACGGGTTGGCTTCTGTGGCTGGTAATTTAGATGGATGCCCGAAGCTGAGGTTCTGCCAGCAACTTTAATCCTGACCTTTGAATTTTCACTGACCATCTGCTTTAATTAGATGTTGCCCTATTCCCAGGGGACTGCAGATGTGCTCACAAGGATTCTGGCTGGTGAAGGAATCATAGTGTGGGCCTTAGGCTGTTCTGCCAAGTGCTGGGGTAGCCAGCTGTGCCTGGAGGTGGTTTTGCAAAGAATGCTGCCCAGGAGTGAGTTTTTCTGGAAGCTGTTGGGGCAAGGAAATACTTGAGGGGTTGCTGGTTTGATCTACTGCTGCTTCTGATGTGCAACTGGAACTTTGCCTGGGAGCTGCTGGTGTCACTGGCTGCATGTGGGAGCTGCCACGGGAGCTCAGCTTTTGGGTAATTCTTACTACCCAAGCTGGGCAGAGCATGGAGCCAGATCTTCTGCAGCTTAAATCTGACCTCTGCTCTTTCCTGCCCGTGGTGGGGGGGCCAAAAAAGGCTGAGGTTTGCCAAGATGGGAGGCGCTGGGAGCTCTGCCTGGCACAGACAGGAGAGGGGCGGGGTGTTGGGTCAGGGAAAGGCTGATCCCTATGCAAACCACGCAGGCAGGGCGGAGGGAAAGCTGCACGAGTAGAGGAGGACAGAAGATGTCAGTGCGTCCTTCACAGGCCCTCAGAGCTATAGCTTTAGGATTTTTGTGTGTTCTTTCACCCTTCACCAAAGACGCTAAGGTGAATGGGACTACATTGAAGAGAAAAAATTACTTTAAGAAAAAAAAAAAAGAAACCAAAAAGAAACATTTTGGTCTCTTAGTGGTTTGTACAATATCTTTAGTATTTTCATAGAGCTGTAGTGGAGATCAAGTGAAGAAATTGTGATTTAGAACTCCTTACTCTTTTGATATTCTTTAGTTCCCCAATTTCTAATTTTATTTCCCGGCTCTTTGGGAATTCCATGTATAGCTTTGACCTTCATAACATTTTCCTTGGTAAATACAAGAGGACCAGGCAGCAATAATGAGCTGGATTTGGATTCAGGGAACATGCTGTAACTCAAAACCATACAGTAGCTACAAAAATATGTTTGTCTTTTTCATATTTTCTCTAGGAAAGTATAGGAAGCAATCTACCACTTAATTACAAGAAATGATGGATGAACAAAATATTTCCTTGGTTAAATATCTGATCTGCTGCTTTGCTTTTCTTCTAACTCTTGCTTTGATGTTGTTAATGGTTAGTCTAATTCCTGGCTGTTTTGCTGATCATTTATATTCCATGATGCCTTCCAAGTTTAACCAAAGTGCTGGTTGGGGTGGAAGGTGAGAGAAGACAAAGATAATCTGTGTTTAAAATCAGTATTAAATGGGCTCAGAATGGTAAAGAGCTGTATCTGTTTAATTAACCTTTGCAACCATCAAGCGTGGTTTATGTTAGAAGCCTAAAGAACTTGTGAAAACTGCTGTTTATAGACCTGCAAATTGCTGTATTTTAGATAACCAGTGAGCTGAGCCTTTCTCTCCTCAGTAATTGGTGTATTTTACCAAAATCTTCTGGATGTGACTATGACTATTAGCAGCAGCAAACACTGATGACTTCTTTCCCAGTGTTTCTTATTCCCTCTATTCACATGGTAACAACCATTGTACTTTCTGACCAGAGAGAGCATAAGTAGATGAAATCTGAAGTCAGATCCATGAAAATGTCATTCCTTATAAAGCCTCTTTGTTTCCCATGTCTGCAGCAAATCCAGAGCCATGTAATTGTCATTCTTTATGAAGTCAGTTTGCTTCATTGTAGCAAAACAGGGAGGAGATTAATTCATTTGTATGCCTAAAATTCACAGATATGTTATTTCTGAGAAGTGTGCTTAGGGATCTGCTAAACCATGATTTAGAAAAAACCCAAACCAATCAACCAACCAAAACCTCAACAAAACAACCAACCAACCCCCCCCCACAAATAACTTTGCAAAGCTTTGCTCTGGTTCCTGTTTTTTAAACCCTTTGCTGAAAACTTTTACCTGAGACACACATTTCAAAGTTTTTCTTATGTGTTCCTCCGGTGAAACCTTCTTTACTTCTTTAAAATAAAGAAGTTCATATTGAGTGAAAATCAAAGAAAAAAAAAAGACCTTTATGTGCAGCAAAGGAGGGCAGCATTTTTTTTAATTCTCATTAAGCTGTCTCTCCTGAGGAGCTTGGCACTGCCACAGTCACTCCAGAAAGACAAAAGAAACTCTTCAAAGTGAGATATGGTAACTTCAATTACAGGACAGGGCAGGTCGTAGGAATACTGAGGGGAATGATGGATCTCTTCAACTTCTTCCCACTTAATGGATTCTACAGCATGTAATCTTTCCTTCTTTGAAATTTTGGTATAGCTTTGGATTTCTTTTTTTTAGTTAAAATGAGCTTCAGAGTTGAAGAGTTGCTGCTGTCCCTGCATACTCTTCAATTATGGCTTTTCAGTTAGTTGAAAGGGAGAAAAAAATGGAAAGTAATGGAAAACAGAAGGAAAAATTAATACTTTGACAACAACCTACATTTCAATGAAGAAGTGGAGAGTACTGTCCTCATATCACCCTGTTGTATCTTTTCTACTCTGAACAAAATATTAATTCTGGAAACAAGGTCTTTAGGTATTCTCTTTTCCTTATTCCCTTTTGCCTCCTCTACAAATCCTTTTTCTTGCAAGTCAGAGTATTATATACCTCTTTGAAAACACTGATGGGATGAGGTAGAACAAATGCTTGGCATTGGGGACATACCCTATTTTTATTTAGAGAGATTTTTATTTCCTGTTCCTTGTTAAATTAAAACCAATGGGAGGAAATTTTCATTATTCCAACTCGCTTCACACTTTATAAATTTCTTGGTCTAAAATGGTACCGAAGCATGGAGAAGTCACCTATCTCTAAATTAGGTTTCATACTGATGGAGGTGATGCACACTGCTCCTTGTAGAGAGGGATGGCAAAATTTCTTCCCTACTTCAACACATCTCAGGCTCCTACTGCAGATCTTGCTGCAAAATGTGGTTTTTGGTTTTAGTTTTGGTTTTTCTTCTCTAAGAATGGAAACCTATTCTCTTTCAACTTGAAGCCATTCCCTCTTCTGTCCTATCACTACATGCCCTTGTAAAAAGTTTCCTTCCATCTCTTTTGTGGGCTCCGTTCAGGTGCTGGATGGCCATAATTAGGTCATCCTGAAGCCTTCTCTTGATAAAAAATGACAGATTACTGTTTTCTTCTGCTCTGCACATCCAGCAGGGAACCTCCCACCACAGCAGAACTAGAGCACAGGTTCCACTGTGAATAGAATCAGAGAATCATTAAGTTTGGAAAAGATCATAGAGTCCAGCCTTTAATACTGCTATGCCAATCTCACTGCTCTAGGTGGTGCTTAGATATTACCATGGGCAGGTTGGAATTTCTCCAGTGAAGTGGAATGCACATTTGAATTACGTAATGGTGACTTTTTGACATTTTCACAGGGTGTCTCCATTCTTTCCTCAAATAGCCAACAAGTCAACAAATTCCAACCAAAAATGCTCACCGTGCAAGTACAGCTGCATAAGGGTTTGAAGGCATGGTCAGGTCAGCCCAAGGGACTTGAGTTATTCCACAGGAATCCCTGTGAATTCCCTTGTGAATTACCCATGCATTGGGTTAATTCACCAAATGATAGAGTAGTAGGAGTGATGCTGTTTTTCTTCCAGGAATCTGATGCTCAAAAGAAGCTGTGTAACAGTGCCAGTGTGAGATCTGTGTTACTCAGGAGAGGGTTAAATCACGTTGGACTGGTTATTTTGCTAATGTGGCTGCTAATTAAACTGTTAATTTAGCTAATGTAACTGCTTTCAGTTCTTCTGGCAGTGTTCTCCCCACACTGGATACACACAGGTTCCTCAATGTGTTATGCATGTACCAGTTGTTTTTAAATGATGCAGTAAAACAAGTTCAGAGCAACTGACTGCACTAGGGATGTGGCCTCTCTTTAATGCATGGGTTTTTTTATATTATTTGTAAGCAAGATGACCAGGAGTCCTAAAGGTGACTGCAGTCTCAGCTGAACCTTTGAATAAAAGCTCCAAAGTGCCAGGAAAAATAGTGGATGAAGTGTCTTTGATATATTCTTTCTTGCTGAAGAGACTATTTTAAAAGAAAGAAGGAAAGAAAAGAGGTCTGTAGTGCTTAAAATTTTTTTCTTAATCTTGCCCTCTCTCTGTTGGAGACTTAAAACCTGATCTGAGGCGTAATCCAGAAAAACATGTCAAGAGGATTTGTTCATAAGCGTTACAGTGTGTTGACATCAGCAAACTCCTATTATGACTGTCATGTTCCCTATTCTGAAGCCTCGTTCTAATCTCCTGGCAGCATTCAAGCCCAGTGCTTTCCATTTTGATTGAATTAATTAACAAAGTTTAGATGACTCCCCGATTCTGAAATTGGCAGAATTGCTATAGCAGGGTGTTTTTAAAGGCTATTTTTGCCCTAGTTAATAGCAAGTAGGACATCTGACTGCATTTCTGCATTGCTTGAATTGAAAATACATGGCCCATTTGGAAGCAGAGAAAATGGTAAACGAGAGCTATATTTATGTACTTATCTTGCCTTTAAAGTTAATCTTCTGTTACTAGTCTTGAGCCTTTCAGGTTGCCATAGAAACTGCCACAGCCTCCAACTGTGCTTCTCCCAAGATTTAATTGCATTCTGAGTTTCATGTGCTCTCTATTAACTACAGCATTGGCAGACACAGGCACGTTGCAGAATGAGTTGAATTAATGGTTCAGTATGATGTATGCATTTTTTAATACTATGTTTCCATATCTCTTTTCAAGTTTTCCTTCAGCAGCTGGTTAAATTCTTCTGTGACATGTAGTGATACCACCGGCATGGATTCTCTCAGCTGCCAGTATATTTGATGTTTTCAAGTCTTTGATGCCATCAAAGTAGCTGCAAGAGCCATTAGTTTCAAGGACTTGGGTTTTTTTTTCCCCCTTGGAGAAGTCAGATTACTCCAGAGCTACCTTATCTCTGCTGAGGTTTTTCTGAGTCTTCTCCTTCACCTCTGAAGGCAGCATTGAAGTGCATACCTGCTGTCTCAGTAGCTCTGCTAAGCTTTTGCTGACTCAATGCTCTTTTACCACGTGGTTTTTGCTTGATCAGTGTAGGTCAAGGGCAGTTGTTCAGCCAGGCCTGTTTTTAGGTGGGGAATATAAATTCATTAAAGTAGGAAAGGAGTAGTGGCTGTAGGCAAGGTTTGATAAGGCTTTTCTGGGAATTATTTATGATGTCCTTGATGAAATTCCTTATCAGAACCAGGCTGATAATGTGTCTCATTCAACTGGCAGAACAAAATCTCAGAGATTTGGTTTCCCAGTTGGCTCTCAGCACACTGATGCTGTCAGTGCAAGTACAGCATTTTACAGATGCTGTTCTGCTTTCAGTGAGGGTGAACTCGTGGAACCAGTGGTTAATATCACTCTGTGCTCATTGGATTTAAGTCCAGAGCTTCATAACTAAAAAAGCAATTCCCCACTGTTCTTGCCTTGTGCCTCAGCTCTGCTTTGCTTGTGTGGGTGAGAGATGGGGAATAGGACAAACACCCCCTGTGCACTGTTGCTCTTGGGCCCAGGATATTTCTGTACTTGTATTGATGCAGGCTCAGAGATGTGCTTTTATCATCAATAGAAAACACGCCACCAAAGGCAGTGATGCTGAGAAACAGGGTGGGGTGAGGATTTCACCAACATGTCACTTCACACACGTCAATTATGCTTTTAGATACTGGCCTTCTGAAGACAGCTCAAATATATCCATTGTAGCTTTTAAATGTTTCAAATATCCTGTAAACTCTGACCCCTTTGCTTATGATTTTCATGTGGTTCATGTTGTTTGCTCTTTTTGTGATTCTCCATATGTGCTACTTTTCTTGAATTATGTATTGGTGGTGCCTTACAGAAATCTTTGTAATTAGGTGAAGTAAGCAAGGCAGCTTGTCTGGCCTCAGCCTTACTACCAATATTTCTCTGTGAGTTTATGTGTTAATTTTAACTTTTTCAACCAGAAAGAGGAACTGGGAAATGATGAAATTATGACAATATTGTCAGGATTAATCCAAAAGACTGAAGACAGATTTCCAGCAATTTCCCCTGGCATTCTCTTCGTTTTTCCCCCCAGATTCCCTTTTTCAATAGCTACCTACTTTACACTTCTTGCCACAACACAGTACACATTCTGTCTCAGAACTTAAATCTCTTCCAACCCATCTCAGCTTTCCTTTTTATTGCCTCTGTGAGCATGCATGTTGAAGAGAGCTGGGTTTCTCAGCCAGCTCTGCTCAAGTTGCATTTCCTTGATTGCCCTAAGGAATGCCAACATATATTCTCAAAATCTGTGTGTGCTGGAGATCTTCCTCAAACATTCCAAAAACACTTGCTCTGGGATGGGATTCAAATATAAAATAAGTGCTGCTTGTAGACTTCTTGTCATTCTTGAAGCCAAAGAGAAGAAGCCAAAGAGCTGCCATGTCTCCAAGTTGTCCATCTCTGTGAGCTCTTTCCAGGCAGTGACAGCACTTTGCAGAAAGCACTGCTTGCACTGTCTCTGCAGGCATTCAGAACAAAGACCTTGCCCATCAGCAGGATAGCCCAATGTGTGAGCATGGGGAAGTCTTGACACCAATTATATGCAGCTCCCAGCAACCCCAAAAGAGAGAAAAGACTCATTAGAACTCTGAGCTGTGCCAGTAGCAGCTTTATTTTGCTCCACTGTGGAGAGTATTGTGAAAGCTTTTTCACACAAGCCGTAATTTCTTCTGATTTCTATAGTTTATATGAATTTTAGGATGTTCCCACAGTTGATGCCTGGTTGCTAGGCTTTTCTATAGGCACCTGGAATCTTTGGAGTACAGGTGGCTGGATGTTCAGAGTACCTCTGGGGCCCCATCAGCTAGTGCAGTTCTGGTTAGGAATTGCAGTGCTTTGTTGCAGAGAGGCACTCGTTGTACTTTGCTTCTCCTGCCTTGCCAAGCACTTGTATTCAGGTACCTGTTGCTCATCCTTCCTTCCCTTCCCCATCCTGTGGGAGAAAACTGACTCTCAACTTGTTGCAGTGCACCCCTACACTTGGACTGGTGCTTCCATAATAGGAAAGAGTGTAAGCTTCACTCCTGAACTTATAAGGAAGATGAACCAGAAACTTTTATGCTCTTCTCGCCATAAATGGCCTAGTGCCAGGACAAAGGCACCCATTGCATCTTTTAGCTGTTCCTCAAGAAATGCAGCTGTTTTCTCTTGGGCAGCATGCCAAAAATCCCTACTAGATAGCTGAATACTTAAGAGAGAACAAGGAGATTCTCAGGACATTTTTGAGGTGTCTTAGCAGGTGCAAGGGACCTCCTTGCACTGTGCATGGCTTTTATTCTTTTGTTTTATATGGTTTGTTATTTTGCTTTAATTAAAATATTTTTGCTTTTTCAAAAGACCTCTGATCAGCCATCTTGCTAACTTCTCTTAAGCCATTTCTGGGAAGCTGCCAGCATCTCTCAGATCTTGATCCACCTTTGTGGGGCTAAAAACACACTGGCCTCAGGCAGCCACGTATCAACAACTGCTCTTGTACATTACCCACAGATGAGCAAAGAGCAGGGATGCTGCTTCCTCACAGCCTTCGTGCTCCTCTTCCTCAGCCGGGACACGATGCTGCTCCGGGATGTTTGTGTTGGAAGCCTGGCTGTTTATGGGGGCAGGGAAGAGGAGTAATGCAAGGGACTGGCAGAAGTCAGGGACACCCAGATTTGAGCCAGGCTGCTGAGTGGACAGTGGAAGGATTAAACCTGGTCACTGACTTGTTACTTTGGGTTCATCTCCTAACCTTGTCCCTCAGTACAAGAAAGGGTGGAGTGAAATTTGAGTTTTGACTAAGCAGGGGTGCTGCCTAAGAGGGTCATACATACATATCTCAGGGAAATATTCCCTCTGGAACAAGGAGAAGCACTTGGGAAGGGGATGCACAGGTAGGGACAGGCTTGTTCAGCAGTTCTCTTGAGTTGGTATCACTTTATTTTTTTGTTTTATTTCCTGCACTAAATACTCGTTTCCTCTAGTACATACTGAGCAAGATGGGAGGTGACACTGGGTAGAATGTAGGCTCTGTAGGGCTGAACATTTAAAACTCTTGAAATCTAGACCTGCTGTTTACTTTCAATGTGATTTATGTCTCTCTACTTCTCATTTGTGCCTGCAGAATCAATCCCCAGTGAAAATGTTGTCTTCTGTTTTAACCCTACTCACCTCAGTGGCCACTTAGCTGCAGGTTTCACCTATGAGCTAACTAAGTGGGTAATTTTGTGTGTCCTTGCATGGCATGCAGTGGAAACATGCATGGGCTCTATTAATATTTGTTCTTACATAAACAGAACCAATTTTATTCAGTTCTGCAGCTAAGGAAGCACTGTGGGAACGAGAGAGCCAAAAGCTTGGGAATTACTCTACAAGGAAGAATCTCGGTGTTTCTTGGCAAAAGCTGCCTATGCTCAAGGTTTTCTTGGTAAGAGCCAATAGTAACAAGGTCTTATTCTGAACAGGAGTTTAAATAAACAGAATTTTTCTGCCTTTTTTGAAAGCTCACACACAGAAATCCCAAAGTTTATTTCAAAGAAGGCTGAATTTTTGTCTAGTTACAGCCAGATACTCAATTTTGAGGGGGGGTTCTAATGAAAGAAAAGAGGAGTTGTAGTCCCAAATGGAGACTTACGGAAAATTCTCCTTTCTTTATTTACTTCAAAGTACTGACAGGATGGAAATAGTTTTTTTCCCCTCAGTTCTCTGTCTGTTGCTTTCTTTAACAGAGACAAAACTGAAAGCCATATGGTGACTTACTTAGCAATAATTGGATTACTAGCATCAGTTACTATCAAAATTTTATTACAACAACTACAGAGGTGGCTGAATTGTTGTAGATGGTCTTTGATAAAATGCCTTTTTGGGAGAGTGATGGAGAGTATAATAGAAGCATTAGCTGGCATTAGATTTACAAAGTCATAACTTCTAAATTCCTTTTTTATTTTTTTTTCCTACATGTACACTGAATTTAAATGGTAAATTCAAACTTGTGCTGGGAAGGTCAGTATCTGCAATGCTGTGTCACGTGCAGGTGAGCCCGCAGCCTCACCTGTCTGTCTGTCTGTCTGGTACTTCCCTGGTGCACACAGGTGCAGGAATGTGGAGAACTCTTTTGGCAATGGTTTCTTAGCTGGGCTGAGCACTAAGAGTGTGATATCAGCACCAGAGACTCTGCTTGTAAAGCTGGAACCAGCACAAATGCCATTTGATGCCGCTGCTTTGTCTCAAGGGGTGCAGCTTCAAAGGTGTCTTTGGTTTCCAAAGACTGCCTCTGGCTGGATAATATTTCAGCATAAAGATAACATCATCAGAGATAAGGATAAGGAAAAGATGAATGATCCTGTTTATTCTTGGGTTATTGCTGTTTGTTTTCCCTGGGCTGGAAGATACAGCTGAGAGGAATTTCAGAACGAAATCTTGTGTACTAAAAGCTGCTGCTGAGCTGGCAGGAACCGATATGAGAGGGTGGGGCTCCACCTTAAATCCTTCTCCTTTTTGCATTATTATCCCCCTTCCTTGGCAAAATCCTGTCTTCAGCCACCTCTGTCTTTCAGTTTTAATAGCACGCTGCAATGGGAATCTCACTGATGGGGAAGATGTTACCCAGTGTATCTGTGCAGTGCAGAGAAAGCAGGAGCCTGTGTTCTGATTGCCAGTTCCCAGTATGTCTTCATATTATCAGTGGAAATATTAGTAGGAAACCAAGCAATCACTACTAAATGCAGTGATCTGCACAATTAGTCTTCAGAAAAATCAGAATAGCTGCTCAATCTTTTGCATTCAGTGCACGTGGCAAGAGCTGATGTGCAACAAGGCCATTTGCTGAGACCTGCATACAAAAGCAACAGTAAAGGAGACACCAATCTGCAGAACAAAACTGAAAAAAATTCATACCATATGTTCAGCACCAGTGAGAAAAATGAGCCATTTATTCCCTAGTCCAAAAGTAAGTTTATAACTCTCTTTACGAACTTGTTTTTCTGGCTCCAAACATAATAAAATGCAACCCATAATTTGCTAACTGCTTGCCATTGCACCTGACCACATGACAGATATTTCTGAGGTCCTGGAAGAGCCTGTAAGAACCAGAGATGGACCCAAAAAGAACAAAGAAAATACAATAATAAAACAATTAAAAGGCAATAACTTTTAAAATAATTGAGGAAATATTTAAATTAAGAAATAATCTCAATTCCCATTTCCTGGGAATGTGCGCTGTACAAGGAAATAGAAGGTAATTATGCTAAGAAGACCTCTGGTAAAATCTTTAATTATAATCATTCAGAGAGAAGTTAATTAAAAGCACATCTTTAATGTAGCAGAATGGTTTTCCCTACGTGCCACCATTTGGGACTGACTCTCTTCTGCCCTCTCTGTTATTTAACTTATATAGTTACAAATAGCTGTGATTGCAGCTTATCTGCTGAACAATGGCTTGTTTTTCCAGGAGGGGTTGTGCAGAAGGCTGTAGCCTTTTCTTTTTGCAACAAAAGAAATAGCCTCTCTCAGTCCTTATTGCTGAGTGAAGAAGTTACCAGAGTAACTGCAAAATTTGAATTTACAAGTTTCCTGGGAGGTGGCCTTAGCCATGCTCCCTTTCTGCTCCTGTTGGATCCCAGGTGTGCTGGGCAGGATCGATATCCCTGTTGGGGGTCAGTCTGCTGCCACACCTCTCTCCACGAGCTGCTGCTCTGGCACTGCCCTCACAGCAGCTGCCACCCTGCCTGAGCTCTCTGGCATGGGAGATTTGGCCTTGGAAATAATGTCAGGAAATAGGTGGGCATCCAGATGTAAACACAGCCCTGCAGATGAAGTCTGATGATGAAGGTGGTTTTCAAATTCCCAGCAGGTTAATGCTGCTTTTCTTTAAAGGAGGAACTTAGGTAGCATGGAGAGCAATGTCAGGCTCCCACAGCCGTTTGGTAATTAATCACAGATTATGNGGGAACTTGGGTAGCAGTGCCTACCTGCATGGAGAGCAATGTTAGGCTCCCACAGCCTTTTGGTAATTAATCACAGATTATGAAGGACAGCAGAGAGGATTTTTTCCAGATTTCTTTTTTTTTCCAGAAGTGGTTTAAGAGTTTCCCAAAAGGTGGAGAAGTTGACAGATGATGCAATACCTTGAAGAATCCATGGGGTAGGAACATCCCCCCAGTCCAGACTCTCTTCTGTATGATGTGTCCATGCCCAAATACTTGGCATGTATGTTTTGGTGTTTGGTGGGGTTTTTTTTAGTATTTTTAAGCAATTAAGTTTGCTTCCAAAGCATTTCTATATCTCTTTCCCAAACCAGGCTGCACTAAATTATTGCTAATGGGAGTGATGTCTCATTTAGCTACAGGCTTCCCGAATTTTAGACTTTAGCTCATGGTGTTCAAAACCAAACCAGCCCTTCCACTATTGCAGTTGTCCACTATTTCTGGCTCACAAATCCCATACCAGTAGTGAAATGCATCCTCTTTCTGCCCCCAAAAGGTCAGTGCTAATGAGCACAATAAGACAAATCAGTTCTGAAGCTTCTAGGTGAGACACTAGGAAGAACTTTTGAAAAGAGACTGACTGAAAGAGGAGGGTTTGAACTTCTGCATCTTAAAAATGTTTGTCTGTCTGACAGGAAGGTGCCAAAGCAATTGTGTGCTCTGAGGCCATGTGTCAGCTGAAATTTGAGAGAGGTGGAAAGCTGACTTTGAGGCTGGCTCGAGCAGTAAGTGAACAGGACAAGCACTTCCACCCTGCACTGCTTTAGTTTTCAAGCTGTTGTGCAGTAGACATTGAAAGCTGCTTGTTAGAAGTCTGTGAAGAGCTGGAGGTGCTGAGATGATGCAATAAATTTATTTTATTGGGCAGAGCAAATCCTCTGACCATGCTTTCTGAACACCAGAGTGAAGTGGCATTGCAGGGCTCTGTGTGGCAGCTCTGAGCTGGGGCAGGTAGGGAGGAACCAGAGCAGTAAGGTAACGTATCTAAACTGAGGTTTTTATATGGAGCAAACAGAACAAGTAACAAATTGAAAAATTACTATAGACACATTTAATCAGGGTAATTGGACAGCCTTTTTAGGAGTTTAATTTGTATTACCAAGCTCAGTATAGAGAAATGCTGAGTTCGCAGTCGTATCAGTTTCAAGAATTGATAACACAACGAGTGATTGCCTGGTTTTTATTAGCTCTCTGAGTGAAGCTTTTCAAGTTAAAAGCAGCTGTTTCTTTTAGAAGGATAAACATATAAACATTTAGGCATATGGGAGTTTTTACAAACTGTCCACAAAATTAAAAATAACAATATGTCATTAAATTTTTGTCAACTGATGTAACCTCGAGCTGCTGGTAATTTCTGTTCTGGACTAATATGTTCTGGCCATAGAATGAGAGAGAAGGCCCAGTCAAAACCTAATGTTTCTGCCTCTACTAGATTTTAATATTCTGTACAAAAGATCCGTTAATAAATTTTGACATTAAAGACTTAACTACTTGCCATAGTGAATACTTAAATATCTTCCATTTCAAGATATGTTTGTACTAATCTGTTTCTATCACAGGGTTTTTCTTTGCTAAAATTATGTTTTTCAACATTAAATATATTCCTTAAAGGTAAAATCATGAATATCTCTGCTCCAAATCTCCTAGGTTCTGCTTAGAAGGTGAGCTCTCAACAGCAAATAGCACACTAATTTTTCATCCTGCTAAAAATGGAGATAAAATATTTCAGTTGAGTAGTAAAGGTATTGGTTATGTGTGTAAGACATACTTCACTTTCTTTCATGCTAAAACAATTCAGCTCGAAACTTCTTGCTGGTTCACCAGCAAGATATTTATTACCATTGTAAATTTATTTAGTACCTTCTTGATGTTATATGACCTCAGATTATTAAATGGCTATCAAACATAGTAATAGCTTTCAAAGAGCATAATAAAGCTAAATCTGTAGCAGTGCTACTGGGTACTGCAATATAATCTCAATTTAAAAAAGTGAAACTGAAGTTTTTAGGGATTCTTGTATGTTACACACTCAGAGAAGATGCATTAATAAAATCAATAGATGTATTGTTGAGCTCTGTTCTTCTTTGGAATGCAAAGTCCAGCTCCTGGTTCTAGAAAGTGCCAAGATAGCTGCAGATAGCTGAAAAAGAAATGTCAGATATTGACTCAGATTTGCTGTACCTGTGTCCTAGGGTGACTTTATGATGCCTGTAAGAAGCCTATTGTTTTCTGTCTGTAGCACATGATCTCTCAAAAGTTGTGTTTGAATAAATTATCACAGGGGTGTGCTCACAGCGGTTCATTTTGCTATGAATTTTGAGGTACTATTTTCAGAAACGTGCGCCGCCTTTCTTTGAGCCTTGATGTTATATCTTCTCTTCCAACAGTGCTTTTATAATTATTCTCTTTTACAGGAAGCCAGAAAAATATTTGCCATAGCAAAGTTTAGCAGAACGAACTTAAGGTGTTATGTCCAAGACACCATGGGGAAAATTTCAGGTTATAAGGGTGTGCATTTTTAACAAGTACTAGCTTATCTTTAAATACTCTTGCCACTGAAGAGGATGATTTTGGGGCTAAAAGCTGGTGTTTTGTATAAGTAGATGCTGTAAAAAAAGTGCCCTCAATGCACTGTGCTGATTGAAATTACCTTTTTGCGTTGCAGGTTTTCACTTAGAACTGTCAAACAAATGGTTTTTCTTCAGTGCATTTTACCCTCCATTCAAAGAGTAGTTTGGTTAAATGCAATATGCAACAGCTTTGTAAACCATCCTGCAGTAGATTAACCATTAATGAAAGAGGTAAAAAAAGTTAGACTCAAAGCCTAACTTTAAAATGGAAAGGAAAAAAAAAAATCACTGTATTTTTGTGTCTTTATAAGATACAAAATATTTATTTTGCAGATGTGTTCTTTTCTGTGGCTCCAGATTCCTTGGCTGCAAGGGATGTATTTTTAAATTGTGCGTTGTTAATTACAGCAATTTCTTACTCTAATTAACTGCAAAGATCCCTGGAGAGATCTCAGTTCTTATGCAGAAATCCATGTGAGATTAAAAACCAGTGATGTGTGTTTAGGGTGCAATGACTCTGTGTGTGCTGTGTGTTCATAGCTGTGCCACTTATTGTCTGAGTTTATTTTCTCTGTTAGTATTGTAAAGTTCAGGAGGAAAACACTTTTAGTACCTCTTGTTGTAAAGGTTCCAGTGAAGACCGTGCAATAATTAAAAGCTGATCTTTCTGGAGGGAATTTCAACAAAAATTACACTGACTCTTTAACCTCTTAGGGGAACTGGGGCCACTACATGGGGAAGGGAAGGGCTAGGATGAACCCCCAGATGTTTAACAAAAAGTTGGAGCAAGTCCAGAATAAAATAAGGCAGCAGGATGGGATGAGATGAAATGCAGTCACTCACTGGAGTTTGCAGGGGGCATTCCTGTGTTTGTGGTTTTAGAATAATCCAAGATAGAAGAGCCCTCACGACTTCCTGAGGAGGAGTTTTCCTTGCTCCAGAGTGTCTGCAGTGCTCAGCCAGTTGCATTGGCTGGTAAATCCAGCACACTGTGATGCTGGAAAGTGACAAGTAGTACTTTTGGGTAACAGGATTAAAAAGTTGCAATCTCTTACTTGCAGTCAGGAAATTTAAAGTGAAACTGGGATTTATGTGCATATATTAGTGCAGGGGAGGAAAGGAAGAAAATGAAGAGACTTTGGGGTTCCAGGTGGGCATTCTCACGTGCCAACCCACTGATCTGAGAGCTCTTGAGCTCATTATCTTCCTTTTCAGCTGAGCACAATTAGTATTAGGCTTGTAAGTGAACGGAAATTCCGTAGTTCAGCACTGTGCGTGAAATTCCTCTTGGCAGGCACTAAGTGCTTTGTGCGTGTAAGATTTGAGTCTTGCTTTATTTAACAAGGCAGTTCAGTGCTTGCCAGCCTGCTTAGTACATTGAACCTCTTGGAATTAAGCACATGCGTGTTTCCCTGACTCAGGACTAAACCAGAAGTTCTGCATTTCCATGATAATTATTCTAAGGTTACTTGATCACTTTTTGTGCGTGACAAGTTCCTCCTGGGCAGCTCTGATTGGATGAGGCTTTTTCACTGCTACGTGATAACTGCATAACAGATGTAATTGCAATAACACTTTTGTGTCTATACTACAACCTGGTGAATGTTTGTAACTTTCTATTTTTCTAGTAGAGGCAGGAAAAAATCACAAGGAACAAAAGGATAAAAAGTGAAAAGGCTATCAAAACTAGAACAAATTTTCCAATTTCCATTTTACATGGTTTACTGTCTGGGCTTCAGATAACACAAGATCTGATTCTATTATCTCTAAAATTTAAAATAGCACCCCTGAGGTCCTTCAAAGGGAAAATGTAACTTAATCTTAAATTACAAAATCTCCAGTTGGTTTGGGGAGAGACTTTCAAAATCCTTCCCATTTGGCTACTTTGGTGCTTCTTATAGATCTCTCCTATATTCAACCATGAGCTCTTGCTATTTTATATTTAAATCTTTCATTTGCCATAAAATTTACCAATTACAGGGTTATCACAGCTCTTATATTGTGTAAAATTGTGGGTACCCTGAGCAGAAGGGAATTTAATACATGGAATGTTTGACATTTTTGACAACCTCTGACCTTTTGGATGCCTGTAAGTGACTGCTTGACCTTTTCTGTTACCTCTGACCACATGGGTGACCTTTGAGCTCTGGATGACCTCTGACCTTTCAGCAACATTTTTGAGCCCATTCTGACCTTGTAGTCACCTTTGATCCTGCAAGATCATTTGTCCTCTTGCAGTGACCTGTGACCCAGGGTGTCATCAGAACTTTGGGGGTGACGTTTGATTCCTGAATGACCTCAGGAATGTTTTCTATTAGGATCCTGTTAGCATGTCCAGCTCCTTCACCAGGGCTGAGGTCTTGACTATAAGAACATTGCAAATGCTTAGAAGAGCCAGAAGTTCTGTTTATCCTCCCAAAAATAGCTAAGAAAGCACGAGTGAGCAGTGCCCAAACTGGTCTGGAGTTGAAATCTAGCCTCTTACATTCTGTCTCTCCTCCCTACACAGGCAAGCAACACAGAAGATGCAGGAGGGGACAGACTCACATTGCTAAGGTAGGATGAAAGCATCTTTTGTTTTAATTGCTTCATGGAAACTTTGATGTCTCATGAGAAATTTGGATGCTATACTACTCTAATGTAGTTACAGTTGGTTTGTTGGAGATTTGCTGGAGGAACAACCTAAAGAGTGAAACTTCTCCAAGTCTTAGTGCTGATATGTATCAGCTGTAGACAGATGGATGCAAGCCACTGTCACCAGCTGACTCCCCAAAAAATGTATTGTTGATTCCTGGGTGGGTTGTTTGTGTGGAGGTTTTTTCCTCAGTATTCCTCTAACATTTTATTTTGCTCACAAATCCCCATAATCATGAGTCATGTGCTGGTGTGACTTGAGTGGCCAGGAGGAACTGCATGGTGTCAGGAAGTGTTTCAATGAATTTGCACTGGTGTGGAGTTGCACCAGTTGGCAGAGATACAATCAGCAAACACATCAATAACTGAAATCCTTTGCTGTGTTTCTGTCAGAAAGATCTGGCTTTTATGAGACTGGCATTTCTCTAAGCAAACAGCATTATGTTATGCCCCAAGACTAGACTTCCTTGCATAATTTCTCCAGCAGACTTGTCTGACCATAGGGACATAGCTTAGCAAAAAAATTTCTTAAAGAAATATTTTAGCCATAAAACTTAGAACCACAGTAATGTCTTCCACCCCATTTGCATTTTGGAGTAAAAGTACATGGACTAAGCTAATAGCCAAGGCATTGAAAAATCATGGTGCACATTCCAGTCTTTAAGATATTGTGAGGCTTTTTTTCAGAGATCAAGTTTTTTGAATTCTCCAGTAAAACAGCTGAGGAAAAGATCTTATGGTTCAGAACAATTTCAAGTATTTCCCAGATATTTTGTACTAACAGATGCTGCTGAAGTATCCCACTTAATATTCTGTTTGCTTTGCCAGTAATGCAGCAGATTAATAAACCACATTAGGTAGGAAATAGCTTTTTGAGAGACCTAGGAAAGACAATTCAATGTTTTAGACAAAGCCATTGAAGCAGAAACAAGCTGGCATTTCCCAAAAGCTAATCAAATACTAGCAGAGCAGTGAGGGAGTGTAACACATCATTTGGAAGTCAAAAGTCAAGGGAGAAGATTTGAAAAGATACTTTAAAAAGCACTGCTTTCATTTGCCAGCAGCCAGTACCTCCCAATGTCAAGCCTCTGTCACTATAGAAATTGCCAAGTCCTGTTGAAACAATCATCTGTTCTGTGAGGGGGCATCTTCTAAATCACTGTGATTGCTTAGGTCTGGTGGGGGACCTGCACATGCTCCTCACTCCTTGCTGGCTCTGAGACAGAAATTCTGCCTGGTTTATTTCTACATTTTTGACCATAGTCAAACAACCAGCAATTGTTTTTTTTAGGTCACTGGGAATTTAAGTTTTTCCTGTCACACTGTTGATAAGTAATGGTTTGGATGTTCCATCTGGGTTATAAAAGAACTGAATTTCAGTAGCTGCAATGAGAGGAGAAATAAAAATGAAAAAAAGAGCATGTGTAAATGTATTTTATAAACGCTGGAGTATCAACAAGGAGGCTCTGACTGCTCAGCTTGAACTTTCCTGGAGCTAGAGCACTCTTCTCAGGGATTTGAGGTCAAATCCCTTTAGATACAGAGTGAAATTAAGGCCAATTTTTCTGTCATCTGTTTGTGCCATACATTTTGAATAAAAATTTTGTTTAATTCTCAAATATTTTTGGAAAATTCTTGTGCTATGATTTTGTCTCCCTAACTGAAATTTCTGCAGCACACTAAGTTCTGTATCCTTGAGACATCTAGATTCACATTTCTCAGAGAACTTAATGTTCCTGGATGTTTATTCTTCTACAACCAAAGTCTGCTGAAGGTCAGCAAAAGGTTTATTTTTTCCAGGAACTTCACTTGATTATGCCATTCTTGAAAGCAATGCTTTATTATTTGTTTAAGAAGTATTGTCAAGTGGGCTAATTGCCAGTGTGAATTTCCTCACTTGTTTGTATTTATTTCAACAAAACTAAGTAAATGCTGTTGGTAAATATTCACTTGGCAAGCCCTGAGGCCAGTCAATAAAGCTGCAACCCCAACTGTCTGCTACTGTCACTCTGTTGAAGTGAAAATGCACAGTAATTTGTTTCTAGCAAAACAGGATGAACGAATCACTTGGCTAATTAATTTGAGGTAATGTCTGAGCATGGACTGGAGAACTTGAATGAAGTGAGCTTGACCTCCAGCAAGCAGGGACATTACTTACATTGAGCTCTACTGTTGATCTGAAAAAATTATCCAATGCCAAGGTCACTTCTGAAAACAGCTTTTAGATGTGACAGTTTGCTCCCCAAAAGATGTGTACTGCACAAAGACCAAACCCCATGAAATAAGTATGTAGGACAGAGAGCTGTAACCTCAGTCTGCTGTGATGGGAGTAAGTACTGCAATCGAGAATCCTGCTGGGTGTATTGTGAAGCCTCCTGATTCTGAACCAAAATGTTAGTGTTTGGTTGCCATAAAATCACCTTTTCCTTGAAGTCTAAGCACAAGGAATTGCTGCCCAGTTTCTCAGTAAATGCTTCAGTAAAGAATGGTGCTCTCAAGAGTACACAATTGGGAAAGGACAGGAAATCTACTTTAGCTTTCCCAAATTGATGGCTAGTTCTGAACTAGGAGCAAGGCTAGTTACCACACACCTTCTTCCACATCCCTGACATGGAATATGTTCTTTGTTGTTTGGAATGCCCTTGTGCTGCTGCTTGTATAACACAGGTAGTTTCAGAGAAAACAGGATGATGCTTCCCTTCTTCAGTTTCATGTACTCTTATACTCCAGAACTGAAGCTTGTCCCAGTAATTCAACTTTTATCAAATTCCTTTTATCATGGAAAAGTGGGGACAACTCACTGTAGGTGAGCAAGTTACAGACTGCAGTGACTTTAATTTTGTGTACCAACAGTTGTCTTTCATTTGCTGCTACACCCTGTTAAAGTAAACCAGTATAATGCCACTAGATCCATGTCAACTGATTTTCTGTTATATTTCATCAAGGCTTAAGTTCAGGGCACATACAAACCTCTCAGGTTAGGAATCAGATATACAAAAATGTGTTTGAGAGATGTCTACAGTGTGCTTAACAGGCAGTTTTAATCCCTATATTAAGTTAGTTATAAAGGGCAAATAAAAGCATCTGTCTTGAGGAACAGATTATTAGCATGTACAGGAATCTCAAAATGCTGCAGGATATTTTTCTTTTGGAAAAAAACCAAAACAGTCAAGGCAGATCCATCCTGCCAGGCTTTGGTTTTTGATACTGTTTTAATGTAAAAGCTAGTTATTAAATCTAATTAGATTTACCTGCTCTGCTGGCTAAATTTGAGGGTATCTGGAGATACGCCTTGTGTCACTGTAAGCAGGACAGTGTCACCAGGCTGGCTGTGAATGCTGCTAAATGCTGCTGAACCGAGCAGGCACAATTAGCACTGTTGTTGTTATGGGAAACTGGTCTTTTGTCCTGCCTATTCCAATGCCAGAATAATTATGTTGCCTTTTGGAAAGAGATGTGCAGAGTAACAGGAACCCTTAGAGTACAAAATATTTGAGCTACAAAGCTGATGTGCCTTGTCACGTCTATCAAGGATGTTTTGTCAGAACGAGGGATTAATAAATTAGCAGGTCCACCAAGACAAGCCTGAAATGGATGAACTGTATTTTGAAGGAAGGGATAACAAGGCTGATGCTTCTCTTCTCCCCTTTGCTCACCAGATACTCTTTTAATAAAATATGCAGAGGCAATGGCAGTTCGTAATGAAGACCAAAGATGGCTAAAAATAACAAGCAATGGCAAGCGTGTGATAAAGCTTTTCATGGTATTTTTTCCTCAGGTGTGATATTTCGTCTGTTCACACTTTATATTTTAAACTGCTGATTGGTTTTTTCTTTTCTTTGGTCTTTGAATTAGGAAGATTGACCACGGTTTGGAAATCTGTGGTTACACAGTAATCTTGAGATAATTGTCTCTTGCAGAACAATGGGACTACTTTTAGGGTTTTGCCTGTTTGTTTTATTTTGGTTTTGCTTTTTTTTTTGGGTCTTCTCGTGCACAAAATATAGGAAATTAAAAATCTGGTTTTCAGATTTTCTTGGTAATGAGGTCAGTGATGAAGACATATCAATCAGTAAAAGCTCTGGGATTGCATTATTCTCCCAAAACCACTTTTAACATTTTCTAGGTGAGAATGTTAGAGAAATTCACTGTTTTGTATGTTTGTCCACATGCATACTCGTGTACATGGGATTACCTTGGTGTTGGCTGAAGTGATGTAAAATTCTACACGACGCTTTCTTCCCTTTGGTTGTAAGAGGCATCTTTTGCTGCTTGGTATGAATTTAACCCAAGTAAACCTGGTTAAAGGGCAATACATCCATATTATTTTGCTCTAGCTTGACTATATTAGTTTAATATTAATAATATCAGCTTAATATTCCCCATGGTGTGCCTGCACAGCTTTACTGCAGAGTGATGTGTGATGTGGAGTGATACACCATGTTGGCTTCCCCACATCTCTTCAGAATGACCTGTTTTCATCATGGTTACTGCTATTCCACTGCTTACATTGACCTTTGGAAGTTTTGGGGCTTTGGTTGGTTGGTTGGTTGTGTGGTGGTTTTGTTTTTCCCACAGTAATGTTTGTAACAGGATTTCTTTCTGTTTATGCAATCAGACTGGCCAAGAGAAAGCAAGTGCAGTAATTTTGGGCACTGCCTGTGGGCATGGAGGGATAGATAGATCCAGGCCAAGCAGACACAGTCACATCTTCTCTGACAGATGAATGATTATGGGGAATGTGATCCACTGTCCACAGCCAACTCAGCTCTGCTGGGTACTGACACAGGGGATGTCACAGGGAACTTTTCAATGAGGATGCAGACAGAAATTATGGAACTACAGTTTTGAAGCAGGAATTGTACCAAAGGTCAAGCTTTCATTTCTAACTTTCACTGTTAGGAAGGATAGAAATTAGGAAAAAAATAAATCAGAAAGGAAAGAACTTTTGAGTATTTTCTAAACAAAAGAGAATAGTTTTCATCCAGTCTAGTAAAATTAAATCCAGTAACAAGTGACATGTGCAAAATCCTTGGACAGTGTTGCTGGCAATCAATGTACATTGTAGCTCAGTGGATTCTTTTCTATTTTTGAGACTTTATGAGTAAAACTCTACAATAGTTTTAGGTTACCAGATTTTAATCTGCAAGTATAATTCTCTGAATATCCCTCATTTCCCCTTAACAGCAATCATTAAAATTTGCTAACATCTCACCCTTTCTTCAGAGAGCATGACAGACTGAGGAAACAACAGTTTTCCAGACTTCATGCCAAAGCAAAGTTTTACCTTAATTGCTGTCAAGCAGTTTGTTTCTCTCAGAGCTGTAAGGCAGGTGTCTGTATCTCAGCAGAACAGTGCCATGGTAAATTGAATGAGGCAGGCACTAATATAGATCCCTGAGAGCTGGAACTGCTTTGAGGATCATGGGTCATATCAGCTGTGTGGCAGGAGCTAAAGAAAGAGAATAACAGAAACTGTGTTCCTATTGATTTCTTATGAAAATAGAGTTTATGTAACTTAAGAGCTTTGGGTACTCTATGTAAAAAGTGAAGTCAGTCCTGTTTACACCAGGGACTATTTTGAGCTAGAAAATTCATAAGTCCTCCAAAGGTTGAGGTTGGGCTTGCTTTACTTCCTAGTTAGAGTCTGTCTGTCCTATCAAACAGCAAGGCTTCATTGCTGGCAGAGCTGTGCACCTAAACCTCTCTGGAATAACAGGGCTGCATCTCTGATCCAGCTGGAGACGTATCTTCACTGGGAACTGAGGAGAGTTACCTTGGGCAGTAGATACCTTAGGGGTGAAAGGTGTATAAAGCACCACAGGGAAGCCTTGTGTGGTGTGGCTGTCCCTCAAGCAGGGTTCTTGCACCCAGTGTGCAAGAATCAATCAACACATAGAGCTGAGCTATTTGGTTTTGTTGTCATTCTGCACATTGGGGTGCCAGGCATCACTCATTTCAGGATGCAAAACAGCCATTTATACAGAGAAGTCACAAAGAATGATACAGAAATGGGTGATTTGGTCACTCACACTTACATAACAAAATTCACGATGTGTGTGTGGTGGTCTGGGTCCAGTTCATTATACTGTCATTTACATACACACATTTCCCTAGGAGTGAAGTTTTGAGCTTTATAATTGTCTGGGCCAACTTGAGATCCTCTTTCCATCCTATCCACTACCATGAAGTTATTATTTAACATTATACTCTCTTTGAGTTTTGGCTTGAATCTATTTGAACAATTAATTGTCAATAAAATAAGGATTTCCAGTACTCTGTTCCTGGGGGCTCTTCATTGCTCTGTTGCTCTGGCACGTTGTTGTCATGGTTTCAAGACCAGCTCAACACTCCCTGCGAACTTTTTGTGGATTTTTTAACATCATGTGACATCAATATAAACCCAGGCATTTTCCTAACTGGAGTTAACTGGTAACTCTCATTTGAGTGTTACTTTTACCAAGTGTAGATGCTGATCGTATTTCTATTCAGAAATATTTTATGACAGCATGGAACTTGCTAAGATAAAGTTGCATTTTCTCTTAGCTCTTGATGGTTCCTATGGGATAAAATTCTCCTTCAGAGAAACCATAAGCCAGTTTTGTCAATGAGGTGAAAAATTCCAGAGAATGGGTTCAAGAAGCACGTTCCCAAGGCGGAGCCCTTGTTGCAGAGAATAGACTTCAAATGTGTTAAATATACTTTAAATTACAGACTTGAATTCCTCTGGAACTTCAGATACCTTTGAGCCTTTTTTTCTTTTAAAATTTTCTTTCTTTTACTGTTGCTGAATCAAACAAAATCTGCCCGTGGTGTGAGATTTGCTAATTGAGCTTTTCAATTACCATAAAATTCGTCAGTGCTTTATAAAGCGTGTTGCTGTTGTGTGCTGTAGTGATAGTGTAATTAAAGCAGATGCAAAATATATAAATAGCCAGCTCTTTCTGCATGTGCTGTTCCTCTAGGCTGTGTGTGGAACAGCCCTTGGCTCCAGGGAACGGGGTCATTCTGATGTTAATGGCAGCACGTTTATTCCAGCATAAGCAGCTGCGGGAATGCAGCCGAGCACTGGGCTCTGCTTTTGGAGCTGTTCCTCAGCTTCAGAGGGAGTTAATGAGCAAATTGTTCTTCACACAGGGAGGGGATGAAAGGAATTGTCTCAAAGCTGGTTTTATTTGCTGCTGAAACAAAGTTAGGGAGCAGAGCTCTTCAACTACTTGAATTCATTTTAGCTTTCTACCCTAACTTTAGCATTTTGCATTTTTCATGACTCAGACTGCATGGGAAAGATGGTATGCAAAGATTTTTTCCTAAAATGAGAGCTGTCAATATGGAATATTTTAGGTTTTGTTTTTATGGTCAAATATGTCTTTATTTTGCTCTTTGTGTGATTTGGTTTTCTGGGCAATATTGAAGTACTGTGTTGTCCACTGACTTTGTTGCTCTCCTGCAGATACGTCTTTTAAAATGGCCTAGCCTGGCAAATAACAGATAATGACAGATAATTCTACAAACTCCTTTCTCAGGTTCTGCACTAAAGGTCTGTGATTTTCTTCTAGTGTGACATTAATGCTGTTTACGGCACAGGAGGACTGTCAAGAGAATTTGAAAATTAGAGCTATGAATCATCATGGAAACAGTGGTAATGTTATTTTCTGTGACTGCTGGTCTGTGATGTAACTCTGGATCAGATCTTGCTTTATTACTGAGAATAGAAATTCAGTGGGATGGGAAAGAAGTTCCCTAATCCTTCTTGATGATTTCTTTGATACCACAAGCCATCTAACCCATCTAAGCCATGTTTAATTCCATTTAATTATTTTGGAGTAATTTAGTAATTGGGAATAATGGCACAAAAACATCTCTGCATAGGAAGATGAGAATACCAGTTATTTATTGCAACAAATTTCAAAACATTTCCAGAGAGGATAAACATGGCCAGAAAGGTGTTTCTGTTATTTCTCTCAGATTGCTGAAGGGGGGATAATTAGGCCAATAAATTATTTACCAAGTTTCATGAAATGTTCTGAACTTGGAATTGAAGGCACTTTTACAGCACTAGTAATATAGTGCTGTACAAATATACAAAGTCTCTGATTTTGCCTTATATTTTTAAAAATAATTAATAATTTGCTCTAATATTTCAACTTCCCTGAATCTCCACTATATTGGGTTGAAATGCTATCTGTTTTGCTTTGGCTTTCTTGTGATCTGAAGACTCAATTATGGTTAACTTCAATGAAGTATTTCAATTAAGTTTTTGGATCTTTATGAAGTAATGAAAGAATTTTGGTATCTAACAAAAATAATACTTAGCATTGCATTTCACTGTATTATAGTACTGGACACCTGTGATAAAATGTTCCTGGGGGTAATTAAAAGGATGAAGTCTAAACTCTTTTGGTCTAACCAGTGGGGAATGCTGTGGAGGCACTTTCTAATCAACAGGGCAATATTTTGCTTTTACTACTCAGCTACTTTGAAGGCAAAGTTTTTATTCTGCAGAGATGGCTCAGAAAGTTTTTGTTACTGTGTTAATGTCTCAATAACTTCTCCTCACATGGCACAGCCTTATGTCTGGATGGAATAAGGGAAAGCATTAGTAAAAGCCCAGATTCCTGAAGTGAAGAAGAAGGAATTCTTTCTTTCAATTTGACTTGTGCATGGAATATTTTATTTTAAGTGTTATAATATTTATGGTTAAATCTGTTTTGCATTTTATGTAGACTATAATTCTGACAAACAGCTGTGAAACTTTTCTTACCTATAGCCAGTACCATAAATTAATTAGAAACTGTGCCCTTACATACCATCCAACATCTGAGTCCTTCCTGTGTCACTCCAATTGGAGCTCACGTCACGTAAAGCCACACCAGCACAGACCTGTAATGACATGTAGTGGACAAGCATACACTAAAATACCCTTTCCAGTTTGTTGGCAACAGGAAGAAGATCTGAATTTGGTTTAGAAGGGCAATTCTGTGCACTGGTTGGATTCTGAAAATGTTAGTGCTCAGTGGTTTTTCCTTGAGCCACATTGCCCCTGAGGGAGGAAAAGTGGAGTGCAGGCTCTAAAGTGGCCCCTGGAGCACTGCTGGGCAGGGCAGACACATCCCTGGCAGTGCAGCTGAGGCTGATGAAGGCTCTGGGTGTGTGCATGGTGCATTCAGGGCCCTGGATCTGAAAGAGGCTCTGACCCTGTGGCCAGGGCAGGAGGGGCACCAAGGCATTCAGTTGTCACACCTGGCTCAGACTGCTTTGTGTGTGAAGGGTGGGTCATGTATCTTGGTCCAGCTGCAGTTTAGTACTTAAGGTTATTGTTTTTCTCCCTGATACTCTGATGATTTCTGTGTGAAGCACTGACTCATTTACCACCACATTTCCCAAGGAATGTTGCATTTTCATTCAGGGCTTCCCAAAGCTTTGGCATTTTTTGCATCATATACATTGCACGTGTTTCTCTATCCCAGTAATACAGTGAAATAAGAGTCACTCTCAAAACTAATGATTATTTACTTTCCATTGCCTATATAAGGGGTTCATAGGGAATAACTTCCTAAAAAAACCCAAATCAACCCAAAACTTCACACTATAACTGCAGTAAAAGTGAACTTTCTGAATTTCTGTTTTGGTTTTATTGTAATATGTGGAAATGGATATGTCAGCAGGGACATTTTTCTTCCTGGATATGAAGTACAGTAGTTTTCCAGACAAACAGCATATTCCTGAGTTTTTGGAAAATTCATGCTGAACTACTTCACATTGGCTAACTTTGCATGTCACCTCTGATGTTTCTGTTGACTGGCAAAAAAAGGCTGTTATTTGTGACTGCTGTTTTCTATTCTATTATTTCTACTTCTTTTGACTCTTTCTCTGCAAAGCACTATATCTAGTAGCCTGAAAGTGGGAGACTTTAAATATTAAAAGGAAAAGACAGCATTTCATTGAATGCAGGCAAACATCCAATCACGCTGCTAAGATGTTTAAAATCAATTGTCATATATAACTTGTTTGATGATTTTGAGAAATATTTTTAACTCTGAGAAGACTGATAAGTGGATAATTTATTCTTTTGTGAGCATAAATGAACAAATGCATTTTGTGGTTTTAATTTTGGCAGTTCTATGAAGCAGAAAATAGCTGATTGCAATCTTGTTGGGGTTCAGATTCAGTGTGGAAAAACCCAAGGTGTCTTCAGAAAAGTTCTGAGAAGTTTGCTAATTATGCCTCTGACTTGGCTGTTCTAGAGACTATACTAAAGTGGTCACAGGAAAGACAATATCCTCACTGAAATTCAGACCATAGGTTTATTTTTGGTGGCTTATGACTACATATTTTTTCTTTGAAAATAAAATCTGAGAAAAAGTTATAGTTAAGCCCTTACAATTGTCAGCTTTCATCCTTTACCATTTGAAGGTTAAAAATGTAATTCAATGACAGAGAATCTTATTAGAACTGCAAGCTGCAGATGTTTTCTCACGGATAAATCTTTCCAGCAAAATCCTCAATATGCCAAAATATTGCTTTTTTTAATGCTCCTCCCTTAAAAAAATCAAATCAATGACTCCTTCACCATTTGTCCTGAAGAGAATTGACAAAGGTTTTCAGAGAAAGAGCCAGAATGCCTTTCTCTCCCCCAGCTGTGTTTTGAATTCTGTGTATTATATTTCATCTTAATTCTTTGATGCAGAAAGTTTACTAGTTTTTTTTTAAATTAGAATTTTGTATAAAAAGTGCTTAATAAAATTTTTTCTCAGCTGTTCGAACAACTGTATCCCTTCATAGTCCATAGTGTCCTGTGGGAATGGTCTGCATCACTGTTTCTAGTTTTTATTGTGGGTTCCATTTTAAAAGGTTTGTTCAGAGGAGCAAGGACTGCCCTGAAAGGTGTTAACAGAGTTTTAAAGAAGCTGTAAAATAATATAATTATTATATCTAGTAATAAAATTATATATATAATTAAAATGGTAAACAGGAAAATCTGCTGAGATGTTATTGAGAATATTTTAAGCCTCAGTCTGGTCACATCTGAGCACCTAGAAAGACCACAGGAGATTTTTACCAGGCTTGTAAAAGTGTAATGTGGCTCTGCTGGGGAAGCAGATGGTGCAGGAACATGGTGGGTGGGCTCCTGGATAATATCCACCCAAAGCACACAGCCTCAGGTGTCACAGAGCTCCAGGGAAAACACAGGGAGGTTTTGCAATGATCCTGGTGGATATTTTTGGGCTGACAGCTAAGGGCTAAGTTTACACCTTGCTCCTGTCAGGGCAGAGATGAGGTCAAGGGAGGGTTGCAGGAACCAGAAGTACATCAAACCCACGGGCTCTCTAAGCACACAGGCTCCAGGATGGGAGGAGGTGCCCTTGTCCTGCAATTCAGTAGATGATGGACAACTTGTTTAGTCTCCCTTCAGCGAGCTGAAAGGTGTGAGGCAGGTTAATGAAAATATTATTAAGTGGTCACCAAGGAAATACGACCTTCTTAACACTTCATTCTCCCTCTCTGAATTTGATTCATCTGTCCATTTCAGTCTTTTTCCAACAATTGTTCTCAGATTGATGACAAAACAAGCTTCATTTTAAAATACACCTTGAAAGCAACAAGGCATTTTTCTTATTATATATTTATAGATGTGTCCATGACTTGATTTACAGGAAATTTTTTGTTCTAAATGTTTCTGTTCTATGTGTCTACTTGTCTACTGCAGTCTGGTAACTGCTGTGAAATATAAGGAAAAGGGCAGTTTAGGACTAGTGCAGCTGTAGAGACCCACATAAGTTATAAAAATTGAGTTAGGAGCTGATTAAACACTGAAAAAAGAAGCCCAGGCTGAGCTCCAGCCTCACTACAGCAAAGTAAGAAGTGCCTGTGGTTAACCAGTTTAAAATTAACTTTATCTACCTACCGTGTTAGAGTTGCAGCAGTGACCACAGCAGATGTGGTTGCAAATTTCCAGGGGAGGTATGCTAGAAATACTTGGAAATGGCCAAATTATAAACCCTTAGGTTTATTTTTTGTGTTTTTAAAGTAAAAGTTGACTTCTTGTGTCAGTCTACAAATATTTTCATATTAATTGAGTGAAAAGTGAAACATGTACCACTAACATAATTTTCTCTGCTTCACAATGCTCAGGTTAAATTTGAAAGCAGCACTCTGACAACACTTCAGAGGGTGATAAACTTTGCTTTTGGGAAAGCTAATTAATTATATGTTGTTTTTTTAATTATCAGTAGTCTCTCCCAGTTCAATTTTAAGTTGGCCAAAATATATTAGCTTTTTATAGCCTGGACATCAGACTGAGATATTCATGTTTATCTGAAAGTGACTACTCATATGAATATCCACACCTTGATCAACATACTTTTATGAGAAGGTTGCCATTTTTGCTCAATTTTAGGGTGGACATTTGAGACATTTGATGCTTGGGCTGTTCTTTGTCATCAAAATGCTACTGGAATACCCCTAATGTCCATTTCACCTGCCTGGTCAGCACAGACACCTGAGTTGGTCACTGACTGTTGCTTTTCTGCCTCTGTCCTTAAGTAAGAATGTTTAGGGGAGTTTAAATTTCTCATGAGAAGATGGCATTATTGTTGCTCAATAGCCAGATATTTCAGAATTCTGTTAAATCTTTCTTTTTGACTGCACAGGAGCTCTGGGCTCTTTCTAAAGTCTCCCTTTCATATCCTGACATAGTTCACAAGGATAGATTTATCCATCTATGCCTATCTTGGACTTCTTGTTTTGGGCATTCTTAATGACATTGTATCTTGCTTGTCAGAACAAAAATAGTTTTTTATCAGGGAGATTCTTTCTCATTTCCTGCTGACTAGGAAGGAATGGTTTTATTAGGGAGGGAGACAGTTTCATTGTCTTTTTTGCCTAATTTGAGGGATGACATTGACATTTCTGAGCACTGATGAGTTCTGGCATTTGTTATACTATTGTTCCTTATGTTAAATTCTGGCATTTAGACATCTGTCAATACCTTCAGTTTATTTGCAACTTTGTGTATGTTGAGATGGAGATAATACTTCAGCTTTTAGTGAAGCCTTAAAAAATTATTTAAATGTTGAAGCCATGTTGTACTGTAGCATCTTTTCTAATGCTTTTAGCATTGTTGTGGTTAGCTGAAGTACAAATTCCATTAAGAACAACAGCAAGTTCACACCTCAGGCATTGGTTTAACCTCTCACAGGATCAGTGCAGCAATTCACACTGGAAGTGTGATCCAGGTGGCCAAAAGCTGAGCGATCTCCTCTTTTCTCTGCACTGTCTTCAAGGAGTTCAGAAACCTGTGCCTAGGGGCACCCCTGGGTGGATAAGTGTCCTGTTGAAGCAGATAAATAGATGCCATTATTTCTCATGGCCCACCTAAGCAGTGCTGAGGGGCAAACATGTGCATGTTTTACTGCTGGGCTCAATGTCTTACTCTGCCTGCCCACTGCCTCTCAGAGAGCACCAAGGCAGTGGTGGGGGGCAAGGCTGGGTTAATTCTTCTACTAGTTGGATTTTGAACCAGTTGGAAAATGCAGGAAATGAAATATTAAGGGACAAAGTTTTGAGGGGTTATATTTCCTGCTTCTCAGTGCCTGAGCTCTGTTTGGTGAGTGTTTCTGCAGGGAGATGGTCACTCCTATGAGAAACAGACTGGACAGAAGGAAAGATCTCTGATATGCCTATTTTTAGGCAGCTTCCTATCCAGATTGAGGCAATATTTTGTCTGGTTTTCTTAAGAGCTAAAAATAATCTCTCCATGGCATGGTTGCTCCCCAGCAAAGACTCTTTCTGTACTGTTCCAAGCTCAAGGAGTTCACAAGCTTCTGAAAGTTTCTAAAGTGGTATCTAAAACCAAGGCAATAAAACATGTTCTCATTAAAAAAAACAGACATGTAATAACACAGTGGGGCAGGAATCTCTGATACAGGTGTTTGTCAGTTGGAGGCTGTTAAATCACGCTTGAAAACAAAAGGAGCCCAAAGTCACTGAATTAATGAGGATCACCTCAGTGTCATCAGGCCACACACTTAGAAAATAAATGTCTCTCACTGGGCCAGGCTGGTGAGTGGCAATGATTCACCCATGGGCCTTATTCTCTGACTTCCTGCCAATGCAATTTCAAGGAATATTTAGTGCATGCTATCAAAAATCATATTTTTGTCTTGCTCATAAAGAAAATATAGAGGCAAGCTTAATTTAGCCTATGAATTGCCCTAGACAAGAAATAAAAAGGATATCCCAACCTGCAAATAAATAAATAGAAGACAGGAGGCTGAAGTCACAGGGGGTGTCAGCACCTTCAGATGAGTCTACATAGAGGGATCCATAAACCCATGGTTTGTTGTGGGCTGCTTTGCTGAAGGGTTGAGGTGCCTCAGGTACATTTGTTGGGCTACTTATCATAAAATATTCCACAGAAACAAAAAGAAAAATTTTTGGGGTGATTTTATCTAAAGATTACTGGGTTCAACATTGCCATACAAAGGGGTTTTTTTTCTATAATATTGAATACGGTGATAACTACAAAGATTCTCAAAAAAACCCAAAACCGAGAAAGTAACTATGTATACTCTTCAAAAAGCAAAAATAAAAATGCATTGAAATATTGTAGTGTATTTCAGTATAGCATGTGGGATGTAATAAGCAGATTAATACTTAAGAATTAAGCTAAAACAAATTAAAAACTGTATGCAAAATAAATAAATGAAACCACCCAAACTTACAGACTTGAATTCTATCAAAGTTAGAACTGCCAAAAATCTGTTACACATACATATATTTTATCTGTACATTACTTCTTCTTAGTGGTTGCTCATCTTTGATTCTTTTCTTGATTTGAACATGAGGCAAATTGAATTACTGTTTTCTGACATAAGAATTCTCTTCTTTTCTCATTTCCTTGACCCATTTTTCAGTATTGCCTTGGGTTAGTGGTGAGGTTTTTTTATCTGCTAACTTCACTGTAAATTTCACTCTTTCTTGGGATGAGGTGGATATAAGTTGGCTGAATTCATGAGCTGTAAAATTAACAATCTATAAATTGTTTCTTTAATATTTGGGATGCAATAAACTTCCCAATTGATCTATAATAAATATAAGGAAAAATGTTTGCCTGTACACATGTGGTCCTGGTTGTCCTTAAACAATGCATGATTTCTAGTTTTGGTAAAACTGAAATACCATCAAGGCATGTGCTTTATGCTGAGAAACACAAGTGATAGAACTGAAAAACAAATAATTCACACTGGGATAGTTTATTTTGTCATTTTATGCTCCCTTTCTATCGATTTCTGAGCACTTCAGTGTCTTATCAGGTGCATTTCTCACATAGAGACGGCAGCCTGTGCAGGAGACTAATGGAAAAATCAAGAGTGGTGGTGGTGGCGTGGGAGAGTCTTCTCCCTGGGAACAGAAGGGCACAACATCTGTAGGAATTGTATTTGTAGGTGGTACTTTTGCACCAAGAACACAGGAAAAACAATCTGGTAGCAACAAATGCTTTGCTAGTTACTGTAAACATTTTGTGCATACACTTGCACTCCTGTATTTACACAGAAATGAAATCGATTAAGGGCCAGAATGTGAATATGTAAAGGGGAAATTCAGAAAATGTCTGTTTTTAGAAACTGCAAGGCAGAAGAAATTTCTCAAATAATTTAGCAAGGTTCATTTTGCTTGGCAGAGCGACTTGTTCTAAAGGGTGTTTATTGTTTTGTGTCACGGTAGAATTGGTGAGGCTGTAGTTGTATGACAGTCACCATTCTGGCTTCCACTGAAAGGATCAAAAATTTACCTTCTTCATGGTACTGCTAATAGAGAATGAGACACTTTAAAATGTTTCACATTTTAAATACAGCAGTGGTTTCTCTTCTCCACAAAAGAATGTGAATTATTTCTAGTGTCATATTTCGTGTTCTCTGGTACAAATATAATAACAAACAAGCTGAGGGGTGCATGTCAGACTATCACAGGGTGTCAGTGAAATATAAGTAAAGCCTGATTTTATTAGGTCAGCCAGAGATGAATCACTCCAGGACAACTGCAAAGGTCTCAAGATGTCAATACTTATTCTTTTTTTAAGCAATGAAAACAGGAAAAAGCCCTCAAACAACAAACCTTTAAAGACAGGATTGCTGCAGTTCAAATGCTTTTCTTTGTCTATTTTTAAGGAGACACATTGTGGTAATACTTGAAAATGTGCAAAATAAATATCTGCATAATGCTGCTGTAGATTTGGACAACTGAGATACTCCAGGAGTTCCATTATTTTGCTTCTTATAAAGTTTGGCATAAACCCTTACATCTGAGTGAGATGACAACAGGATGTCCTTGGTATGTGTCCCTATTGTTTAGAAAATCTCAGATTATTTCGCCACTCATCATGAATATTGATGTGCCATAGAGATGACCCTGCTATTCCCCCATAGGATTTATCTCCACTGATGAGCAGCACGATTGTTTTGGTTGGATAGAAAACTATTGCTTTGTGCCTGAAGATCTTTCCAAGCTGTGAAGTACTAAAAAGGCGTTGGTGATCTCTTGAGATCTTCTGTTTGGTGTGCATGAAGTCTATTAGAATAATTCCTTTTTGTGGAGAATGTGATGTCTGTTGTGAGGTAGCTTCATGCAGTCACAGAACAGTTTAGGTTGGAAAAGACCTTTAAAGGTCATTGAGTCCAAGTGTTTACTATTATAAACTGTTACATATGTAGGAATTTAGAATCCTAAAATCTTAAAGACAGATTAACAGATCTGAAAATTTAGCTCACTTGCGAGCTACTAAATTTTGTATCATCTGCTGTGAAGCTCTTTGATCCTAAAGGTACTCATCATACTCATCGCCTGAATAATTTTCTATCCTGAGTTCACTTATATGCTTCAGTGACACAAAACTCCATGAGAAATACATTTTATTCCAGCTTCAGTGGTGTAGCACAGGTCCCACTGGTGATCATGGTAGCTTTTAATGAAAAATTAGGTAATAAGTAAGTGGAATAGAACTCCGAAGTTCTGCTTGATCAGTGGGGTTAAAAATAAGAACATCAAAAGGAAGGGAGAATACCTATAAAAAACATAACTGTATCTCTGTATATGTCTGTACATATAAATAAAAGAATCTTAGGGTTTTAGGGTTTTTTTTAAATCAGGCACCAAAGAAACTGTGATGAATTTCCAGAATAGTGAAATAATATTGGTCATTTTCTTGCAGTCTTAGGAATTTGCATCCTATTTTCATTTGGCATTATGCTTTTAGGTATTTTATTTCATGCTATTGAAAGAATTGCTTTATATTACTCTCTATTAGAATGCCACCTATGTTCCTTTTCAAAAGTGCATATTCTGCTTTTCATATATTTTCTCAGATGAGTGGTATCTTAAGTAATGCTGAAAAAACCTGCTTCTAGTCGATTTTTGCCTTGTATTGCATTTATAGTAATAGTGGTTGTCCAGATATGATACTGGTCACAGATTTTGCAACCCAATCTATGCCAAAAACCCCCTAATTTTTTTCAAAGACCCCTAATTTTTTATGAAGTTTCAAAATTCTTGGGAATCAATGGACATAAGTCTTGAAAATGTACAAAGTAATAAAACCTTTCTAATGTTCATGTTAATGAGACATAAATTGCACAATAGACTTTGCATCTGTTGGTTTGACAAAGCAGCTGCTGCTTTGACCTCTGTTGCCCACTCTGAAGCATGGCAGGACTTCCCTTAGTGCAGGCTGTGCTCTTGTCTTCTTCCCCCAACATCTGGGGCTAATCAGCTCTTACAAACAGGAACAAGACTCTCCTAACACAAAGGAAGTGTATGCTGCTGCTCTCTTCTGACAGTTCATATTGTTTCAGGCAAGTGCTCACTTGAAAGCCAAAAGAATAAAATACAAGTAGAGTCTTGTTCTGTCTGGATTGCTCCCTGTTTACCTCTCCAGATATGTCAGGGTGTTTTTCTGTTATATCAGCTGTCGTTTATTTGAGGCGGATGGTAAAAGAAGTACAAAATAGCTCTGGAAGTGCTTTCTCCTGTGGCTTGCCTATTTCATTTCAAGCCATATTTTAGGTATAATTGAATGAATAGTTTCAGGATAAGAAATTACTTTAAAACTTTCCCATTTTCCCCCAAAGTGCAGAAGGATTTCGCTATCAGTTTCTGTCTGCCTGCTCCACAAAGACACTGCCTGTGTCTGTGGATTTTTTGCTTGCCCAGAGCTGTGTGCTCCTGTAACAGGTCTGCTGTGGGTGCCAAAAGGGAAATTGAAAACCTGTTTCTGACCTGGAGATACTGGGCAGTGAGGAGGGGATAAAAATTAATGCCTGGCTTTTATAGAGTTATTACCATCCTTTAGCTTCTACTAAGGGAACTTTAAAATAGAAAGCATTATTTTAGTTTGTATGGTGACAGGATTTTGAGAAGAAGTGTGAAGTGCCCCAAAGCAGAACAGAACAGAAAAAAGAAAATTAATACATTGAATATATAAATCTCTCCTTGACACAGGTTTTTGCACAGATGGTCTTGGGGCAGTGCCAGGAACCTGCAGGTGCAGGAGGCCTTCCCTTAGTCCTCATTCCCTTCAAGCAGCTCTCAAACTCTCAACTTTTTGAACCCTGAAAGTACATTGCTTTTTCCTTCTCACCAGATGAGGTATAAAGGTTTTGCCAGCCAACTAGAAAGCCTGCTGCTTGAAATGCTTTAGAACACTTTGTCTTACCCAGTAAGATACAGGCAGCTGAAGAGGAAGACGTCCAAGTTCCAGCAGGTCTCAGAAGTGTTGCTGATTGCCAGTGCTTTGCCCCACAGAGGGAGGTGAAGCAGCTCTGTGGTGTTGCTATAGAAGCTGCAGTTCCTGAGCACCACCCTGAGAGATACAAGGGGCTGCAAAGACAGTGATTAATGCTGCTGTGTTTGTAAACTGATCCCTCACTGATCTGAAGGAAGCCTCAGGAGGTCATCCAATCCATAATTCTGCCTGAAGGAAAGGTGAACTCCACTTAAACCATTCCTTACAGACATTTGTCTAATCTGATCTCCCCACCAGGGATGGAGAGTGAGCAATGTCCCTGAAAGATTCACTCCAGCACTTAGCTAATTTCTCTCTCTCTCTCTTTGATCTTCAGCTGCACATTGCCTTTGTCATGTCATAGTTCCTTAGCTTTTGTGATGTCCTAATTTTTGAGGCTTGAACTGAAAGTAAAATAGGATGATTTGGACCTCCTAGATTGATTTAAAATATGAATGTGAGGACCAAAAAAAGGCTTATTTCTTTTGCTTAGTATTAACTGAATGAGCTCTGCTAGTGTGTGGAATGGGTTAAATAGAGTTACTGTGCTTCCAACTACCTAAAGGGATATGAACAAATTCTGCTTCTGAAGCACATCATGATGAATAATTTAGGGACTCTGGGACTGCATGCTGTACATAAAGGTATTACAGGGCATAATATATCATTGGCATGTATAGATTCTCTCTGTAATTTGAAATAGAAAATATATAGAGTATGCTAGCAGGAAATAACTTGTGCTTGATGAAAACTTTCTGTCTGAGAATTAGTGTCTTTGTCAAAATGACAGATCAAAACTCTAAAGTGAAATTTGTGTTTCAATAAAATTAATGGGGCCCGTCACTAGGACTTGAGAAAGTAGCTCCTGATGCTCTGAGAGCGTAGTGGTCATAAATAAGCCAGATCAATTTCCCACAGAACATCCAGACAGGCAGAACAAGTCTGCATTGCAGCACCTGGCAGCCTGGAGTATGCTGGAGCCCAGGGGCCTGGCAGCAGCCCTGCTCTGGTTCTGTGAGATGTGCATGCACACATGCATGTGGGATGCAGCTCTTAATGCACACAGCTGCACGGTTTGGGGCCTGAGCAGCATCAGCTGCCCTGCCACAGCCCACTGTGGGTGTGCTGGGCACAGCTTGCTGTAACTTGGAGTGTTTTCAGGCCATGCTGCTTATGGCTTTATTATTTTAAACAAATATTCACTTGAAAGTATTTCTATCTGTTAATAAGCCAGTCAGTTTTGTGCTCCTCAGTGCTTGTTGCTTATAAGAGGGTTATGCTAAGGTTTTTAGTAGAGGCTGGGAAGAAGAGTCAAGGCTTTCCATGAGGGAAGATCAAGACACGTGTGATTCATCCATCTCATGTGAAATATTGAATGAAAATGCATATGGTACACCAGGTAGGAAGAACATCTCATTTGTTTAACTCCCTGGGAATAAACCATTCACCAACACTTCTGAATTATGTCAGTCAAAACTAAACTTCCATCCTGAGCTGGTTCTCACCTGATGGCCTTTCTATTAATTGATGTATGCTGGATTTGACCCTAAAGCATCTTTATGTATTAATTCTGTATTATTCAGTGTATTATTCAATGCTGCTGAGTTCCACTAGAATTCTAATGCATACTGTAAAATTACCTGTAAAATGATGTTGGTCCTGAAACTTATTGCAAGCAGTCAGAATATTAAACTTAGTGCCACTGAATTCTGCTGCCAGTTTTAAATCTTTGATACTTTTAATGGTGAATATTAGAAAAACTGGAGGCATCTGTATTCATAGCTATTTTTGTGACTTCTTGTCAGCCTATGCAATGAACTGGTTAGAAGCAATACAATTCCATTGCCAACCTGGACTTTCTATGTCACTGCTCTAAATAAAGAACTTCACTCAAATGAAATTTTTAATCAAGGAATTCTGTGTAAAACGCTATATAAATATCTGTTTAATTATCTGCTGAGGGAGAGCATTGTGCTATCTCTGTTGAATGGCACTGGACTTTTCATTTTGTCTGACAAAGTTGCTGTGGAAAAAGGCTGGCACACGTTTGCCTCATGCTCCAGAAGAGTGTCTACTTGTTTCAGTGGTGTGGTACGACTAGGACAGGAGCTCAGAGCATGACTTTCCCCCCTGTGAGTGATGGACACATTTATTGAACATATTTATATGTCAGGATGCCTTTAGAAAGCAGGAACAGCACCAGAGCTCCTGAAGAATCTTTGAGCTCTAGGTTGTCTCCAGCCAGAGGAGGACTTGGCTGCGTTTCTGTTCAGCAATGTGTGTCTTTGAGCTTGACTGTGCCTCGTAAAAAGAAACAGAGACTGACTGGAAATTCAGCTTTATGCAGATTGCATTTGGTGAAAAGATGAGTCCATAACTTCCTAGGTAATTTCCTTTTCTAAGAAGCATTTCTGTAGTGTTTAGGCTTGGGGAATGGGATTCACGAGGGCAATTGGGTGTCACTAAACCAAGAGATGCATCCAGAGGCCCAACCTTCCCTTGTGTTGAATTATGGTACAAACTGGAGCAGTTTAACAGGAGAGGTCAGGAGTGAGTAGATCTCTGTAGCCCAGAGTTTGGGGCAAACTCTTTGGAATTGAAGAGCTGAAGCTGATAGTCACACCCCAGGACAGACAGATCCAACTGTGGTTCCTGGTATGATTTGTGCATGAATTATGGGAATGGTAGGATGTTGAGGGGCTGATAAGAGGCAGAGGGTAAGCATCTCTTTTCTTACTTTTTCCTTGTCAATCCCTGCATGGACTATTTCATATTTTTTCTCCTTAAAAAAGTCTGCAAATGGAAAGGTTTTATTTTGGATAAAAATAGGTACCGTGTTGGTACTTTTCACTTCTTTTTTCATCAGTTTGTCACTGATGACTAAGTGATGGAGTTCTGAAAAGTGTAGTTTTGGTTTAGCTCTAGAAACCCATGCAAGGTTTTCTCTTAAGCAGGTAATATCAAGGCAAAATTTATTTCTGTCCCCGGTTTTCATCTGCCCATCTGTCCTATCTGTTTAGCCTCTATCTTTGCAGAAATGATTGTTTTCCAAACATTGACCATGCCAGAATTTTTACTTCTGTTTTAGACTGAAAACCTACAACATCTGCAGATTAGAGCTGGAAACAGAAGAGAATGAATTCAAATGAAAATCTCTCTGTGGCTGATGTAAACCACAGTATACATCTTATACCCATCTGAGGTAGTTGCACATGAAAAAGTCTTCATACAATTCTGTTAACAAATGACTTTTTTTTTGAAGTCAAACTGGTTTTGATCACATCCAGAAAGGAAAACGGGTAGAAAAAAAGTTTTTTAATTTTATGGTAATTCTAATTTTAATCTGAATTCCTATCAGTCAATGTTGAACCTATTTCTAGTTGTTTCAGACTTGCAGAGGTTGTTATAAACTGCACTCCATAGAATATTCTCAACCCTAGAGTATTAGCAAACTACCAGAAGATCAAAATAGGTACACACAAAAAAGTCAGTGTTCCATACAATTGGCGTTAGTTTTATCATGATTTGATGCATATAGGAATAGCATTCATAATTATACAACTGACTGATCGTTTGCAGGTACAGAAATGCAGTTTGATGAATATACAAACAAAGGAGAAAGGCAGATTGTGTTTCCCTGTTTGCATATGTTGCTGTCTGTATATCTATTTCCTGGGCTTTGAGTTCTCCCACTCTCTGGGGTGCTGAGGTTAAAGAGGAGTCCCTGGACTTGCCTCCATAGCTGGAATTTCCATATGGCTTTTTGTGCTTGACTATCAATTCAATGAAAAAGATGGTGTAACATCCCTGATGTTTTTGAATGGAACGCAAAACAAATCAAACATATTTACCAGCCCAAACCTCTGCCTTGGAATAATTAGGCTTGCAAATTTTCAGAGATCTGACAGCCTATTTTTAGATACAGCTGGAAAAGACGTGGAGCATGGCAGTGTCTTTACACTGCACAGTAAGAATGGGACACTCACAAGATGTCTTATCTAAATGGTTTGGTTTGCAGGACTTCATTACAGGCTTTGGAGGAAAAAAAAAAGGATTTATGTGTCTCTATAAATAGGGGGAAAATAAATTACCTTGGCTCTTATCTGTACTTTTTATTCTAATCTAATATTTCTGTTATCATAATTAATTCATTCTGTGCTTACGGGAAATTTATCAACAATCAATCTTTTCACTTCTGTCTTCTCTTTTTCAAGTTCAATACCAGACTGATTCCCTTCTCCTCTGTTTTCTTTCCATGGCTCCTCCCAGCCCACTTGGCCAATTCAGGTTCTGTCAGCCTTCTTGACAACCATGACCTGAGGTACTTGTGCTCTTTGTGATATTTTAATGGGCTTAATTTCTGCTCACACTCGACAATTCATTAACTTTCAGTTATTTTTTCAGATGTAAGAGCAGTGTCCTTTTTATATCTTGTCCTTAGTCTGGCTCTGATTCCACAAGTCAAAAGGCTTGTTAACATGCACAGTGTGTGGGACAAGGGGAGCTTCAGCAGATGGCTGACCTGGTGTCAGTAAACCAGAGACCATCAACATGTCCCTGCCAGGTAGTCACCTTTCTTTGGTCCCCTTCAGTTTTATTAGACTGCTTTTTAAAAAAGCAACACCATTTTTTTCACCCCTTCATTTATGACTCCAGTCCTCTCCAGTTTTGATCTTACTTTGAATAGCAATCAGAAAAGAATATTCAAGGGATTTAGCAAAGTCATGCTAGAAACAGTTCGAAGTATCTCCACATGTAGTTGGATTCAAATAGTGCTGATATATTTTTAATTTGTGTTTGTGGGAGTAATAGAAGGAAGGCACTTTATTGTGTAGGTGCTGGTATCTGAAATGGATTTACATGGATATTTTAGTAGATTAATGACAAGTTTTCAGATACTCATAGTTGTGTGGTTGTTTTTAATCTTACAACTGGGTGAACTCTCAGGTCTTGTTGACCTAAGCAGTAGCAAAAATTATTTTCTGGAAACTGCACACTGTGGAGCCTTATATAGAAACACAGATGTCTGGATGGTGGCTTGACTTATGGGAATTGTGTGATTCTTCAGATTCCTGGGGTGTTTCATGGTGTAGATGGCTGTTCTGTACCAAGAAATGGATTGTGCTGTCTACATCAATGTTACAATGATAGTTTAAAATTGTGACAATGGTCCCACATTGGAAGTAGACATCCTGCCCACCTCCTTTTGACTTGTGGAAGAATGAGGCAGTCTGCTTATAAATGAGGAGTTTTGAGGCTATTTGCTTAAAATCTTTAATTGCAGAGGAGACACCTTAAGTAACAACTTCTAAGATTTGTCCTCCTGAGAGCCTGAGGAGACCAGCGCCTTTGCAAGTAGGAGGCAGGTAAAGAAAATAGAAGGACAGTGTAGGAGATAGCAAGGCAAATGTAGGATGTCTGTACAGCCCAGCAGAGCCTTCTGTTGCAGAAGGCTAAATCAGCCCTGCATCTCCTGGCGGCTCCATGGTGAGGAGTCCCCCATCTAAAACATGAATGACTCGGCAGCTTTCCAGGGAAATGCCTGGATGAGGCTGAGTGTGGCTGGATATTCTGTGCACATCTCAGGCCTGTGGTTTGGGAGCAGCCCTGCTGGTGGGGAATTCCTGTGCAACTCTCTGTCTGACAGAGATCAAGAATTAAGAGCCAGGGTAGCTGCTGGGACTTTTCCTTTGCAGGTTTTGCAGACTCTTCCAATGCAGCCAAATGTAATGAGCCTGTCTGGGTAGCTGGCTGAGGTCTTCAGGAATTCCTCATTATCTTTCTGAAATTCAATTCTTTTGGATGTAGGTACATAATGTTCTGTGTGTAATTTCACTGCTATGAGAGAGACCATGTCCTGGTGTTATTCTGGTTGTGCACTCTGTGTTGCTGTGAAAACAGGTTGCTGCTGATAATAAATATTTCATTTTGTTAACACTACTTTTAAAGAATATCAGAAAAGGTCACTATTTTTGACATTATCTCTGAAAATATTATTCCAGTTTTGTCAAACTTTTCCTATTTAAGTGGAAAGTTATTTTTTGTACAGATCAGAGGATATAATGAAAAATGTTGATGATGACTTATTTCAAGTGGCAGCAGTGTTGTGACTCACTCATGGGCATCATTCCCTACATCCATAATGGATTTTGAAAATTGGAGCTGGCTTCTGCCAGCAAATGAAATATTAATGAATGCAGGGTTGCATAATACAGTTTTTGCATAGTGTAATTTTTCCAAGGAAATGAAATGACCACCTCTTAAAAATAAACTAGAGGAAATGCTTCATAATCTTATTTTGCTGTAAACCAAGAGGTATTTGGGTGAAACCTTAAATATCTGTACATTGGGGTATTTGTTATATACAGAGGCTCTGCAGCTTTGATGTGTCAGATGAAACTCCTAAAGGTGGATTAAATGGTTTATTACAATGACTGCTGCATTAGTTGTAATCACTTAATCATACTTTTGAGTGTGGAACAGTTCCAGATTTGTTTAAAAGTATACACTACACAAGAAAGGGATTGAGGATGCTGAGGACAGCGGAAAATCAGGAGTTCAGCAGCACACATAAGTAAACATTTTCTGAAAAAAACGACACGGAAACTATTTTTCCAGACAGCAGAAAGAGATGCTTGACTAGTCCTCAACACTTGTCAATCAATCCATGAATCAATCAAATTCTGCTCAGTATGGATTAAATTTAATCTGTCCTTGGTTACTGCCTAACCCTTGAAATGACAACATTTTTTTGTTGTTGTTGTTACCTAAGGCTGTAAGTAGGGATTTGGGTCAAGGCATTCAGCAACAAATTGGGGAAAACAACTGGATTTTCTATAGTCAAGGGAAGGGTAATAAATAATAGCAAAGCCCATTAATCCTCTTTTCCATTAGTGGCAATGTCAGATAAAGCTGCTTAGTGACTCTTGAGGAATGCTACATGGATGACTTATTGCATGTGTAGTTTTGGATGTTAAGTGTAATTTTGAAATGTGGTGCCTCTACAGACTCACCAAGAGATAAAGTAGTATAGCAGACGAATTACAGCACCATATAATGGGAAATTTCTGTATGCCTCTTCAGTCTTTTCTGTTAGTTCTGGCTCCTTTCAGTGGACATGAGCCTCATTTGCTGCAGAGGCTGACAGGACACTTTGTGGTAACTGGTAAAATTAGAAAAGCCCTTTCTTTGATGGTGCATTTGGAGAATAGGTTTCATTTGGTTACTTTTCTCCTGCCTGTTTGCTGTTTGACATATGACTATTTATAAGAATGGGCTATTAATAACTTAATTTGTCTACTCTGCATTACAGATGCAAAGAATAGTTATGGTTTTATGAACATTTTTAATAGTGGAGATTCATTTTAATGGTGTATAGGGAGGAATATTTACCCTGTATTGAAGAGTGGGCTAATAATGAACGAACTCTAAAGTTCCATCTCTGTTACAATACCCCTATTGATTTAAAAATGCAAACTGCTTTATGCTGGGAGGTGACTGTTCCTCAAGTTCTCCTTAAAAGCATTGCTGTTCCTCATCCCAGCTGCATTTGCTCCTGAGAGAGGACTCAGCTAGTCTTTTATTCTGCTGGAAATTCACTGCACAAAACAGGGCTGTGATGGAGCGATGAGTGTGGTGCACCTGCAGGCTGGGTGCAGGCACTCACAGCAGCATGACTCACCCCTGCATCCTCCCAGCCTGGCATTCAGCTGGATTTGCCTTGTGTTTGACTAAGAAATAATCTGCTAGGTTCTAGACAAATGCCTAACAGTTATTTACTACATGTTTTATTTAAAGCTTTAAGATACGTTTATGTATCGTCGTGGTTTGCTTAGATCTGCGCCGTGATTGTGCTTTGGCAATAGCTTTAAAACTATGCAATGCAAGGCAATTGAGGAAGAATGCACAGAAATTATTTCAAAAGTGGTTCTTTTTCAAAAGAACTGTTGAACAGGTTAGTCAGAACCGTGAGTCACTCCAATTGAGTCACGCTTACTTTTTGGTGGCTATAGATTATCCGGTTTTCCTGTTTCTCCACGCAGCTATGAGTAATGCTGTGCTAAGAACTGTACTGCTTTGGAGAATGGCTTTTCCCTGCTCTGCCTGAACACATTTATGCATCGAGCAGTTTATAAAGTCATTTTTTGGTCCATTCTCTCTAAATACTCAAGGGGCTGGTGGCAAGATACAAGTCATGTGAAATCTGCCAACTGTTGCCTTGAGGGGAGAGAAAAGAGATCAAGAGCCCTCACTACCAACCCATGATTGTCACCACTTCTCTGGGGTTAGTAGGAAATAGTGAGAATTATCCTGGTTGGCATTACCCCTTGTGCACCCACAGGGACTGAGACAGGAACTTTGAGGTAGTTAATCAGAGCAGAGAAGATCTGTGAGGAGCAGAAGAAATGAGGAGGTGGCAGAGAAGAGCAAATATGCCTTGAGATGGTAACTGGGTTGGTGCCTTAATAAGTGTTGGAGCTGAGTTTGGGTGTGTTGGAGGACTTTTTTTTCTATATTTGTAGTGAGCATGCATCAACACAGCTGTAGTGTCAGGCATAATCCCAGAGCCTTTACAACCATCATCCCAGACACTGAATTAGCAATGTATGTATTGGCCAAGGGTTTTCAGCTTGGTGGCTACCTAAAATTAGTCTGAAACTGTGTAGGTGCTTAAATGTGGGTTTGAGGGCCTGGATTTGGGTTAGAAAGTGTAGGCTGTAGTTCTTCAAGCTTCAGCAAAGAGAGGGAAGATACTGTAGCTCTGAATATTCCTGAATATGCCCACATTTAGACTACGGTATTCATTACTCTTTTTTTAGTAGGTATTGTCAGCATTTTTGTTAATATAAAGGCAAGATGTCCTTTCCTTGTAATCTTAAAAAAAAGAGAAAATATATGACAGTCAAGTTTTTAAGGATTAGTTATTGTTTTTCACTGGCTCTGCTTCTGAGATTTTTGTAAAGACTCTAATTCTCTCTAAAAATGGATAGCTCACCTAGAAATAGAACTTTTTTCTGTGATTGATACATTTCTGATTGATGCTTCAGAACTGCTAGATGGAAAATATTAAAATGAGAATGAAAATGTCTTTCTTATATTTACAACTCTCTGAGTAATATAAAACCAAAACAAATTTTCTCTAGTTTTTCAAAGGGCCAGGGACTTACAATTTGAGACAGAAAATGTGATCATGTCATTAAGAACACTTGATGTGCTTTACAATAAAGGATTTAAATGCTTCAAAAGGGAGAAGTAATTTACACTGCTCTTTTGCAATAGATAGCAAAGTGATAAAGCTGCTTTCTGCATAAATTTCTTTCCCACATGGTTCTGCTCCCTTTCAGCAGATCCACACAGAAAATATCCAAGTCACAAATAGTTTGCATTGGGATCAAATTTATGTGAAAGAGGTCATTTGTTCAGTGTCAGCAGCTGTTGTAAAGTCCCAGAGAAAACTACTGCTTTCAGATTCTTTTTTGAACCTTAAAAGCTGTTGCAAACATGAGACGAGGACATATTCAAACAAATAATGAACTGAAAAGAAGAATAGAGAATGCACAGCTGAAGGGCTGAGTGCTGCCCTCTGTGCTACAGCACTTTAGAGAGCTGATTGTGGAGACCCCTGTAAGATGCTCTGGGCCAGAAGGAGAAGAGAGCTCTTCTGCAAAGTCTTGTTCAGGGAGGCTTGTCCCGGCCCTTGGAAGGGGGTCTCCTCCTAGGAGTTGGAAACAACTGCTAAACTTGTCCCCATGAAGGTAACTGGCTGTTGTTAGAACCTTTCTGTGGTGCCACGGATGGTAAATCACTGTGGCCTGGCTGTGTCAGGACTCAGACCCTGGTACCTGGGGCAGGAGACTCCATTCCCTAAGGAAAGGAGATGTCCTGGTGGCCCTGGCACGGGGCATGTCTGTGCACAGGCTTGGGCTCAGTGCTACCTCAGGACACTCCTGAGCCAGGCAGCCAAGCCAGCCCACAAGATAAACACACACACATTAAGCAGGAGGCAGTGCAGCAGGAGAATAAAAAGGCAAGAGCACAGATGGTGTGTGGTTATGTGGATAATTCCTTGGCTTTGTAAAGAAATTAGGTCCTTGTTCCAGTGACTGCCACAGGCTTGCCTCTCCCCAAAGTAGCACTATACAAAGAAAATCCTTCTAAGTAATGAGAAAATGAATATGTGCATAAGACATTTATGCTTTATAACATGGGCCATTTTCTTCTATTTTCTGTAGGGTTCTGATTCTGTGCCACAAAGTTGAATATTATGTAACAGGATTGCATTATTTAGTTTCTATAGACTGTTGTGACCAGCTCTGTCTGTTTTACTCTGTTGCAAGACACAAAGTACTGAAAACATACATTTGGGTGAAATACAGTTTCCTCTGTCTTTCCCTCAATATAAAAGAAAAAACCCACTTTGCTTATTGGAAAAACAAAACAAAAGACGACCAAAAACAAATCCAACAAAACCAAAGCAACCTAAAATGTAATGGAAGGTAAAAATATCCTCAGACTTTGGGAGAACAAACTTACGTCTGTGCTAAGGAGCTGTGGGTTGTTCTGGTAAATCAGAATAGTGCATGGTAGGACACAAGCACAGATCATGAGCCTGGATGGAAATAGAAGCCAAACAGAGGAGGACAACTTGCTTGCAGAAGAAATTAAAAAAACGAGGTGGAAACTGAGCAGGCATTGACCTGACTGTCGCTGCTGATATTTGGTGGCTCATTCACAGCATTTTGGTGAAATACAGGTGCAGGGGAATATGGTATAACTGATGAGATGTTTCTCACGTCAATGGATCATGATATTAGAAAAGTTAATGGCCTGAATCAGTGGGTTTCAAATGTCACTGACTACACATTTAGTGCATAGTAATTCAGAAAACAACTTGGGAAAAAAAAAGTAGGATTCGTTACCTTTCACTTTTCATGGCAGAAATGAGAATGAGCAACTGGAGCTTTATAAATCCCCACAGAAATGGATGAGTTAATGGCCTTGGTTGCCCATTATAACTGTGTTTTAAATTGGGACTGTTTGCTTATATTTGCTGGATTTATTCTGGATTTTGGTTGTGCCTTCCTATTATATTCCCCAACGTGAGTTTTCTTTCTTTTGTCTACCACATTATTTTCTCTTCTGTCATGTGGACAGCTTTTCCTTTCTATGAGATTTAGATGTCTGGGAAGAAATATTATGTCTGGATTGACAGCCAGGAATAAGTTGACTAAATGCAGCTCTTTGTAGGATTTTTTCCATGGCTCAGAACGGGTTCCAGAGGGGCCTGTGAGAAGCTGGAGACATCATGGGTTTATATTTACTGATGGATGTAGCAAGTTCAGAAAAGGGCATCTCAATAAACACATTACATCAATTTTGACTCAATGACATCAACTTCTTCTCTGACCATACTAGCCCCTGAAATTAATAAGCACTTGGCAAAAGAGTAACAAGATTTATATGTATAGATACTGACTGCAGTGAATGGGGTTCAAAAGCTCTCTGTGGCATCCTGTGTCTGGTAAAATTGTACCTGATGTGTGCAAATGGAGACTCCTTGCTTTTCCCTATTTTGATGTAGGAAGGAATATAATCTTCAGGTTTTTAGACATTTCAAGTGTCCAGAGAAATGCAGAGTAAATCTAAATCCACTGCTAAGCATACTTGTGTTACTGTCTGCATTTCCTTTTCTTTCCAAAAGAAAAGTAGTTCTGGTTATTTATTATGACACAGGAGACTAGAGTTACAGGTTATACTTTTGTAACTGCATTCATTGCTATTCTCTCTCTGAACTTCAGTCAGCATTCCTGGTGTTACACAAGCAGTTGTGATTATTCAGAGTTCTCTGAATGTGATCTAAATGCATAAAGTAGTTGTTAAGTGGCATAAGCATCATGTAATGATGTAGTTTTAAATTTCATGTCCTGGATTAGTTTATACATTAATAGTTCATAATCTGTCTGTATTAGATTTTCCTGCAGTGCAACAAAAATAGAAAATAGGAAGTAAGCTCTTGAGAGAGAAAATATTCAGGGGCTTGGAGAGTCTGTCTTCATACCCAAAATCCAGGGACATGTGGTCACAGGGATCAGCCCTACTGGGCTATGAGTACTGTGGGCAATATCCTTGGGTGGTGTAATTAGCAAAGCTACCTCTTGGTACAGCTGCCCAGCCCTCTGAGAGCAGCCTGGGGATGTTTCCTGCTGGTGGTCAGAGGGTAGAAATGCCTAATCACAGGTTTTGTATAAACTAGAAAGAAGCTTAGAGAGGATTCATGGCAAATCTGTTTTTTATGTTACAGTCCCTCAGATATCAGTAGGACTAATCAGGGAGTGTCAGGTGGTGCACAGGATTGCTGGGAGGAAGGCCAGGTGTCCTCTGAAAACACATAATTGCTGCTAATGGAACTCTTCGACAATGCTAATTAAAGAGGTGTCTCTGTATGTCACTGAGAATAAGCTCTGAAATTAGAGAGCAATTGCTTTGGGTTGGTTTTGATACATGGCTTTTAGATTGGTATTGATTTTGTTCGATATCCTTCTGGCTTCTCTGCTGCTGGGAAGATAAAGCTACAGATGATGAAAGGTACTATGAACTGGTCTGCTAGTTACATGGAGGAGAGTGAGCAAGATCTGCAAACTTCCTCATAGGTGAGTGCATTAGTACAGGCAGATGTGAAAAAAGACAAATACTGAAGCCTTTCAGATATAGATTCTGTCAATAGATGTTTGGAATGAACATAAACATAAAAATCAAAGATACGTGTGGGTTTTTCCTCATCTTGCAACATTGAGAGGAAAAACTGATTATGAATTAGCGCTGTGTTGAGTCTAGCCTGATTTTGGTGCAAACCTGCTGGAAATAGTTTTTTCATCAGTGATAGTATGAAATTATCTGCAGAGGATCACTGCAGCTAAGTAGTAGCTCAATCAGTAGCACCCCTTAGGCTGGTACAGCTGGGCTCATCATGCAGCCCTGTGAGTGTTGGATAATGACTCTTGGGCATCTCTACAGAGATTTTCAGCAGAGCTGATGGATCGTCATGAAATAACTTGTTCTTTAATAACAAAATTAAAGGCATGGTTCTGTATTTCCAGCTTAGCACTCTTCCTCAGACCACAGGCCTGTATGAAATCAGCTGATGCTGTTTAAGCAGGGCAGTGATGTAGCCTTGCAGCAGAGCTTGGTGTGAGCTCCTTGCCCCAGCAATTCCCTGTGCTGGTGGCAACTCTTCCACTGCCACTGCTGGTGCTTGCTCAGGTATGTGCACCTGGGCTGCAGAAATGTAACCAAGTTATGGGACTGTAGTGGTCCACAGTCTGCACAAAATTGTGTAGTTCCATGATATTTTTTCCCTTTAAAAGAGCAGGGATCTGTGCCTTTTGAGCTACAGAGTGGATGTGTCCCCCTCAGTGCAAACTTGGATGTACTGTGGGAATGTGTATGGGATTCATGGACTACTGCTTAAAAGGCTTGAGCTAGGAATTTTGTGCAGTTTGATTGCACACTGAAATCTCTCCAGAATATATATATATATATATGCACACCCTGAAGGTCTGTGCAGGTGCACAAAGTTTTACCCAACCCAACAGAAAGGCATCTTATGGAATCTCCCTGGAGTGGATTATGACAGCTGTGTCTGCACCTACGCTCAGCTGGAGTCTCTTCCTGCACGGGCCTGTCAGTTCATTTTGAGACACACAGCAAGATCAACTGAGTGCTGCTTCCCCCAGGTTCCCCCCTCTCAGATGATGTCCTAATTAGGTCACAGAAAAAAATCAAAGACGTAGGTGCTGCATTGAGTGCTCACCAACCGGCTCCTACATGTAATTGCTGTATTTTAGTTTAATTTCTCCTGAGATGTTTGCTGATGTCTTGGAGAATGTTGCCCATAAAAAGGCAGGATGCTCGTCAGCAAAGTCGGTGAACACATAAGTATTTTGAGCTGCAGTGTGTAGCACTTGGTATTTATCACTACAGGAGAGTGCATGTGACTCCTCTCTCACATGGCAGCTCCTTGGTTTATACCTTACCGATTGGAAAAAAGCAAAAGTATCCTGCAGGATTGCTTTTGGAGAAAGGGCAGGGCACTGGAGCGATCCACAGTGCTAACATTTTGCTGCAGAATGGTTCCTTCCCTTACCCCTCAAGAAAATCTTGTGTGTGGGAAGACAACAGACTTGCTAAAGTCAGAAATGAGTTACTGCTTTACTGCCTAAAGAAAAGTCAGACGTTTGGCCTCAGAAGCAGCAGTGTGACCTGCCAAGGAAGCATATTTAATCTGCTCCTCAGAGCAGTGGAGCTGAATGTGTTCTGTTCGTGGCAGCAAATGCAAACAGGTGGGACTCAGTGCACCTCCTTGTTGGTACAGCTTGAGAGGAGCTGAAGGAGGGCTGGAGCACTTCAGGGTATTGTTTCTTGGCAAGAACACACATGCTCCAAGAAAAACAAATTTGCTCGATATTTTTATGAGTCTCTGAGCTCAGCCAGGTCTGGCAGGGCTGACTTGACTTCATCCAGAGAGACAGTAGTGGGGAGATCATTCCAAGTTTCCCTTTATTTGGGTAGTGGAACATGAGTAAATTCTTCCCCAGGCTGGAGGGCGTTGCCCTGGGCTCCTCATCCTGCAGTGTGTGTGTGTCACACTGTGCCTCACATCCCTCCACAGTGCCCAGGGCAGCTCCCTCCTATGGCCTGAACTGCAAAATATTATTGCCTTTGATGCAGCAATTCCAGCACAGGCACTTTGGACTCTATGGGATAACAAATAATAAAAAAGTAAATAGTCTGGCAATAAATGCTAATCACACCCTATAGGCTTGCACTGAGTTATTCATTAGGTAGCAGATATTACATGCAAAATACTAACTTTCCCAGAACCCTTTTTCAGAGTTCTTTGTAAATGTGTAATTTCCCCTTTAATATACAGTTCATTTCCCAATACAAAATCTTTGTTATTCTGTAATTAGGGTTGAAAGGCCTCATCATTTGTCTGAGTCAGAAATGCCCTTAGAAGGAAGCAGTCATTTAGTGAGATGAGCAAATTCGGGAAATTGAGGCAAAGGTTCTGTTCTGCAGGTGAACCCAAAGATGCACAAAGCCTGCAGGGATGTGGGCGTGGAAGATGTGTGACATTTTAGACAGCTGCAGCTTGGACAGCTGCACTATTCCTCCTTTTTTATGACATTTTGATTGTTGTACTCTCCTGCTCTGCTGAAGCCAGAACTATTCCTGCCCACTTTTGTCTCACTGCCTCTCTCTCCTTTTGCAGACTTACACTGCCTTTGTAAGGCACTCACTGCCAGCTAATGCTGTTCTGAGCTTATGAACATATGATTTATTTTGAAAATGTGTCTCTGTTCCGTGCAAAACCAAGCTGGATGCTGTGATTCCTGTTTCATTCTTCTTTCTGACCTAGCAGCAATTCTCCTGATGACACAAACCAAATAAAGAATGGAATTTCTATGCCAATCTATTTCTCAGCCATAAATAGGCAATTATATTAGTCAAACTTCCAGAAGTGAACAGCAACATATTTCTGAATCATGGTATCTCCAAAATGTATGTAGATGTTTGCTTTGGGGATCTCTGACATTTTTGTTGTCAGCTAAGGGCTGTCATGTGGTGTTTATCTTGGCTAGATCAACACTTGGCAAAAAAGGGTAAGAGCAAAACTTGGTGTAAAATGGGAAGCTTTTCTGCAGAGAAAGTGTCTTTTCCTAGACATAGGATTTGCAAAAATATGAATCACTGAAACTGTTCAGAAGAAATAAGGAAAAACTGATTTAAAAGCCTTTATTTTCAGAATTTCAGAAATACAGATTCTGATGAATTCGAAATAAAAAGTCCTTAACAGTTTATCTGTTATTCAGTGGGGAAGTTCAAAACTTACTTCATACATAGGTGTAGCTTTATTTTCATTGAGACTTCAGAACAATAAGAGGCTGGCATGTCATCAGAATGTGGTGATGAAATATATCTGGCACTGAGAATTTCAATGTGTTAAAGAGTGATGTTTTATAGCATTACAGCCCTAATTGGCTTCCATGTCATTATTGAAAATAAGGAGGTAACAGCAGTTTTAGTTTTTCTCCATGCCTTAGAAGGAGGCAGAGATGCAGGTTCAAGCACCTTTGGCTCTCCCTTGTGAGGCCAGAGGCTCCTTGCCTGCTCTGGTCTCACCCCCAGCACATGGATGGGCAGCAGATGGAAGGAGCTGGGGTCAGCCAATAGAGCCCAAGCCAACATGGCTGTTGAAATAGATGTTTGCCTCTAAAGACTAATTACTTCTGTCTGGTAAAAGAAAAAAAAGTTATTGTGAGTCTACTGTAGTTCCTCTCTTGTGTTCCCCAGGAGCAGGGTGGCTCCATTTATCTGACCAGAGCATTGATCTGAAACAGGTTCCTGAGTTTGGCTGGCCTTTACTTATGTGCATTTGTTATTACTATGCCTGTTGTACATGAAATATCATTTTGTTGAATGGTTTCACAACCTCACAGGAAGAGACTCTCCATTTACACTGACCAAGTGCTATCTTTAAAATGAGTGGAAGTTTGTGAGTGAGCTGCAATGTAAAGTGCTTCCCTAAAAGAGATTTAGCAATTGGTGTTCAGCACCAGCTGAAAACCAGACAAACCACAGAAAAGTGATGATGCTTTAAAGTTGGCCTCAGTCCAAAGCATCCCTGTCTTACAAACTGATCTTCAGTCAGGTTATCTTCCCTGTGATAACATCAGAGCCCAGCAGTGTGTTTGCACAGGGAATGAATTCACAGAGAAGCAGACCTTGACTTGTGCACCCACAAATGGAGAAGTTGTATTTGTAAGAGCTCCCTTTCTTGTGGGGTGTGTGTAGGTACCCAGTCCTTTAAATTCTACTCTAGCCAAGCTGTGATGCTTATCAGTGTGAATTTGTGATAAAATATAGTGATTCCTCCATTACACACTTGAAGTGCTATCTGTGAACCCAGCCTAACCATTTAAAATCAAGAGTCAAGCATTCACTTAAGTGTTCTGGAATATATCCCTTAACAATATCACTTATTTTTAATGACACTCTACTTATTGAGCATGTAAATTAAGCTTTTACTTCCCACAACATCTAGAAGAATAGCTTTGTTCAGTTGCTGTACTGCAAATAGAATAGCAGTAAAGAAATTTATATTTGTATGGCCAGAGCAATAGAAATGGACACAGGAGGAGAAAAAAAAAAAAAACAAAACAAACAACGAAATTTCATTTTTAAAGCAGGATTTAATTGCTAACCATTAAATTTAGCTTTTCTGTTCATCCTTCTCTCACAAAACCTGCTCTCTGAAGGGCAGAGGTCCCTGCAGGCTGGCTGTGATATTCTGATTCCCAGGTAATTCATGCCATTCTCCACACTGATATACATGTACAAATACAAGAAGAGCAGAGCAGGCAGTGTGTGTGAGATGTGGGGAGGCTGGGGCCAGGGGAAGATGTGCTGCATTGTCAGTGCTGCTGGTGAAGAAAAGCGATTGTCAGGGCTGTGATTCCTGGCTGCCACTGCTGCCTGGGAAATGTGTGTCAACACCACGCAGAGGCACAAGCTGCTGCTGCGGGGAGGAGGAGGAGGTGCCTCTCTTTATCCCTGCTCGGCTTGATGCTGGCGTCTCAGAGATGCCTTTGTCACAAACAGGAGCGCTCGCAAGGCGTTGTCTGCATTGCTTTCTCTCCCCCAGTCCAAACAACAACAACAACAAATCCCATCTCTGCCGTGTAGCAGCTGTCGGGGTTTTTTTTTTTCCTTTTATTTTTTCTTCTTTGTTGCTGTAAGATTTCAGGATGATCCAAGAGTGTATTCTCTGGATTTGAGGGGTGTTCGAGGGGGAATTCCACTGCTGCCTCAAACCCAGCAGTTGGCAGTATCCTGAGATGACCCTGCTGAACACATTACATCAGGTCAGAAACATTTTGTTGCAGGAGCACAGCAGCCTATTCCTTTCACAGGAATGGTTTCATCTACTGCTTGCTGTTAGCTTAATAACCTTTTCCTGCTTGAACTGTCCATTCTGCCAGTTTTGTGTTTTTGTTTTTGGTCCCTTGGGGTTTGGCCATGAGCTGAGCATGTAAGAGACCACTGAACAAGAAAACCTCCAGACAACTTAGATGGACAACCCTATTTAAGTAAAAAACCTCCGTGTTTGATGAGCCAGTTACACAGAGCAAACATTTAAAGGACAGAATGCCAAACACTTGTTTGTAAACCTTTGTTAGCAGCACTGTTACAACTATAAAAGATCATGATCTGAGCCTCACGGTCTACCTGCACCCCTGCCTGAATCCTGGTAGCTGCTGGCTGGGCTTTGTGAGTGGTGTAGGACTGATCCCCGTGGTTTCTGGATTATGAGCATGTGCAGAGCAGCCCAAGGTAGAGCCGTGCATGCAGAGCGAGCACACAGAGACTTGCCTCGCAATGCCATGTTTGTGCATGTGTGCCTACAACTGAGGAGGATACAGCGAGCCTGCCTGCCTTGCTGGTTTATCTGATGTTTTCTTGTTTCTGTTTCAGCATTCAGGATAAGTCCTTCAACACGACAGCTTTAGCAGAGTAAGTGAACACTTTAAAGATGTCCTTATTTTTAAACAAGAATGATGAGTTTAGTTAGCGTACAGAATAATTGTGAGTGGTATGTGAGGAGTCCCAAGCTATCTGTGATATATTTTGTTTGAGTTTTCTGCAATCTAAATATATTATTGACTGTATGGGAAGGATTGCATAAAGCAGCTGCCTTTAAATGCTCTGTGACTATTTAGCAGTGAAAGACCTTTTTTGTGTGAATATATGCTGGGTGCACATCACACATGTTTAAGTGCATGATTTTCAGTGTCAGATAAACCTCCTGTCAAAATACTGCTCATTTCTGGTGCTGATGATCCTGTCAAACACAAGTATGTCTGTTTTCTAAGGACACATGGTCTGTACTTACCACAAGCATTGTTAAGAAAAAAAAAATCATTAGGAAATATTTTGAAAAATCCCTATACGTTATTTAGACAGGCCAAGTACCAAAAATGTCATTTCTTTGTTATCAATTTGATAAACTCCTTATATGGCCTTTTGTATATTTCATAATCATGAGGACGTATATGTTGATTTTTCTTGCTGTTTTACAGAGACAACAGAACAAGGGGGGACATTAGAAAGTTAGAAAGACAAGCCCTCTAGGAACTATTGCAAATGAAACAGCCTTTGTCTTATTATAGTGTAAATCACTTCAGTATTGGTGTTCTGTGCATTTTTATTTTGCATGCTTTTGATTGTTTCAAAAGCTTTTGGGGAAGATTCTGCAGCAGTAAGGAGCCAAGCTGTTTTTCAGGAGGAAAATGATGTATGGATTTGTTTGTGTTAGGTGAGTTTTACACTGCTAAAATGCTGATAACCTAAAACACCCCAGCTGGACAGTGAGCTGTTTGCTGACTGCCATCGGGACAGGGGACATTCTGAAAGCAGGCCAAGTTGTAATTGTCTGAGCCATCCCTAAAAGTTGTTATAACCTCTACAGGAAAAGTAATATTTCAAAGGGATCTAAAGAATTTCACTCTCTTATATTGCTCTGCTTTACTTAATATTTAAATTCTGCTTTATTTAATATTTAAATTCAGTCACACTTTTTGTGTGACTGGGACAAATATGGAAAGGTTGAACTGAGGCTAATAAATCATGGAGGGGTTTTTGTTTGCTTGTATGCTTGTTTGTTTTCATCTCCTGTGTTTCTGCTTGTTAAGTGATGAATTGTGGTCTGTAAAATTATGGGTTGCCCCCCCTTCACAGAAAAATAGCAAGACTACAGATAATGTATTTTTCATTTTTTTTTCTCCTTCCCTTTTCTCAGACCCTAAGTCCATCCATTGTTTCCTGTAGAGATTCCCCTGGAGCAGTCCCTAGGCCTGCCTCCTCCCTGAGGTTTCTGGGAGCTGAGGGTGATGGCTTTTCTCTGTGGGCCTTCGTGTTAAACCCAAGCTGCGACTGTGGTGGCAGCCCTGCCCCTGGGGAGATGGAGAGGGGTCGGATCTCCCTCATTTCAGCTGCTGTTGGTTCTTGTTTGTGGGATTTCATGTTTAATCTTCTATTTCCAAACAAAGGGGTAGAAACGTGCTTTTAGAAAAAAAGTGAAGGACCAACGATATCTGAAAAGCATTGTCCAATTGCAGCAACTTGGTTTTCAGAGTTGCCTTCCCTAAATCTCATTTGGAGCTGTCTCCCAACACCTGCTTTTGAAAGCTGCTGAGGACACACAATTCTAACTGATTTCAGCACTTATTTTTTGTGTTGACCATCTCTGAACACAGATGAAAATAGACTTATTTAGCAGAAGAAAGAGAGAGCTTGCCATGCAAATCTAGACCTCCTAATTTAACATTTTCTGTCTTTATTTGTGACAAAGGCAAAGCCAGGGGTTCCTGAATGATATAAAGCCAGTGGTACAACACTTTCAGGAACATTTCTCTGGACATGACGAGCGCCTGAGGGTGCAAAGCTCCCAGCAAGCCATGCACGCAGCCTGGTTTGGGAGCTGCTCATGTGAGCATCTGAAAGGTCAAGGCAGCAAAGGGAGCAGCTTTCACTCTGTTCTGAAATGGCTCCTGTGGGAAGGTGAAAATGGAAAAAAGTTAAAGAAGCTGGTCCCATTAACCTAGAGACCCTGGAGGAAACACAGAGACAGTACTACCCAGAGTCAGAGCAACACTCCATCCAGGCTGGGATCCCATCTCTGACCTGACTCTGGCCCATGCCATAAGATCAATAATGGATGTACTTACTTTTAAGAGATATCCATCAGTCAGTAGCTGGATTGGGCACTGGAGGGAGAGGATTCACATCACTAGTTTTGTTGAAAGACAGCTCCTACCCAATGTAAGCCTCAACCCATTTGGATTTCTGACCTGAAGATGTTGTGGCATCTTGTCTGGTGGTTTAGGAGTGAGGAAGATGCTGCTGCAGTTTTTTGGTTGATGGGAAGTTTCTCTGCTACACGGCCACAAACTACCAAAAAACTTACCAAACTCTCAAATATCACCCTATCTATTAAATACTGCTAAAGTTAGACACCAAAGTTTACAAGTTACTGGTGAGAGAAAAGGAAGGTGTGCATGTTTGTTTTGATGTGTGCAGACAGGTGGCGTGAACACAGGGGAGGCATCTCTTTAAGAAATCAAGGTAAAAACACTCCATGCTTTAATGATGGATATTTGCATTATATCACAAATTCATCTTTTTAAAGGTCCTGCTATGGTCCTAGCCTCAAGCACTGTCTTGTGTGAGTGAGCTCTCAGCCTCCTGGTTATTATTTATTCTTGCACAGGCAAAAAATTCTGTTGGAAATTTTAGACGGTGTTGCTTCTGAATTTCCTCAGGATCTTTTAAATTTCGTGATGGTCATTGTATTCTCTGACTCATTATTGCTTATCTTTTTCATCTACTGCCATCCAATTACTCAAATACATTTTGTCACACTCACTTTAGTTATTTGTAAGTTGTGTCTTGTTTTATGACTTCTATCAGTTGCTGGATGCTGAGTTAGGACCTCTGCCTGTCAAGATCACCTCCTTACAGCCAGCTCAGCTCCCCCAGCTAAGGAGAGTGCTCCTTAACTGGACTTGTCTTGGCCACTGGACTTGTGCTCTGCCATCCATTGTCCCTCCAGAGAGTGTTCCCCATTGCCAGGGTGGTCTTTCAGGACTGAAAGCTGCCAAGTGAGGTGACTGGTGAGAGGAGGGCGGAGCAAAACTGGTGGCAGAGCTGCTTCCTCTCACCTCCTCTCTCTGAGGCACATCCAGGAGGGAGAGTTTGTCCCTTCAGGGGGGTCCCTGGACTTTGCTGGCCCTGGCTTGGCCCATGCTGCACACCCCACTTGGTGGCACCTTCTCCTGTGTCTGTGCTGGAGCTCTGTCCATCCAGCTCTGACCTTGCCACTGTCTCCTCACTATGCATTTTCTTTCTGTTTCCTCCCTCTTTTGTTTCCTCCCTCGGAAATATTCCTTCTAGCTCTACAGCCAGGTTCCTGGTTCCTTTCACACTGGGCTTCCTCATTCAAACCCCCAGTGTGTCCTGTGCCCACCCCTTGCTGTTTCCCACGAGGCCAGAGGGAAAGCTGTGACTGGCATTCAGAGGCAGCCAGATTTCTACAGTGAATTTTTCCATTTTGCACATCAAGTTCTGTCTTTCATCCATCATCTCACTTTGCCTTGTGGGGAAAGCTGTACTCATTGCAGGAGTATTGTGTGATCAGAGGGATCTGCCACTATTGCTCTCTGCTCCAGTTGTGAGCAGCAAATGCTTTCATGCATATGCTGATGTATTCAGGAAGTGTAAACACTTGAGTGGCCCTTTAAATATTTTCTGCTGCAGTCTGACTTTTGATATAGACACCAGAAGAAGACTGGTGGGGAAGAGGAATATATTAAAACCCTTGCCATCAAATTGCAATGCAGAACTATGAATGTGTCACTTAATATACTCTCTTCTAAGTGGGGCAGTTCTCCAAATTTAACAAGTCAGCAAAAGTACAAGCTGCTTCCCCCATAATGAAGAGATTCCTCTGCCAGAAAACTTCAAGGGATCCAGGCCTCCTTAGTGTCTGTGCCCTGTGAGTATGAACTGAGGGTGAGGAGAGGGCCCTGACTTTACCCCAGCAATGCCAGGCTCAGTGTTTGCAAATTTTAGGAGTGCATGCTTATGGATGCATGTTTATTTGAAGGACTGCTCATGGGCTTTGCAGGTTAAATCATCCTACAAAGTTCAGCCATGCAGCCACAGTGTGGAGTTCAGCTCTCAGTGGTTGTGGTTTAGGATATTTATCCAGACTTCTCTTTTGATTAGGCAGCCTTAGGACAATTCTTTTGTTTGTAACTTAAAGGAAGTAATTGATTATGATTGTTCAGGCATCTTAAAAGATAGTGCTAGTTCACTTTTTAAGAATAACTCTCACTTTATAATTTAGTTGGGGATTTTTTTCCTGCTGCGCAAAAGGTGACTGCTCTATCATAGTTAATATTTTTGAGAGTTTGGAAGAAAAACATCCTTAGTTGTGTCTAATTATTTTTGAGGTTAATGTGAAGTATACTAAGAGCAATTAAAATACAGAAATTCTTGTAATTTTCCTGTGTTTTCTTATGGTAACATCTGAATTCCTTGTTATTATTTCCATTTGTCTGAAAATGATATACCAATTTGTGCACACTTAACATCTCAAATCCTCTTCTTCCTCTGAGATTTGGACTATCATGGAGTAGCTATGGCAATAAATGACCCTAACTGAAGCAGGAGGAGAAGAAGAAATGTGTTTATAGTTTGAGCTGCACTGTAATGTTATTAAAAGCTAAGTTTCTGCAGCTGGCAGAAAATCAGTAATTATCTTGTATTCATTTTCAAGGTGTGACGGGTATTCAGACTCTGTGCATGAAGATCAAGCAGGCAGTTCCAGTCCCAGGTAAACTTTGTCTGAAATCCACTGGCAGCAAATGAAGCTGTGACTGCTCCCGTTAAACCATTAGAAACAAACCTTTATTCTCAAGGGAGTGCAGAATTTCTGGGGTATGACCTGCAAAAGCTGTTAGTATTTCTGGGAAATACGTATTTATCTTGTGTACTTTTGTGTGATGAATATGAAGATTAATTACTGTTGCTATTATATAAGTAAATATATTATGGTCTGTATTCTTACCTTCACATCATACTCCTGTCATTCAGATGCAGCTGTGGTGCTTATACACTGAATTTTACTGTACAGCAGCTGGTACAAAGCAGTAGTAAGCAGAGTTTTCCAACTTTGCAAGGATATGCTCATTGCTTAGTGTGTCTGGGGAAAAAAAATCCTTCAAATTGTCATTTAACTGAAGTATTCTTGAGGCATGCCTCTCTCATGGCCATGTTACTACATATTGATTGCTAGGGTATGCAACTTAACCTTTCAGGAAGATTTTAAAATCAGAGGATACCTTAAAATTAGCAACACTTTTGTACATTGTTGGAGTGCCCGTGGGCTATAAAGCTGTAACTATAACAACTGCCTTGGAGCACACTTGCAGAAGGCATGGGCAGCAATGGTGTTCAACTCCATAGGCACCCTGCAAGCATCCATCTGGATGCTGATGGGCCACAGATGGGAAGTGATTTGGCAGCTCAAAATCCTTGGGAGAAAACATTGAACTAGCAAGTTATGCTTTCTGAAAAAAAACCCAACCAAAAAACAACATCTCAGGGAGATTTAATTCAATAGCCCCTGACTCCCTTAGCTGTGGAAGTTTCACACCAGGAGAGAGGTGCTTTCCCAGCCAGTCATTAGGATGCTGCCAGCTAAAGCCAACACATGAAATCCCACCTGGAATCTAAGCTAGAGGCAGGGATTTGGGAGCAGCAGTTCTGCCCAGCTCCCTCTGGCAGCTCCTCAGGCAGCCTCGCCCTCTGCATTGCGGTAACTTGGTGGTGCCAGGGAGAGGCTCCCAGGGGGAGGCAGGAGACCAGGCTAAGGCTGCAGTGAGGGTGTGCAGGACACTAGCAAGGTCTCCTTGGAGAGAGCTTGCATACTGTAGTCTGGGTGGGGATTGAAAATGTCTGTCCCAGATCCCAGATTAAGTATCCATGAGTAACAAGCTGAAGTGTCCAAGCCACCAGGTGTGCTTTTACACAGGAGAATGTTTTCTCCAAACACAGCTCTGGCTGTTCAGACCTTACTCTGAGGGACTTCCTCCTTCCCTTTGTGCAGTGGCCCTCAAAGCCAGAGACCATCAGAAGGGAAGTGTGTTGTAGAGAGGAATTATTGTCTGTGATGATATTAGATTATAGTTTACTGTGAATCATTGGGTGGGAGAAGTCTTCTGCATGAAAAGGATGGGTTTAGATTTCATTTGAGGAATGTGAACTGTAGGTCTGAAGCCCAGGAGTGCTGGTCTAAAGCTAATATTTAAGTAGCTCCACAGCTGAATGTGTAACAATGCTAACAGTAGTTTAAATCCATTACTGTGTGTAGACCACTAAACTTAGCAAAAGCAATATGCCATAAATAGCTAAGATCTTGTTGCTCTTCCTCCTTCATAATGTTTTGACAGGTGTCTGAAATCCTGCCTGATGCATTTCAATTTTATTTTCTTACAGAGACGATGATAACAAAGAAAATTACCCGGATAACTCTGCTGTCTTAGAGGAAAGGCAGCTGCCTTTGCAAGACCCTCAGCAGCACAAGCAGCAGGTTGTAATTGACTGCTCCATAAAGCCTGAAATGGGCAACTTAAAGCTGAGGAAACCTAAGCCCATTGCAAAGCTAGAAAATGGAAAAAGCCATGAGGAAAGTCAGGTAAAGAATTAAACTTACCAGGGAGGGGTAGGCTTGTGGCACATAGTCTAAGCAACTTTTGAAATGCAAAGAGGCACTCCCTGGTAATTCATGGTGTGATTTGAGACTCCACAATAATCTACCCTGATTTCCAGGGACCTGCAGTCTGCAACCCTCCTGTATTTACAGTTTCTTTCAGCTAGGGAATTGCAGAGAGGGTGGTGCTGCAACTGCCTTCAGAAGTGAGTGGAGAGCATAGCTGAAGATGTGCAAATATTTCTCCTTAGTTTTCCTGTGTTTTCTTGCACCAAATACAAAAACTAGGTAGCTGCAACAATAGATTGGACAGTTCTGTTTTGTTTATTTGATCACAGATCTCTTACACTGGTATTTTGGCTGCAAATAGAGAAATTTCATGGTTTTCCTTCATCTCAATTTCCATTTTTCTCATATTTAAACAGTAAGTCCATAACAGTGCAAGTAGTATACTGGTAGCAATGCTACCCCCCACCATCTTCTTAGGTTGAGCTGAGGGAGCAGAACTGTAAATTTTGTAAAAGGTGTTAGGGAAGACTAGAAAAGAGGAAGCTTCTGCTGCTGTCCCTGGAGGTACGTTTGCTCTGACTCTAGAATTACATCTCTCAGCACCTGCTGAAAATGCCTCTGTTCTTCCCCAGTGCTTCCCAAGTCATGTTGGATGTGTGGTGTAAGGGTAGAGCTCTAATGCAGATTTAACCCCTCAGTTGGAAATATTCTTATGTCCAAGACAGTTAATATTAATGTTGGTACATCTGTTGGTCTGCAGGAGGCACAAGGCCTGACATCTGCAAATACAGATGTCTGTGTTTACATGAGATTGTGCATACACAAATACAGATGTCTGTATTTCCATCATTTCTTTGCTGTATGACATATTTGGCTACTTTTTGTCTCTCTTCTTGTTTGTGGATAGAAGTTTGCAGAGCTCTTTCTGAAGTGCTTCAAACCTATCATAGACTAGGAATTATTTTGGACCAAGTTTAGAATGGGATTTCATAATTTTAGACAGAATGTCTTACCTTCTCAGTGAGAACTGTCCTTTTGAATCCCTGAAGGAAAATGAAAAGCAAATGGCATTATCACAGTCTCTTTTGGAATACCAATGTCAAACTCTTGCCCTAAGCTCCCTGCCTGTTCCTCTGGAGCTCATCCAGAAATAAAGCAATAACTTTATTGCATCGCAAAGATCTTTGAAAATGTGATAATCAAAGTGGACCTTTTTTCCTACCTCTTTATTAGCTGCATTACTGGGAAATATTATTTAACCTGCAGGGAGATGAGGTGTGCATGTTTATCAGCTGAACAGAAAGAATGATGGGAGTTTTGCCCTGTGAAAAGCAAGTGGAGGCAGATGAGGAAGAAGAGTGATGAGGAAGCAGTAAATGGACAAGGTCTGTCTCATAGGTCATCTGTTGATTTTTCAGCCTCTTCCAAGCCCCTGGTGTGTGTCCTGTCTGTGCCTCTCACCCAACAAAAGCCAACACAGCACAGATTTGCTGCTCTGTGGCATTTTACATGGTCCCTAGGGGTTAACTGGAAATGGTGAAATTTTTTCATGGGAAACTTTTTGAGTGTAGAATTAGACTGCCATAAAATACCAGTGCAACTTAAGTATGCAGCCTGTGGAAGGAAAAACGGTGCCAGGCAGATACTTTTCACCTGACTCAAAGGCTTGAATCAGGAAAGACAGAAGGGATGAAACACTGTAACTGCATGAACCTTCCTTGGTGAAACCCCTTGCCACCCAGCCACTGGATGGGATAGATGATGTATTCCCAAGCAGCTGGCAAACAGCACTTTCTGAGCCCATTCATTTATGAAAGAAAAGCAGGATGCACTGCACATCATCATTAAACTGTTCATCCTTGTTTCCCTGAGATTATTGACAGAGTGCTTTTTCAGCAGTCTCCTTGCTTCCCCAGCCTGACCTCTCTGTGTCATCAGAAAGAGTGACACCAGTGCAGTGACAGAATCTCTGTTAAAGGTGTTGCTCTGATAAGCCAAGGAACTGTTTGATATTCACTCTTATGTGTTATAAGCCCATGAGCTGCTTTTACAGAGAATCGTCCCTTTAAAATTAGAAATGGCTATTGGGAGATGAATAAGTTTGCTGCATGTGTTGGAAGGATTAAAGTCTTTTTGGATGGGAACCATTTTTGTGTGCCTTTCTAGTTGTGGGAAGCCATTGTAGAAAGGTCACTGAGTGGGAACAGGCAGCTGTGATCAAGCAGAGGAAAGATGGGCAGCTTGAGGATTTTGAGCTTCACAAGGCTCTCAGCTGAAGTGGGATTCCTGTGCCTCTGATATTTTTGGCATAAGTGTAGCCCTGTGGTCATGTGCCTTTGGTCTTCACAAAGAAAAGGTTATTAGATTTACACTGAGGATTAAAAAACCCAAGTGTAATAAAAGAGCAGCATCAGGTGACTTCACTTGTCCACTTATCAGATGACAAAATGTCACCAGAATAAAGCTGTACTTTGCATGTTACCTGCAGTTATTTCCCTGGGGGCAGGAGCTGACTCTGGAGGCAGCTGTAACCTTTCCAAACAGAGTATGGGAAGAGAGGAGGCTGCTGGAATGTGACTGCCCTGCTGTGCTCCAGATATTTGGTTTCATCTTTCCCATAGTTCCATGAGCTTCCTTAGCAATTCTGCAACACTCATCTATAGGAAATCAAATTAATTAGGATTTATTTGGCTTCAAAGGTGAGGAAGCATATGCCCAGAATGTACTCCAGGGAGTCAGTGTGAGAACAGATGGTGAGGAATAGAAAGTCTGCTTTCCTTGCCCATTCCTTTCTCCTGTCACTCACCTTTGGTGCACAGTCATGAGTATGGACTCTTGATTGAGTCATCCTTAAATTCCCTATTGATACTGGGACATATTTACAAAAGCCAAACTTCCTAGCTAATAGGCAGAGACAGTAAAATTTCAGTTTTAAAGTCTTATTATCAAGGCACATGGCTATAAAAATGAAATGGTGGCTTGGCAATCAGTGCCTAGAGATGAGAATGCTGAAAACTGCTGAGTTAAGTTTTGTATTTTGAGTATCAATGAAGTGTGCAAATTGCTTGGATGTCAAAAAACTTCCAATAATTTGACATTAAAATTGTGATTTTAAGTGCACAGTAATCAAAAAGCCAGAGCTGATGTTGACACATCAGCTGCAAAAACACATAAACACACCAGGCCGTCTGCAAGCTTTTCTTCAGTTTCTGGGTATACTCAGTTTATGTTTATTATGATGCAGCTTTATTGTTGAAATCACCCTCTTTAGTGAAAAATAAACAAATACGCAGTAGAAGAATGAGCTCTGCTGTAGGTGGCTGTGACACATCAGAATTTCACTGCTCTTTAGGAACAGGGATTGCAAGTTCCCATCTGAACAGTCCTATCCAAACTTTTGACTTTCATGCATCCAACCAAGCTTTGAAACTGGAGCAAAGTTAGGTACCATTACTTCAGCAGCGAGGGGAGCTCTGTTGTTTTGCAGAGCATATTGTATTTTAATTTTTTAAACTATTAGACTAAAATATTGGATTACAAAAGCTAATAAAGAGGTAGGAAAAAAGGTCCACTTTGATTATCACATTTTCAAAGATCTTTGCAATGCAAAAGAAATACACGAAATATATTAGGAAATATGAACCCATTTCATAGGTAAGGAAACTAAGGTGTGCCAAGCACATCTTTTCACAGCCCTACAACTGGCTTTCAAAAGCTTGGAGTTAAATGGATGCTGTTCCCATTCCTGTTCTTTGACTCAGTTTTTTGGACTAAATTGCCCTTTTTTTTCCTGTGTAGCAGATTGGGTGATATGACTTTTTTTCTGCTCACTGCCTTTCCCTCCCCACAGAGTAATACTCTGTTCATAGAGCTACACATATACTAGGGAAGGGAAAGAGGAAAACGGCTAAATTTTATATATCTTATTTAAGTGAACTGCACTTGCCTTTGTCAGCCAAATTTTTTTTGATACCCAAGTAATAAAATCTTACTGATGTGTGAGCAAATAATTTCAAATGAATTCTTTGTATAGAATCTCATGGCTCTGAAGATGACATCTGTTATTTAAGTAATAAACAGAAAAGTTTGTCTGCTTTGGTTTCAGAAATTGTTTTCCAGTGAAATAACATACTACTTTGTTTAGAATCCTTTATCTTCTGTGTTCTCCAGTTGTTTCCAGAGTAATACCAAAAAATAACAAAGATCCTCAACCAGCATCTGGTCTCATGGAGCATGTTTTTCCTGAAGCAAAATATTTAGCTAGGATTGGATTGGTACTGACAGGGTGCATTCAGCTTTCCTTTTTCCAATCTCTTTTTGCAGGAGCTGGAGTGTGCATTGCCAGCCCTCTCAGAGTGGCAGGGGAAGGCTGGATCCTCAGCTAATAACTATGCACAGAACGTGGCTTTGAAATGCCAGGAAGCAGTCGTGAGATTCCAACCAAGGTAACACTTGGGATAACACAGCACATTTCACTTCTGATTAACTGTAGGAAAGGCTAATTCATTTGCTGCCTTCTGCATAAAATATTCAGACTCCTGGCTCTTGCTGGCAGTGGATTCTATATTTATATGTCTAGGACTGTTTGGAGAAAGCGAAAGGGATAAAGATAAGATGCAAATTTCATCATTCTTTAAATCCCTTACATCTGAAGCAGAAAAAACATCCTTAGTTAAAAACTTCAGTTCCTCTCTGCCAAGCTTCAAAAATACTTCTCTGCTTCTTTTCTTTTCCTCCCAGTGCTGAATTGTATCTTTCTCTCAGAGCTGCATTCTCTGAGACATGGGGATGGGAACCTTCACACCTGATTATAGCAAGGGTATATCCATTCATGTACACTTTAGACTCTGGGTGCTGTGGCAACTGTGCTTGTTCTGGTGCTGGAAGGGCACTGTTTGCTCAGGTCTGGCAGTAACTGAGTCCTGATGGCAGGTAACTCAGCTGGTGATGGGGTAACTCAGCTCTGGTAAGTATTGGAAGTCACAGTTTCTACTTTCGTCCACCATGGCCATACCAAAAGCTAAAAATGGGATTTCAGATCACCCAACTGACCAGTGAAGGTGTGTCCTAAGGATAAGAGTTAGTCCTTACTGTGTCTGGGGGCACTGCTTTACAAATTTCCCATGTTCAGGTGCTGGCTTGGCTCTGCTTTTCTGCACACAGAGTTTTTGTCAGGTGAGCCAGGTTTCTGCTCTTTGTCTTGATGTGCACGGCAGCCTTGGTGCTCTGTGGCAGAGTCTCTGGCTCCCTTTGGAGGGTCTGAAGCAGCAGCAGTCCATCCCAGGGATGCTCAGTGGCTCAGGGCACAGTTGGCTGACAGCTAGAGCTCACTGGCTGCAGGTTTGTTTGCAGTCAGGAGTGGGACAGCAGTGGCAGCTGCCATCCAATGGCACTTGGGTGCTTTATGTGACATGAACGGGTTGCCTTCGCCACAGCTTTTAGGAGGCAGCATTGTAAATGATCTTAATTTGTACACTCAAACAAAGGTTTAGCAGAGGGAAAGAGCATTTAATTAGCTTGGACAACAAAGTGCTTTTGCCCTCCAATGCTTGTATGTGCAATTGAAACACTGCATTAGAAACACAGGAAGCGTTTCTAATTAGGAAGCCTGCCTTCTCTTTTTCTGGAATTCCTTATGCAAGGACAGAATCCTACAGAGGAGCTTACTGAGTGTGGCATCAGACAGTCAGACCTACCCAGTGGCTCTGCTGGTGGCATGTTTGTGTTTGGGGAGGTGGTAAAATAACTGGTTAATTTTGAGAGGAATGTGATGAAAGACACACAGACTTTAAAGATAGGAACCAGAATGGAGTGCACATGAATAAAACAGCAACCACAGCAAAGTTCCCCTGTCCACTTCAACAGTTTGGCCTTTTTAATCTGCTTGGTATTTAACCATTTTTCACTATGCTGTTTATTCTTGTTTAACACCATGGTAGCTCATTAGAAAGCCTGCTATCCACAGGGGCTAAATCTGTTAGGTAATGGTACCTGGATTTATCATTCTAAGTGATATGAAAGCACCGTGATTAAATGTCAATTCGGTCCATGTTTCAGTTTGATTATGTTACAAAAAAAAAGAGAAAAAAGTTGGTGACTTTACTCTCAAATAAGGAACTTTAAACAAAGTGGAAGGGGGAGGGACACACTGCTACAGGGGTATCCCTATACACCTCTCTCTCTGCATCAGATGTGGAGGGGAAGGACAAGAGAAGGTGGTTTTATTTCTGTCTCAAATGAAGGATGAAGATAAATTGTTTCTAGTGCATGCTGTTGTTACTTCTGCTTTAACTTAATTACTGCAGGGGGCTATAGCTCTGCCATTAGTCTCATTGGGGGTTAAAGGTCTAAATACCTCTGAACTCCACAGAGGTTTTTAAGAAATCTGTTCTGGTGAGTGTGAGGCAGCTAAAAAAGAGATCATTTTGACTTGTCTAAATATGGATTAAAGACTGCTGAAATATGAAAAACTTTTCAGTACAGTTCCTGTTAAGCAGAAAAATCTAGGTTTAGGATATCCTAACAAGGGATGCTCATAAACAGATGTGTGACAGAGAAGAACAAACCAGGACATGCAAGAGCAACAATCCACAGAATTATGACTTAGAAGTGTGTATTGTTTCTTTGAGAAGGTACTTACATTTTATGGTGACCACTGAAACAATAAAGGAAAGGTTTTGTGGGATTTGAGGGAAATGGAAGAGTAGACTTAAAGCGATTTGCAGCCAGAAGAATAAGGGAATAGAGTCTTGTTTTTGGTTAGGCTGTGCCTGACCTGTGAAGCAAGGATTTTAATCTCAAGTGGTGTCTATTATGTATGATCTATGAACTCCAGCATCAGTTTAGTAGATGAAACACGATCTGCATGGAAGGAAACTTTGGACTTCTTTTTCCAAAACATGAATTTCTAATACTATTCTAATTTATAATCACTACAGTGATTACACTGAACACTGCTCTGGTCATTGTGTGTAGCTAGATTTAGATAGCAGTGCAATATAATCTGCACCTTGATAGAAGGTACATAAAAGTCATAAGCAGGTCCTGGGAACAAGGAATTGCCCTTTTTTTAACAGAGACTAGAAAAGGCAGTATAGAACAATACACATGATTACAAACAGCTGCCCCTGCCAATTTCTTCTCAAAGGCAATCAGGAAAAGTGGAATGGGCTGCAGGCTGTGCAGTTACCTGAGCAGAGCCTGGTGCTTTCCTCAGATGCGTGTTACAGAAAGAGGCTGAAACAAAGCACTCCTGGGCAGTGGGAAGGTCAGTGCTTCAGCCAAGGCTGCATGTCAAGACAGTGTGGAATTCAGAACTACAGCTTGGGGTGGAATTTTCTGCCAAAGAAACATTCCTGAAAGTTCCCCCTCTTCACCATTCCCCAAATAAATTGGGACTGAAGTGGTTTCATTTAACTGGACTTCTCTGGTCCCAGGGCTACAATTCTGCAATTCTATAACTCTTTTTTTGGCAGAGGCTGTAGGTTGGCTGTTGCTGTCACACCTATGATTGTTCTGCAGAAGTGGAAATGCTGGCAGCCCTGGGCTGCCCTGGGTCTTGGGGTCAGCCAGAGCCTCCCAAGGTGTCTGTGCTTCCCTGAGGGGAGGCCAGGCTCTAGCAAGGCTTTCAGTATTTAAGTTTGCAAAGCAAATATATTTTGAGATCGCAGTTCAGGTGAGAACTCTTGTGGTTTCCAGGCCTTCTGCTGAGCAGCTACAACTCAGAGATGAGTGGGAGGCAGCAGGGAAGCTGCAGAAGTGCTGATGTCCCTGTGCAGACATGCATGGCTGAGGCAGAGCCTGAGAGGCTGCATTTCTTCACCTGCACAGGCAGGCAGGTGAGCAGGGGAAAAGTTGGGAAATGATTGACCAGTTCCTAAGAACAATTTCTTCAGAGGTGTTGGTATTAAAATACTGGTGTTGGTGGTTCCAGTGACACTTCTTGTACCAAGGCATGGAAAAACCTCTGAGCAAGTTTTTGGGTTGCAATGCAATTAAAGAAAAAAGAGCAAAAAGAGGGGATAGGGAGAAGATAGAGGAAGAAGATAAGAACAGCTCTTGCTGCAGCCCCAGTAAAGATTGTGCCTGCTGAGTACCAGAGCTGCTCACAGTGAGAATAACAAGGGCTGGCAGGGTTACAGAGGGGCTGGGACCAGTGAGACAGGCACTGCTACCCTGCCTCTCTGTCTGACTTCTATTCCAGCACCCAGGGAGCACCCTTGGGCCCTTCAAGGTGGGTTTTTCTTTCATTGTAGGTGTGCTCTTTATCTTCACCCCACAGCCTGTTGCAGGTCTGCATTGCTGTCTAAGGAGTCATAGGTGTGCTTTTGAAGCATCCACCTGCAGCTTCATGTAGAGGTGTTTGGATTTGATAATGTTTTACCATTTGGGAAGGTCTCAGGAAGGCGCCCTCTGTTTTCTGGGTGCTGAGGTGTGCTGTGGTGTGTTCTGCCTTTCTGTGAACATGTCTGCTGTAACTCTGGAGAGGCTGAATCAGTCCCCTGGCAGGGAACTGACACTTCCATTTATGAGCTGTTCACCTTCCAGGTCACCCTCACGGTGGGAAGGGTGGAACTGGCTCCTGGCCTGGACACAGGGGAGGAGCATTGGGCCAGGATAGACTGAAGGTGACTCTGGAAAAGGAGTTTCATCCCACACAACACTGTGAGGTTGATGGGCAGGACTTACCCTGGCATCACCAATGCCAAGACCCCCACATATGTGGTTTTGTAGGATGTAAACACACAAATATCCTGGGGATGGGGATTGCGTGATCAGAGTTGGACTGGAGTGAGATTTGCAAGTCACAAAATGTAATGCTCCCTTCTGGGTTTCACAGAGGAAATATGGTGGGGATTTGCTTAGGTTATCTTCAAATGTTTTCCCCAACTTTTAAAATTATGTGTTTTTTTAATTTGAATTTTATGCAGGTTTAAAAGTGATGTTGTGCATAATTCAAAAATTCACATGTTCTGGTCTATTTTTTTAAACAGCACAGTGCTCATGCAAATTTATGTCCCCATTGAAGTCTGGTAGGAGCTCTGTTATGATAATTAGAATTTTGATTTTTTTGTTATATCCACAAGCCTCAAATGTTCATGTTACTTATTGCAACTTTGACATCTCTGTCATGGAGAAAAGGATAATTCTGCCAAAGCCAGAGTCTATAACGGAGGGTGAGAGACATATATTTGAGTAGTAGCCACAGAGAGAATTTAATTTTCATTATTTTATAGGATATAAATTATACAAAATAAAGATGCCTACAATTATTCAAAATTTCAGCTAAGGCCTGAAATAATTTTAATGTACTCAGCACAGATGGAAAATTAGGGCTTGTTCCTGCTGCTTTTGAAGTTAATGGATATTTTGTGATTGACTTTTAATGAGAGTAGGATCCAAACCATAGTTATTAAATTGTAAGACCTGTGTTGCCTGGTGACAATCAGAAAACCTGTATCTGCCTAGCAGAGCAATAAATCTTGGTGAAAATGAAAAAGCACACCCTAAAACTCTCTGTGTAGAGTAAGATCAGCTCAGCACATGAGACTGAAAATGTGAATGCTCGTGACACAAAAATGGTTACTCACCTTAATGATCTCAGTATCTCCAGGATCCATAGAATGCATAAATAAGAGCATCTTACTCCAGTATTCCTAGTGCAAAAGGAACAGTAAAACTAAAGATTATAGGCATCCTAAAACAGCTGGCAAGAACATCAACCATTTGCTTTGCAAAGTTAAATACTGAAAGCCTTGCTAGAGAGGTGGTACTTCATGGCTGCAGTAAACCTTTTACTCTCCAGCGTGCAAGACACGTGAGTGATACAGCTGTGAATGATGTAGAACTTCATACAGTTCCTGTACAAAGTGCTGCTAGCATTTACTGTTTGCTTTCGTTTCTTTAAAAAAATTGGGTTTTTTTTTATTTTATTAAGGAGAGTTCCCTTTTGCTATGTTTTGCACCCTGAAAGGAGCCACCCAAATGAATAAATGTGACACGTGCTGTTTTCATCCTTTCCTTCATGTCTAGCTCTAGTTCAATGCAATAAATCACCCCAAATCTTTGTTCTTCATTAGTGAATTAGTTCTTCAGCTGTTTGTAACCTTGCAGCTGCCTCCTTACGTGTTATTAAACCAAACTACAAATATTTCACTCTTTCCTATTAAATTAGTCCTTTTGCTGTTCTCATGACTCATTTCTGTTCCTATGGGAATTGCACATCTTGGATCCTGTTAGGAGCCAAATGATTGTTCATCTTGGTCTAGCTCTCTAATGTCTGGTGTCTGGTTTGGTAAAAGAAGTCGCATAGCCATCATTTCAGTCTTTAAATGCCTCACAAATCCAGGAAGAGCTACAACAAACACCTCTGCATCTCTCTGTTCTGGTTTTGAAGTCTCTAGAGGATTTTACAGCTATTTCTTTTTGCTGGGATGACTGATCCCAGAAAAATATGAATTATTTTGTGCAGAGGAGTCTGGGGTTTGTGTTGAGTGTGATCACATCTCTGAGGGAGTCTCCAGGGGCCAGCAGACATCACCACCTTTTCAGCACTGACAGATCTCATTCCCCCAGACAGCTGCAGTTTTCTTTCTCCCCCTGAGTCGAGAGTCAGCTTGTGGTACACCCATGCCAGGCTCTGAAATGACGTGTGGAAAGCCTCGGCTTGTTTTGGGGATGGACAGAGGGGTGGTGGGAGGCTGTTGGGGCTGCTCGCTCACTCTGTGGGAGGCTGCTTCCAGGCTTCAGTTTCATTCTTTGGTGTAGTGAATTAGCACCTAACTCTGACACAGCTGGGAGCTGTGTGGGCCTGGATGGGGCACAGCTCCTCAGTGGCCACAGGCAGGGGGAAGAGATTTGCCCCTCTGTAGCCCTGGTTCGTGCCTGAGATGTTTTGGGTTTCTGAAATTCCTTTCACAGGGAATTTTCTGTAAACAAGAGACATGTTTTTGTAACTCCAAATCTGTTTACATTCTTGCCCTAGGAGGGACTTCTTCTTGATGTCCCTCTGGTCTGACCAATGTGATTGAACAGGTTTGTCTTTGTTTCACCAATTGAATTGGTCTGTGTAGAACAGTATAAAAGGGAGACAAATCCCAAGAATAAAGGAGTCATTTTCAGCCTTCTGAAGTTGGAGTCTTTGTGTTGTTGTGGTGTAAACAGTATCACCCCTCACTAGTCCAGGGCCTTTCCTTCCTCTCCCCACATGGAGAAGCAGCAATACACTGAGACAAAACCAAAGGTGTGACATCTCTGATGGCAGCAAAGTGACACTCACTAGGAAATGTGGACATCTCTTTTGCAGGATTTCCAGGCACCTGGGGCCTTTCTGAAATTTGCAAAAGCAGAAGATTGGGAGCCTGAAATGCCATCAAATTTAAACATGGAAAGATTTTTTCTTTATGGCTGTGATATGGGAAAACTCTTGTTTCTGATTCAAAGCATGTGGGACAAATTGTGCTTAGATTTAAGCATTTGTTTGAGCTTTTTCTTGGCTCACCAAGACATGGATCATAACATCTGAAGAACTTTTTGACAGACAGAGTGAGCCCAGATATGGATGTCATAGTTTCCAGGACTTCATTAAGAGTTTAAACATATAATTCAGGATTTCAGTAAAATCACTGTTGTTTTTAATGGGTTAAAAAATAGAGATGTTGCTTTCATAGAAATGCTGTTTTTTGAATAAAACAAACTTATTCTGTAATTTATAAATTATATATGCACATGATTAAAAAAATGAGATTTTGCAGCACAGATAGGCAATCTGTTGAATGATTTTTTAAACTTTGTTTTGTAGAATAGATCAGAACACAAGCATTTCACCAAAAGAAGCGACTGATCAATTTAACAACTTAAATGAGGTAAGCGTAACCAAAAGTTGAAATACAATGTTATAAATTTTGAATAGATGTTTTGGGGTTTTTTGTTAATTTTAAGGTCTTGGAATAATGTAATTGCTTAATAATGCTCGGTTAGCTTTTTAATGAATCATTGTAGTCATGTTTTTGGAGAAAAGCTTAAAAGTGTGATATGAGACTGCTAAAATAGTTTAAAAGATAGAAGCAAGATATTTTGATTTTTTTAAGCCAACTTTAGGTTGCTTTTTGTTTATGCTCAGAAAAGAATCAAACACTCAATACTGACTGAGTGAAGTGACATCTTTCAAGAACATTTGATTTTTTCCTCGTATTACAGCTCAAAATGGTTCATCTGTTAAATATGTTTTGTTTAAAAGTAAGGAGTTCTCAAGGTTGCTACATCCTGCATAAATAAACAATGAACGGTACAAGGGAGTCTAAAAGGTACTCTGGTTGTAAGATGGAAGGAGGGGAGAGCTGAAGAGGGGAAGCAAGGAAAGCCAAATAACACCAGTGACATTTGAAACAAGCTGCTTTCACAGGGATTATGCCAGGAGCACAGTGTGAGTGAAGCACAAAAAAGCTGTTCATGTGATCCTGTGGTACAATGGATGAGATCCTCACAGTCAGCAATATCTTGGGAGGGGCAGGGGGTAAAGCCAAGCTTTGCAGAAAGGGAGAAAGGGAGAAACCCTACTGATGCCTTGGAAGGCTGTCCTGGAACAGAGACTGGACAGAGCTAGAGAATAAAGCAGATATTTATTGAAAGGTCTTTAAGGGTACACCTTGGGCAGGACAAGAGCCTGACCAGGGCTACACCCAAGGTGGACCCAAAATGGTGACAAAATGGCTGATTGGTCATGAGGTCTCACACTTTGATAAGTTTTGCTCCATTTGCATATTGGGGTTTAATTGTCCAATTACAGCTCCAGGTTGTGAAGGCTCATCCTTGTTTCTCTCTTCAGTCCACTGTTTGTGCTTTTGGGCCTGAAAACTTGTACTCGTTGTCCTTGGTCTTCAGCAGGAAAAGGATTTGTTTTGTCTCCCTGCTCTGTGAAGAGAGTTCACTAACACTTAATATGAGGCTCAGAACTACAGCCCTAGGGAGCACAGAATCTGAAAAACATGAAAGCTAAAACTTAAAGCATCACAATTGGGCATCTCCTCATAGCTGGGGACTCTGCACCCCAGCACAGTCCACTCACACTGCAGGGATAGTGCAGGACAAGGGACTTACACAGGGAACAGTTGGGTTTCTTCGTGCAGGCCAAGACAACACAACAGAAGCAGTGGGAGAAGAGAGTTGAGTGAAGAGAAGCCCATTCCTGAAAAACTCTGGAAAAGAAAGCTTTGTTTCTACAAATATGTCTATTAATAGATGCCTGACTTTCATTAGGGGAAGACCACAATGTGTCCTTTTAAAGGAATTCAGACCTAATCTTCTCCTTGCAGTGAATTGTTTCCTCTGCATTTTGTGTCACTGTTGTGCAGCTCGCTGTAGAAAAGCTCAGTGCTGACAAGCAGGGCACATTCAGTGACCAGTACAAGGGAGTACACTCAGCCTCTGTTGAGCCACCTCAGGCCCTGGGGGAAATCATGAAGTTATTGTTTCTTTTGAGAAGCCCCAGTGCAAATATCCACTGAAGCTTCTGCTAGAAAGCTTCCATTTAAAATCCTTGCAAAGGATTCCTTACAGGCTAAGAAAAAATATTGTAATAAATAAATCTGTGTAAAATATTAAAACCAATTATTAGATCAGAAATGAAAATAAATTGTTAATAACCAATGAGGAATGAGCAAGGGTTAAAACCTAGTGCTTTCTTTTGCAAAATCTTAGATTTTTTTTGTGTCTCAGGTCTATTGCAGACCCAAATGGACCTGTGCCATAAGAAAATAAATTCTCTTTCTGGAGCAGTAAAATGGTGTCTCTCTTCACTGCTCACCAGTGACATTATGCAGACCCAGGGCATATCTTGTTCTGTCTTATTGTTGCTTGTTTGTTCCCTATAAAGGAAGTTCTGAATTGAAAATGTCATATGCCTCAAAGCACAAATATTGCCTTAACAGCTACTGCAGAGATTTATTTATGTTCGTATAAAATGTGCCTATCTTATTTTAACCCAAATTCTCAGATTGAAATGCTGTTCCAGTGTGACATATAAAAGCATTAATTTCCTTAGAGTGAAAAAAAACTGAACAGGTTGAAATTTGCTCAGTTTCTTTCCAATATGAATCACTTCAAAGGCTATTAAATGCTGAAAACTTGGATTATTCTCCTTCTCTGTCTCGGCTGATTTCATAAATCCAGTAAATCCATCAGTAAACTGGATATCATAGAATAGCTGCCTTCCTGTCTGGGAGGCACAGGGTGCAGACATCCTTTTCACTCAGGAACACTGTGTGTGGGTCAGGATGTTATCAGTTTATGCAGAAAGCAGGGAGCCTGGGCTTTGCTCCTCATCCCTGCTGTGTGTAGCCTCCTGGCAGAGTCTGGGCAGAGCTTGTGGCTGGGGCACACCTGGGTCCTTTCCCTTTCCCTCAGTTCTTAAATTTATCAAACCTTTGGACGTCCATGAGAGTGAAACAAAGGATGCTGATAATAGCAATGCTTTATCAGGGAAAGAAATTCTTTCTAAGGGCAGGGGCTCTCATTTGTCACATTGTCCCCTGTCAGGCTGTGTCCTCCTGGACATGGTGACCAACACATCCCACAGCACTGATGCTGCAGGGCATGGCCCCATGCCATGTCAGGGGACTGCCTCTCAGTGCCACAGCATTTTGGTGATGAACTGGGAGAATTTGTTCTTTCAGTGTCCCATCCTCCACAGGGATTTAACAGTGTGTAGTATTCACCTCTAGATGTAAGAGATTATCTGTTAGCTCAGTAATTCCTTGCTCTAAGGCCTCCCCTCTTCATTTTCAATAATCCCTGATTGGAAGGAGTGATGGTCAGTGGGTCCAGGCTTAGTTGTAGAGAAGGTGTCTCTACTACAGGTGAGCTTCCTCTGGCAGTGGCAGTCTTTTTGTACTGTGCTTTCTCCAACAGAAAAAGCCATGACACTTCAGTGACTGTGTTTCCTTAAAGTATTATCAAAAATAACAAATGGGTGAGAAGAACCACACTGTTTCTCTTCCTTTCTCCACCTTCTTATAAATATCTTCATTTTACCATTATTTGTAATAATGTGCAATGCTTTTTCTCTAGTGGAATTGGCTTAGCTCAAGATCTTTGAATTGCCAGTTGCTTTAAGGGGGCATAAGAAGAGATAAAAAACCTTTGTCCAAGACAATTATAGTTGCTCCTTTTCAAACTCTTTCTCTTCTTAAGAGAAAGCAATATGGTTATTTTTCCAAGGCCATTTATGGATCTATTTGAGCTATTAGTATGTCCTTTGATTTGCCTTACCATGGATCAGGAATTACTGCATCAGAAACACTCATGCTAGGCACCGGAGTGAAGCTGGAATGAGCACCAAATCTGAAGTATATGAACTGAGATCTTAGCTGATATAGAATGCCACAGCTTAAATTACTTCAGTTATACTGGATTTCCATGCAGGGGCTTTCTCAAATTGATGATGGTGCTCACCATGGCCTAACTTTTCCCTGTGTGTGTTTCAGCTGTTTGCACTGGCTTCTAACATGTTTAGCAACTTCCTTTGACCAGCCATGAGCAGAGGTGGCCCTGGCAGGCCCCGGGGGCAGGACTGGCCATGGGACAGCTGTGAGCAGCACGTGCCCAGGCTGCTTCTCCCCCAGAGCAGATGTGCTGGCCTTTGTTCTTGGCCTTTGCTCTAAGCTGTGTGTCCTGCCACGTTTCCTGTAAATTTGTGGTGACTCTTCCTGGACAGTGCAGTGTGGCAGTGCCATAATACTCTGCTCTGGTTTAGGAGTAAGGTGGGGTTGGTGGTAGACTCCAGATTCATCATCTCTCTGGTAACATCGAGATGATCAAAGCTACTTAGCATTTTTCTCAAATCCCTGTCAAGGGCACACTCATGAAAATAGATAAGGTATTTCTATTATTATTATTATATGTTTGTTTTTTTGTTTTTTTTTTAGTGTTTTGGCAGTGGCTGGAAATTTGCCATCCACCCACCTTCCCCAGATGGGTGAAAAATATCATTTAGAGCAACTGAATATAAAGCAGCTGGTGAATTACAGCATAAGCATTGCTGAAGTACGATGTTAACAATGTAGTCTGTGAGAAGGTTTTACACTGCACTTCCCATAAATAATAGTGTGTCATAAGGAATAATGATGCAAAGTGAATGTATTTTCTCGAAATGGGATTTTTCTGTCAAATGCTTGAAGTAACAGCCCATGAAGGTTAAGTCCTTGTGTCAGACATTCACTTATGTTTTCCTTATTAGCACATTCTTATGGGTTGTCATCTGTGTTCTTCCTAATTTTCATCAGCTGTTTTCCTGGTGAGGTCTAGGCCGGGATCAGAGTCCTCACTGGTTTGTAACTGGTTTGGTCATTTTTTCCTAGATGACATTAATGACTGTAAAATTCTGCCTGTCTGTGATAATTCCACAGCCACTTCATTTGGCTTTAGCTGGGATGAGAGACACTGGGAAATGAGGACTTCCTAAAACTGTGCCATATGTATGATGCAAGTCAGCACCCTTCCCTTGACAAGGAAATGCACTGCCACCTGAAAACTTCTAGGGGTGAGAAGGTTTCCATGATTTTCCTGAATTCTATAAAAGGAATGAAAGGATAAAGGAAGAAATTCTTCTCTGCTCTTCTTAGACAACCTAGTTTCTTTCTTTTAAGTTATCTTTGGATTTACAAAACAGGTGCCTTACAACAAAAATAATGGAAGGATGTATTAAACTACTCATTACATAGGTGATGTATTGTCACACAAAGGAAACCAGGCCAATAAATCAATTCATTTTTCATTAAACGAATCAATAGATTGGTTTCAGGTATTTGACAGAGTGGGAAAAAGAGTTTTCAGGGTATAAATTTTAGGATTTTTTTTCTTTGCAACTCAGATTATTTTATTCAGAAAATGCCCTTCATAAATATGTATCACTTGAGTGACTTAATGTTATACGTACATTCTGTGTGTGCCAGCTGTGTGGTTATTAGGACAGCCTTGTGTGGTTTTGTTTTACGTTGTAAGCTGTATTTCCCTTGAGATGGGGGAGCTGAAGCGGGGTGTGGGGAGTGACTCATTTTGCCCAGTCAGATGGTGATTAGGGCTTTCACAGCATTTCCATCACAGCGAGATGCTTATGTCAGATTGTGCAGCTCAGTACTGCATGCAGCATTAAAAATTCAAATGGGAGCTGGGCCACGCATGGCACAGTGGCTGGGAGTGATGTGGCAGATAACTGTCCCTGTCATTGATTTGCCTGCAGCCAGTGACAACGATGTGCTGACTTTACCTTTGCAGGGGATCACGAATGATCCGCTGCCCTGTACAACCGGCAGCAGCCCACATAAAAGCCATGTCTACATAATGAAGTCTCTCCAAAACAGCCAATTAAAAAAATCTCTCTCCCAAGAATCCCATGAGTGAGCGTGTTCTCAGTAACTCTTTGTTCACTGCTGTGTACTGCACTCACAGGCTGGAGAGGGAGATTTGATTTTTTATGAATGGTAAATGGGGAGGGACATAATGTCATCAGATCGTGATGTCAGCCCAATGAATGAAATACTTCCTTAATGTATTTCTTCGAGCCCAAGAAGAGGGACACCATCTCAGCTTGTCCTCCTGGAATAAATCATCTTCGGCTGACAAAGTCATCTTCCCCACGTGCCGTGAATAATCCATGTAAATCGGGACTTAGATACCCAGGAGTCAGGAAACTCGTGGAATAGTGCGCGTTTGCTCTCCCCCATCCTCCCGGAGCTGGCAGTGGAACACCCCTTTGCAGGCGCTGCCGATGGGCTCCGGGAGTTGAAGAGCAATTGCTGATCCCTGTTGTTCTCTACCCAGCCCAATGTTCTGCTTTTGTCTGCAGAATTCTTTGTTGAAGCTGCAAGCCCTGGAAACTGATCTGTGCTCTGCGTTTCTGCCAGCCCAGGAGGAAACTCCCCAGCTGCCGGCACCCAAGGACACAGCCCCTTCTCCAGCCCAAAGCGGCGTGCAAGCTGATGGGGCCGGTTGTGGAGGTAAGCGAGCGTGCCATGATGTGTTCTCATTTGCAATTATAAAAAAAATCCTTGTGACTTGCACTTTAAATCAGGCTTGCAGCCCTCTGGGAAACAGTGCAGAGCTAATGCAAAGCACCATTTCCTCCTGCAAACGCTGTGTAACGTAAAAAGGGGCGATACCTGCTAAAAGAATGGAGATTAACGGCTGTAACCCTCCGGTTTTCTGGGAGGGAATTTTCCTTTTCAGAGAGGTTTTAAGAATCCCAATTCTTTTATTTTTAGTTTTAATCTGCTATTCTTTCCCAAGTAAATTTACTCTCTTTACTTCCTATGTCTGTATTGTGTGAAATCACCTGCCATATCATGTAATTCTATTTTTGTCATTCTTTTTGTCAGAGAAATATCACTTCATTTCTCCTATTATTGATTTTAATTTAATGCATCAGCAGAGAGATAGCGAAGGTGAGTTTTACAGCATGTGGATTTTAATCATTCATGATCTTGTATTATTACCCAGCTGGGCAAACTGTGGTGTGTTATCTCTCCCTCTTTCCTCAGAAGGGAAATAAATAGCCCTAAGGCTCAGCACTATTTTCGTCAATTCATGGCTTGTAGTCACAGGGCTGGCAGAGTCGTGATGCTCAATAGAAGAGGAGTCACTGCTCATGAAAAATAGGTCAAAGGCAGTATGACTAATACATCTCACAGGCAAGTGACATGAATACACAAATACCTAAGTCGTGCACCATGTATGGTTCAAATTAAGGCAGGTACGTCAGTAATCCCTTTGCAATTGATGTTTCATATCAGAAAAAAATCTGGGTGTAGAAGAATTTATTTTAAGAGCTGCTTGTTCAGCATTTTCAGCAAGAAATAACATTATTTACAAAAAAAAAAACCCAAAAAAACCAAAAAAAAACCACAAAAAAAACCCCCCAAAAAACCAAAACCAAAACAAACCAAAAAACCAACCCCAACCAACCAACAAAACAAAACAAAAACAAACCAAAAAACCCCCAACCAAACATAAATAATAGTGTACTACTTCAAAAATTCCGAAGTTTGAGGTTGGCATTGGAAAACTCAAGGAACAATGTATGTAGAAATCAAATTATTATAAAGATGAAAGAATCTAAAAATGCTAGATGTCCTGGGTTTTCTTTTAAAAAAGAGGATGCTTTAGTCCAACCAGGCAAATACATTGAAAGCTCTTGGATATGGAAATGGAGCCTGGTCTGGAACTAACCTTGATGAAGATCTGAAGCAGAGACAGGTCTCGTTTGTGTGCTGCACAGGAAAAGACATTCTGCAGCTCACCCAAAATCTGCACTGACTCCTTTCCTTTGTGGCAGGGTGGAGTTTGCCTCCTTTCCCAGTAGTTTGCTGCATTATTTTGCTTTGGTGGTTTCATAGTTCATTTTTAGGATGGTTCCTAATTGTTATCTTTAATTATTTTTTGCTGTTTTGATTAGATTTTCTTTTTATTTATGCTGGTAGTGACTGCTGCTTCCAGTCCCCTCTCCACTCCCATTTCCCCTCTGCAGCCACATGGGGAAATGTTGCATGATGTAGCATTTCTCTCTCACAGTTTCAGAGCATGCTCTGCCACTCCAGCAGTCCAGACTCGTGGCTTAGTTAAAGCTTATCTATTTAATGGGTTTTAATGTGCCCTCATTTCTGTTAACATCTGCTTTGTGGTTTGTGGCATTTTTAGTAACTTGCCATTTTGCACAGACAGAGCTGGTCCTAATTCTGTCTCTTAAATGACTCCTGAAATCTTCTGATGCATTGAGCTGTCACATGGGACTGTTGGCTACTTGAGCTTCACCTTGGCTGGAAGTCCAGGGATTTGTACCAGGCTGGAAAGAGAATTTCTAGAGGATGTGCCATAAATGTCCCATCTTTAGTTATCAGCTTTCCCTCAGTGGATCAGGCAAAATAAACACGATCCTTTCATTCACATCCCAGTCAACAAATTTTAGAAAAGTGTACATCATACCTATGGAGAATGAAAATACAACATTCTAGTAAGGTGACAGGGTGCTCCAGGATGCAAATTTTAAGGGGATGAACAGTAACTTATCTCTGAGCAAAGTCAGCAATTTCTGGTTGCCAAAGTGAGACTGTAAAGAATTGTGAGGGGTACCTAAGCTGATTTTTTAAAGGGGTAATTATAGAAAGGTAGGGTGTAATTTCTGTAACTTTTGGATATGAAATTATATCAAATATGTGCCTGCAGCAGTGAGCAGCTGAACCTAACTACAGGAAGTTCTAAAGGACTGTTAAATTAAAAATCCTGATGGAGGCATTCACAGATGTAATTTGTTTAGGTCTTAGCACACTAGATCTGAATATTATTTTAAGTACACAAGAGATTTCTGTGTATTATTGTTTTACTTGAAGAATATCACAGGCATAAATACAGGCTTGTACCATAGGACTTGTCATATGAAATCCACTGCAGAACCATGCTGCACATTATCAGACACTAGAATTTGGCTTTAATTCCTGTGGTGTTCTCCTGTCAGTGAGTAGATGGGATGGAATAGATGCCACGGGGCAACTCACTGGCTTGGGTAGAGGTGGCTTTAATTCCCAGGTTTAGCAAAAATAGAAGCTAAAATTAGACAAGATATTGGAAGACAGGCAGGTGGTCAGTTCATGGGCTACTCTTAGTGTAATATTTAGTGTCTTGTTTAGGATCTACACAGAGCTGGAATGATGGCCTTTAGTGTTAATTAAAAATGGGGTTGGTTAGAGCTTGTCATCACCCTGAGATCTCCCACTATTTTAGTAGTTGTGCCACCAAAATGAATCAGTCTGAATTATTTGCTGACCACTTCTGACCATTCAGTAGTATTTGAATGCACTTCTAGTAGAGCTGGAGCTAAACCCTTTCTTGGGCCACAGCAAAGTCGCACCATGTTCAGACCTTGCAGAGATTGCTGTCAGAAGGCCAAGGAAATGAAAGTGCCCTGGCCTTTGGGAAATATTCCCAAATTAGAAATCATGCAGGTTGTCTCCCTTTTGTTTGCTAACAGAATAGAAGAACCTCCTTGAGCTTTGTGTGTTTGGTTTTACTCCGGAGCTGCACCAGCCACTACTTGTCCTTTGCATTTATCTTCCAGGAGTGCTTAGTCTTGAATGTGTGCATTTCTTCCAGTTCTAGGACTGGGCTGGGCCTATAAAATTGTCTGCTTGTAGATGTGAGGAGGAGCAAATGTCTGTGACCATATGGTTTATCAGTGGTACAGGTTGTCTCCTGCAAGAAGGATATTTTTAGGTCCACAGGAAATCAGAGTTCAGATGTTGGAAAGTTATTTCCCTCACCTATCAAACACAGACTGGCTGATTTTTTATCACATCATTTTCCTTTCACAGCAAGGGCACTGCTACTTAATATAAGAGAATTTAAGCCTTGTAATAACAGAACATGAAAAACTGTGCAACTATTCTTAGTCAACCTATTTCACAGTGATTATCTGTTTCTTGAAGTTCAAAGATGGTGAAATTAAAGAAAGGGAAGCCAGGTTCTTCTTACTCAGAAAAAAACAACCCAGCAACAACAAGAGATCAAAACCCAACCAAAGGTATTCGTTTTAAAAAGTCTTACAGGGTAAGGAAAGAGTACTTTCCAAAAAGAGAGAACACTTCTTTTTGCAGAGCACCAGTTATTCCTGTCACTGCCTGTTGTCAGTGTCCATGGTTTCCCAGGAATGGTCAATGCTCTACCCCTGCTTCTCCCAGCTGCCTTCCTGCGGTCTCTCTGTTGGAGGATTTGAATTTCATGCAAGGTTTAGGATATTTGGATGTTGCTCTGATATCTTGGAGAGCTGAATTTGACCTACAGAGTGTGAAGTACTCAGAGGGAGGATGCAAGGTTAGAATTAATAATCAACGACATTGTCCCATTGTGAAAATGTTTAACATAACTACAATAGATGATGCTGGTAAGAGTAGATGAGCTTATAAATACAGGAGTCATATGTAACTTTTGCTTGCCAGACTAAACTGTGATTATACAATACACAAAAGGATTTTTTTGTTGTCTGTAAAGCACAAGTAGTTGGATAGTGCCCAATAAAATTATATTTGAGCCATTGTAACTACTGTTTTTTAGAGAAATATGGGGTTTTTTTGAAGGGTGCCATTCAGACCTGGTTTTTCACCACTGTCACAGCACAGCAATAGGGATTTGCAATTTTGGTATTTGTTGGGAAAGAGGGCAAATAAAATGTATGACAGATGTTACTCCAGTCAAATCCTGAAAAAAATGCTCACTCAGCATGGAAATGTGATGTCCCATGTGCAAAGCAGAAAATCAAAAGTGAAGGTAAAAGAACTTACCTAAACCTGCCAGTTCTTCTGTGAGTAAACCCATGTACAATTCTTTTTCTGTGCAGTTTTAGACTTCCATTGAATAAAAAGATTATGTGAAATGTATTAGGATGCATGACATATGGTAAATATAATACTGATTAGAATTGACACACATGCTGCCTGGAAATGCAAAATAATAGGTATGAATTGAAAAGCTGTATATATGAATGAGTTTAGAAAAAAAAATAATGTAGCTGGTGTAAAATATAATGTACTGTGGAAATTGCTGTAGGGGAACCTGAATGAGAGCACAAATTTTGCTTTAGCAAAGCAAGAGAGAAAAAATTTGGACAAGAACTTATATGAGATTGTGGAGTTTCTCCCTAGAAAGTATAATCTGCATTAAATCCCAATCATCTGATAGCAAAAATCAATTGGGTTAGATCATCCTCATCCATTTCAACTATTGAGGGTGAGGAAGAAGATTCAATGAATATTCCCTTCAACATACTCAGGTAGAGTACAGTGAAGATGAATCCCTGATGTTCCCTTAGGCCCTGCAATGTGCCATTATTTTTCATGCTACCCATAAACAGAACCAGTGTGATGAGGTTCATCAATTCCTACTTTTTCTGGCTTGACCATCACTACAAAACAAATTTTACCTTTTAAGGCATCTGTGGTGAGGTTTGCATTTACTGTCCCAGACACTGTTAACACAGTACCACAAGCATGACTCCTCCAAGGAGCAGCCACTGCCCATGACCTTGAGTAAATAAATTGAGTGTTCTTGGTCGTGGTTGTTATTTTCATATCTTGTGGTCTTTGAGCCAAAGGTATGTTACTGTTACTGAACAAAATCCTGCAGGATGCTGCAAGCAGCCCTGGAGGTTCTTAGCACCAGGACATTATATTTTTGACCTTCCTTTCTCTTCACCAACGGAGTAAAGGATAAATCACAAAAATTAAACTTATTATGGAGACTCATCATCTTCTTCAGGAATGTGGCTTTCTAAAGCAAACAGATCTATGAAAATACAAGTAATGCTTCTATTCTGGGAAACTCTCCATCTTTACTTCATAGTTTATAAATACACCCATCCACCTCCTCCTGTGGAACTCAAAAAGGATTTGTGTGAAGCCAGTGACAGTACTTCTATTTTCTCATCCTCAGCACTGTGTCCACCCTGCATGCAACATTTTGCTGATCTGTTTGCTGTTCACTTTGAATACTTATGCTTGGAATACTTCTGTAAGGACAAATTTTTATTGACCTAGGTAGCTCAACCCCGTTGAGTGACCCTCAGTCCTCACTGATTTATCCTTTCCTTCTAGAGCCCGTGCCAGCCCACAGGGACTGGCAGAATGACATGGAGAGCAGCCCACAGGAGCATCACTCCCTAGGGAGCAGCCGACTGCTGTATCACATCACAGATGGAGACAATCCTCTCCTGTCACCACGCTGCTCTATCTTTAGCCAAAGCCAGAGATTTAACCTAGACACAGAGTCTGCCCCTTCTCCACCAAGTGCTCAACCTTTCATGATGTAAGAAAATCTATTTTAATTCTTATGTGTTTTTAAGCCTTTTTCTGCAATTCATGATCCTTGACTCTTCATGGGTTTTTTTCAGTTGTTGCTGTCATATAAAGCAAGTTTTTGTATTGTGGCATGTTTTGACATGGATAACTTGCAACACCAGAAATAGGAAATAGTGTTTCCTCAGCCATAACAGTGTAGAGTATTTTTTGAAGTCTTTGTTAATTATAGTTAGCAAGGACAGTTTTAAATATTAGTAATTAGAATGGTGAGTGAACACAAGACAGAGAGGGCTATTTAGGTATAATAGTAAAAAATTCAGCTGTGATTGAACTATACTTGGGTCACTGATGAGGGGTGACTGTGTCATAAGTCATACGAACAGTCCATGTATGTGATTTCCAGAAATCAAGCTGTGAGTTTCAGGCAGAAATCAATTTCTTAAAAGCTTACATACAGAGCTTTAGCTTCAGCTGCATATGGATAATAATCAGCTCTATTGACTTGCAATTGTAAATGATCAGAAACTAAACTGTCTTCAAAATGATAATGTTTATTTTCAGTAATGAAAAAGTCCTTGAGCTTACTTTTACAAATTGTGTCATCACAGTCCCCTGTTATACTTGGAAGACTTGTGAATAAAAGTGTGGGTGTTAAATGTAAATACTGGATCAGGCTTTTGCCAACTAGATTAATTTTTTGAAATATATTCAGAAATCCCACAATTAATTAAAAAAAAGAGAGAATGAAAGACAGATCGTGAACCCATTAGAATACCCTAGGGGTACCTTCAAGCAAAAGCAATTATTTTATGCTTACTTTGTAAAACTAAGCTCTCTCTATCCAGTGAAAGGATAGAATAGCCATGAATTCTGAAATGTTAAGTGTGCCTGCAAACAAGCCATGGTCCATTATAGCCAGCTCTCAGATCCCACGACTCTGCTTTTGGCTTTTGCAGGCCAAGAAGTTCTTCTAGGTGTAGCTGTGAAGACTGCAAAGAACCACAGACTGTAACACAACTCACCAAGCATCTTCAGAGCCTCAAGAGAAAAATTAGGAAGTATGAAGAAAAGTTTGAGCAAGAAAAAAAATACCTGGTAAGACCATAATTGAAAAGGTAAATATTCCAAGAGGGAGGCAAGGATCTCAGTATGTCTAAACTTAATCAAAACATTGTGAGATAGGGTATTTATGGTAAAGTGAAATAGGAAAAACTTCAATGAACATCTTTTAGCATCTTCTAGTGTATCTTCAGAAGTTCTGAGACTCTATATTTTCTTTGGATTACCTTCGTTGCAAAATATCCACCTTTGAAAAGTGTGAATCAGTGAAACACAGCTGACCAGCTTGTGAAACAAAATGGGGCAAAAGGAGAAAAGTTACTTATTCACTTTGTAGGAGTCATTTGCCTGGAAACTTGTTCTGCTGTGCAGATTCCTTCATTCAGGCAGACTGCTGTAAACCTCTGAAGCCTGGGGCTCAGTTGAAGCTGATGGCAAAAATCAGAGAAATAAAACTTGTGGGGGTTGTTTGAGGTCAGTGGTGAGCACTGTGCTGGGAACTGTGCAGTATAAGAATATCAAAACAGGCCTGATGCTGAGGAGTTGTACAACATGAAACAGGGAAGTTTGTGACATTTTCTGACTATAATAAAATTAAGCAAATGACATATTACCTTTTAATCCCACTAATGGCCAAAAACTTAAACTTGTGCACTGTTTGGTCCTGTGGTCATCATATGCTCCTAGGAGCACAATTTCTCACCTAAAGAACCCTCACACTATGGCCAGAAAAGAAATTATTTCAGAAGCTTGATTTTGCAAAACTGTTTTGCAATATAAAATATCTAAGTTTTGAAGACTCAGTGTAAATTCACTTTAATTTGCAGGCAATTTCTAAATGCAAAACAACCCCTGATCTACAAAGCCTTTGTTGTTTGTTTCTTTTGAAATCACTCTTGCACAGGATTTTTCATTTGATTAATTAAGCAGGTCAGTTGAAATTTTGAAAATGCTGTTTCCCAAGAGAATCTCTGTTTTAAAGCAAGAGCTTATTCCTGCAAGAGACAGAGAGCTTCAGTTACCATCCTGGAAATCACTTAGGAACTCGACTAAAATTAGGTATTTGATCAATCCTTTTGAAGTCACCGAGGTTCTTTATCCAATTAGTCAGAGACTGAAACGTTCATTGCTGTGGTTTTTTTGGGATCAGAGACATAACACTCATATCCTTGTGGCACTGTGTCACAATGGGGAGAGATAAGCCATGACAAATTAATGCCATGATCAAGCCAGGTGCTCTGCGTGACACTGATGGAGTGCAGTGGGAACTAGGGACATTTTGTAGCACACTGGGGGTGGGCAGGGTTTTATCTGTTTGATCCTTTACCTGTCAGTTCCTTCTCTTTCTTTGCATTCTTTACATTTTCCTTTGCACTCAGCCTTCACACGGTGACAAGACTTCCAACCCTGAAGTTCTGAAGTGGATGAATGCTCTGGCCAAAGGTCGGAAGCAGCTCAAAGGTACATAATAATGTGTTGTGTCACTTTGCTGCTGGAGCTTTTGGGAGTGGGAGTGTACCTGGAACATTTTAAAGTCAGTTTTCTAACCTCGCTGCACTGCTTGTTTTTCACAGTGCATGACAATAAGCCTCCCAAGAAAGATGTAATGTGATATGACTTGCCTTGATCCCTGAAATCAGGGATTGAAGTGTGCCAGCTCCACCTTCATAGCAAGGCTAGAAGGGGGAAGGGGAAAAAGCCATCATCTCTCCCTCACTGCTGTAACATTCATGCAATAGGAGATGCTGTTCTGAGCACTTTCATAGTGTCTAAAACCCAGAAGTTAGAAGTTTCCTTGTCAGAGCACAAATGTAGATGCAAATATTTCTTTAGGACTGAGGATAAACATCTCTAAGGATTTCATTTCTTTTGATCATAAAAACGGATCTTTCCTTGGTAATAAATTTGGCCTTGAGGGTCAGGTTTTGCCCTTGACTGTCTGAATACCACTCCATTAACGTCTGTGGGTGTATCAGATGCTTTCCCTTGGGGAGTCTGTAGCCAAGACTGATTGATTTTTTTTGAAGACTATTTGTAATTTATCTAAATCCTTTTTTTTTTTTTCCTGTTAAAAATGGATTCTCACTACTAAATAAATTGTAGTATTATCTTTCATTTCTATTCTGGATGTAGTCAATAATGTAGATATAGAGAGTGTGATTGTGGTAAATAAAGAATTAGAAACTCATCTTTCAGTAAATTTCTGGAAAGTTCTCCCTTGAGTACTATCCCGTGTGATTACTAGATGATGGTGATTACTATTATTATTTCCCCTTGAATTCTGTGTTTCAAATCCAGGAAGGGCGAATGAGAAGACATGGCCAATCTACATGGTTACTTTTCTGAAAATTATATCTCTGACTCAACCATTGCTTCTCCTGTCCAGAGGGTCTAGGTTTCATAGAACAGCCTCAATCCTGTGAAACCCCTTGATTTTTATTGTCCTGAATAATGGCACTGCTTTTAAGTGAAGTCAGATTCATGAGGTTCACATGCCAAGTACAATTGAAATGGAAAACACTCAAATGCTTGTCGATCCTTCCTAAAGTTTGCAAGGCTTGTCTATCCTTTCTAGCTCTATTGGTTTACTACAAATTACTGGTTTTCCCTATAAAGCTAGCCTATATCCTCAGACTGTCACAGCTAAAAAATTATGTTACTGTTCCTGCATGGATTTCAACAAATTTAACACTGTTGGACACATCAATCTCCTGCCTTTCCCAAGGTCCTTCACTAGACAGGCTTATGGTTGGAACAAAATCTGATTTTAAGGGAGCTAATTCAGATTTTAATTTAATTTCCTTCTTGCTCTGTGCAGGTCCTTGGAGCTCCAGGGGCTTTGGCTTGGTGTCAGGTTAATACTTTATCACATCCAGGCAGGCTGCTGACTGGGAAGCTTCTGCTGGGGTGCTCAGGTGCTCTTCTGCCAAGGGAAGTCATTTAAGAAAGTGGCTGCTTCTCCTTGCAGGGACCACTTCAGCAGCTGGGCTGCCATGGCAGGGTGGCCTCTGGAAGGGAGAGGGACAGTTTAAATTGCTCTAGGAAGCAAAAGACGTTACACATTAAAATGAAGCAAAATTACTTTCCTACGTGCTTGTGGTATGATAATAATTGTATGCAAGAAGTAGGAAAGTTTTGGGTTGTTTTTTCCTAGGTAGTGTCAGAGGAAACTGCTTCGCAAATGCTTCCAATCTATTTACTTGCCATGCAATTTACCTTTCAGAGCTGAAACTCAGAATGTCAGAAGAGCAAAACTGCACCTCCACAGCGCCCCAAAGAAATGAGCACAGTGAAGGCAGTGGGACCTCTAAAGAGGCTGGCACACAGGAGGCCACAGGCATGGAACCAGCCCCCTCAGTGGAAGAGACCATGGATAGTGTGTTGAGACGACTCAAGGAGAAAAGACAACACTTCAACCTTCCTGAGACTATTAAGGTATTTAAGAAGCATGACTGTTCCCTCAGAACCCTCCCACCTGAGGCAGATAATTGGTTTGTGGCTGGCTCAGGGTGTGCTAGGGTGTGTCTGCTGGCACTACAGGGCATTTTCTCTCTAGCCAGGTGGGAGCTCTAGTGCAGTTTCCAGAAGTGACTCTTCTGACAAGAACTGCGGAGGTGCAGAAGCTTTTTCAAGCAGTGCTAAGCATGTTTTGCTCAGAGATGCACATGTGAAATTATTTGCCAGGCACTGCTTGGAACCTGCTGACTTGAGGCTGTGTGCCCAGAACTGCATATCCTGGTGTAATGAGGATGGTGGCAGCACAAGCACCTTGAGAAACTGTGTGACTAAAAACATTCCTGAGAGTATTCTGACAATAAAGATCCCCTCTCAGCTGAGAAATGCTGAAAGCCTCTGCAGAGTCAGTAGCATGCACTGAGGTGGCAAGGACAGCACAACCATCCAGACTGCTTTGCTCTCCTGACCTTGTAGGGAGATTGTTGTATCTTGTTTGTGCTGATCCTGCCTCTTCTCTTCCATGTTCTCAATTACTCTTCTGAATGTAGGAGCAATATCCCATGGAACACGACTGCTAGGCTGGAAAATCAGTTTTTGTTTTAAAACTAGTACATATATTAAAATTTTGCTGTGCCTTCACATTCCTGGCACAACATAGGGTTCTCTAAAACAATAGATACCACCCAAACCCCCACCTTTCTGGGAGGCTGTTTTTGCTGTCACAGGATGTTGCTGTCCTGATGCCATTACAGCCAAGCAAGACAATAAATTCTGCCCTCAAAGGTACCTAAAATCTAAATGTCGACAGTAACATTTGAACTTTGGCTGGTGAATGGAAAAGGGGAAGGGGTGAAAGGATGAAGAACTACATGCTAACCTATGTGAGAACTAAGAAATTATTCTGAGTTGGTATCAGTAGCAGAGAGTACCCAGCAGAGATAATTTTTAATTTTTGTTTTGTTTCTATTCTTGCTTCTTAAACAACTAGTTGCTATATAAAACCAGGACTGTGCATAACAATGCCATGCTTCTCAGATCTTGGGCACTGCATACATGACTGATTTTTTAATTGTTTCTTTTTATATGCTACATTTTTATAAAGAAAAATGAAATGGGAAAAGCGTTTCATAATCAGAAAACAAAAAAAGGCAACAAAACCATGCTATTCTGTCCATAGCTCTAAAATCCTAACATTGCAAACTATAGGATAATATTTACAGGTATTAATTTTTTTATTAATGGAGTGAGATCAGATGACACCAAAACAGATGTCTGTGAGGAAATCCAGTCCAAAACCTTTCCTGTAAAAGTAAGTTGGGTGTGAGTATCTGTCCCACTCATTTTTCAATTTTTTTAGACTTCTAATTTTTCAAGAGAACCTTCTAAATTTACGAAATGGCAGTGCAGGCTTGACATATTCTCACAAACAAGCCAGTAATGTAAATTAAATGTTTGCATATGCCAATATTTTCAATTTTTTTTTTTTAAATATTCATTTTCTTTTTGTTTTCTTGCAGAGAGAACTTGTGTTTTAAAAACTATATGTTAGCAAAGGTGCTTGGTAATAGTTATCAAAACTGCTGGGGAACAGAGGCTTGAGCAGGAATAAGATGAAATCCAATTGATCTATTTCAAAATGATGTATTTTAGTAGCTCCCTAAGTGTAACATTAAAAAAGATTGGATTTTGATTATGAGTCATCCTGGACTTTTGGGGGAGAATAAAGTTTGTGGCGCTGATGATGCGAAATGAATCCAGATGTCTGTGGTAACAGCAATGATCAAAGGCTTCATTTCAGCTACAAACAACTTTGGTGTTACTGTAGATATAGTTTATGTGCAACATTTTGTTTTCTATATAACATTTAGATCCTGCACTGAGGTCTGAGCTAGATTAATGATAAACTAAATAGCAGCTAAATGTTTCTCTTTTTTTGGTATTTAGTTATTTTGGTCAAAGATAGCATTTCCATGAAACCCTGCCAAGTTCTCCCCTGCAGTTCACGGTGGAAGACCCCTAGAGCCCTGCTGAAATACAAATGAGAGCATAAGTGTCCTTAGAAAGGTGCAGAGTAAAACCCCAATATATCTAAAGAGCACAGACCATAAGATTTGAATAGGAAACAGCAGAATGTGGTTTCCAGAACAAATCACCCTCCTGCAAAAAAGCCTGTGAGTAAAGTTATTGAATGAGAAGGTGTAGAGAAAGTGGGGGTTGGCCTATGAATGGCTCAGTACCCCACAAAGGGGTGGCCACCTGTAATTGTGTCACTAACTCCTGGTGCAGGGAGATGGTAATTTATGTAATGGCTCACCTTGGGTTAGGGTACAAGGCTTTAGGAAAAAATAAAGATTAAGAGGATGACTGTAGGAGTTCAAGAGACAAAAGGCAAATAAACACACTTTGAATAATATTACTCAAGAAGCTGCACCAAATCCCCTAAAAAAGCAAACCCGAGACCCAGCTCCCAACTTTGAATCCAATCTGAGCGTTGTGTGGCTGGGGCTGTGCCTGCTGCCTCAGGCCCTGGGGAGCAGCAGCGCCGTGGTGCTCAGCTCTGCCCCAGCAGCCTTTCCCAGCAGGGTTAGCTCAGAGCCGGCCTGACGGGAGCTGGCACCGCTCTATGGAGGTGTCATGTCTCTTGTTGCCTTTCTTTTTACTTTTTGTTTCTAATTCTGTGTTAAATGCTGCTTTGTAATGAGCCACCACACATCCCCAAGCGGCAGACTAGGGCCCTGGGAACCTGACTCTTTGCCTGTGTGGAAACAAAGCACTGCCTTTGACAGGGTCTGGGCAGGCCCAGCCCTCACTGGACTGTCTGTCCTTCTGTCCCCAGAGTTTGTATTTTCTGTTTGGAAAAACAGCAGCAAGCTTGAAGGCATAAGCACACAGGGAACAGAACAGACTAGTAAGGAAGATAACTTACACAATATTTTGTGTGCCTCTGTTCCAAGTTATAAAAATCAAACTACTACCTTATCATTAAGTCAAGTCCCCCTTTTCTTTCTTTACATGTCACAAGTAAGTTTTGCCTTCTGTTTGAATGTTTGCAGCCTGTCCCCCAAGGCTTTTCTCACACTGGTTCCCTTTAAGTATCTGTCTTCTCATCATTGACCCACTTCAGTTCATATTCTCCTTGGCCATGAAACAGTGTTTCTATTTAATTAGCATTGAATCTCCTGCTGCTGTATGTAGCCTACAGTCCTAAGATGTCTCAGACAATTCTGTAGTTTGTGACTACAGCTGCCTTCTCTACTTTGAAATCATCAGCTATTTCAAACATAGCCAGATACCAGCCTGTCTTGAGATTGCTGATAAAATGAGCTAATGAAATAGGCTCGAATCCTAAGCCCTCTTGAGATCGTTTCTCTTGTGTAAAATCAATATTAATGATCACCCCATTTCTTCCTAACCACTCAGCTGCTCCAGGCTTAATAGTTTTTGTAAGAATTAACCTTGTATTAATTGCAGAACTAGCAATAAATAAACAAATTAGCTGATTTATAATACTCCTGCATTCTGTTAGCAGCTCATCTCTTTACATGAATGACAGAAGATTTTAGCGTGATTAACTCATGCAGACCTTTTAGGAAAATGTGATTAGCAGTTCTGATTAATGGCTCTGTGCTGTTTTTGTACTTGAGCATCAAAGAAAAAAGGTTTTGCTCCTGTCGAAGTTAATAGCAAGGTGCTCTGATATTAGAAGTGTGTCACTAATTAGTAAAAGTATTTCTCCAAGTTGTCACTAAAAGCCCCCTTGTCATCACCTTTCTGCAGAGAGGCCCCCTGTGTGTGTGTGTATGCCCCCAACTCCATGGTTCTTTACCTGACTTCATCTCCCCCACACCTCTGAACACTTGGCACAGCTCAGGCAGCTTTGTTGTGATCTGGCACAGATTGTGGGAAATGACATTCCCTTCACGTGCACCTTGGTGTTCTGGCCCAGGTGAAAATACACAACTGTCAGGAGCAGGTCTTGTTGGGGACAGGGAGGAGACAAACACCTGTTACACTGTGTGCTCCCCACAGCAGCCACCTGGACAAACACTGATTATTCACTAACACTGAAAAATCAACGTTCTTTTGGTACCAGTGATTCATTCTGCAATTTTTGAACAGAAATATGCTGTTTACCATAACAGGTTGGGTTTGCATTGCTAAATCTTTCTGTTCTACATCCCTTAGCAGCCCAGGCAAATCTATTTCTCTTTCTTGATTAATAATTTAAAAGTTGAGGAATGCCTTCTATGCATTTTTTCAGCTTTCTGAGTATTTTATCTAGAGAGGTGGTAGTTCTCATTTTTTACAGCTAAACATACTTAATATATATGTTGTGTAATTTTGGACTCTTTTCTTGCTAAGTTAATGCCAAGTCCCCATTGACCTCAGTGCAGACAGAAATAGAATTCATTATTAATGTTTATCTGGGAAGAAGAGATTATTAAACAGATATGTACCTGTACCCTTGCCATGAAATCCTGACTGACAATCTTATAAATAACTTTTTAAAAGAGGATATGATAAAAAAGCAAATGGCTTTGGAAAAAATCAATCTTCAGAAATGTCTACTATATTTTGAGAGCATTCATGGCCAACCTGTAAGTATGCCATGGAAAGATAGGTAAGTTAAAAATTATCTAACTTCTCTAACCAATATTTTTTATCTATTAAATATATTAAGATGAATTTTACACAGATAGCATAATTTTCATTATTTCAAACTAATTTTCAGGTATAAATGTTATTGCCTGATACTGATGAATTTGGTTTATATGTTAGAAATTAAAGTAAAATAAAAAAGTGGCTCTGTATCTCTCCATGATTGGGAAATGCCAGATTTGAGGATTAAATTGAAAGATTACATATTCACAGGAGATTTGGCTCTGCTGTCATGTATGATTAGAATGCTTATCAGCTGAGGAAGGTTTTATATAGGGCACCATCTGAGATGTGAACTACAAAATTACATGATCTGTTGTATGTGTTTGCCATTACTACACAGGAGGACTTAAACTAGTACTCAAAATCCATTTAAGGGACTTCACTGATGAATGCAGGTGCAAACAAAAAAAATGCCACAGTTGGTGAGATGATGATTTTAAAATTTGTCTTCACAGCTGAGGAATTTCTTTTTGATATGGATGTCTGTATTCTTGTGAATGCCTGTTTCTGGCTAGTAGTTGTTGTGGTAGAGAAAAAGGGAACCGGCACCACTGTTTGTCCAAAAATATGCCAGGTGTTAAAATTATGATCTGATCCTCACCTCATTTTTGTTCATTTTCTTTGGGCTTGGAATGAGAGCTGAGGGATGGAGTGAGTATGCAAGAAGGATATGAAGAAATTATATTTCTTAGGAAGGAAAACAAAAAAGAAATTCTTAGTGCAACGTAGAGGTAAAAGAGACTTGATTCAGAAATGGGAAAGAGAATAGCAGGGTGCCTTTGTAGCAGGGTGTTTCTTCTCAGGGCCAAAGCAGCCCTGTAACAGCAGCCTTGACACACAGCGGAGTGCTCTGGGGCTAGAGTTTGCCCTGCTGATGTATGCTATGGCTCAGCACTATCTTTATCCAGACTTACCTCACAAGGTCAAACAGAGAGGCCACTGACCAGGTTTAAAGCAAAAAAAGTATCTCTTCTGGCTTGTTTGGCACTGCCTGGAGCTCGTCTGTGTTGCAATTAAATAGAACATGATGCCTGGGGAAGAGAAGTGGCTGGGCTGGGATAGGTAAGCCCTGACATTCTGCAGTGAAGGGTGGCTCTAGAAGTGGTCCCTAAACACTCCATCAGCCAGATGTGTGCAGTGCCACCAGCCTGTGTTTGTCTACTATCCCCTTGCCCCTGCAGACCAGGCATTTGTCTTTCTGAGCAGCTCTAGGCTGTTGTTTGTGCCATCAGCCAGTCTGTGTCTCTTCACACCTGCCACGTGTTCACTCATCTGAGCAGGTGTACCTGGGCCTCTCTGCAGTGCCAAAAATCAGTGAAAGTGCACCCAGTGAGTGCTCATAGGTGTGGGAGCTGATGAACAGAGGCTGATGGTGGGATAGGAGCAAATGACCCTGTTTGGACATTTTATCACTAAGGAAAATGTTACTTTGGGGGTGTGGTGGCATGACGTGGTTCATCGACTAAGGGAGGTCTGTCTTGTTTTTGGGTTTTATTCCTTGTGGAATTTGCCTTTTTTTTTTCCCCTTAATGCAGTAATCTAGTGCACAGCTAGTTTCCTGAAGGTGTATTTTTGTATTTGTGAACATTTGTGGCTGGATCAGGTACTTAACACCTGATTTAAAATCATATTCTCTTCCAAATCAATGCTCTAAATGTTCATGAAAGACCAAGAACAACGTAAATGAACGGATGGTAAATCCCCATGGTGGAAGGCAGCTCTGGTGAGGAATACACACAGCAATCCTGCACAGAGCCAGCTCCATGTGCAGGCTGCAGAGCTGTGTTCTTGATGCTCTCCATCCCACTGGGCTGATGAGTGGTTTGTCCCAGGCAGGCTGTGGCATTGCTGCTGCTGTCAGCACAGCTAAGGAGGTGAGCTGGCAGTGCAAGGCACAGCAGCAGCACAGCTGGACTCCTACTGCTCCAGCAGCAGCCTCAGAGAGAATAATTTACCCTCTGCCTGGGCAGTGTGGCTCAAGAAAGTGAGGAAAACATACTGGGTATTCTCCTTTAGAGAACAGATTGTCATTTTCCTTTTTAGATTGCATCGACTGAATTACAGTTCCCATGGAATATCTATTGAAGCAAAATACACATCTGCTCATACTCCTCTAACACATTTCTCAGCTTCACAGGAGAAAATGAGAATCTTTTAAATTTACTTCTATTTTTTAATTTTTGAGGGCTATGTTTTGTTATGATTTCTCTTTAGGTAACTAAGCAAGAAAAGAGTCTCATGAAACCTCTTTACGACAGATACAGAATTATCAAGAAACTTCTGGCTGCTCCATCTTTGATCACAACAATTGTAAGTTGGAAAGAATTCATCCATTGTCAAGGAAACATGCAAAATGCCATGTTTGATCTGTACCAGTATGTCCATTTAGCAGCAATAGGACTACTGATACCCAAAAAACCTGCTCATTGGTTAATACAGGGTGTTGATACTTCAAATAGAGCAAATGCTCTGTAAAATTCAACTTCTATCCTTCTATTCAGAGGTTCCAATGTACAGCAGCAGTATCTGAGGTAAGAACCTCAGTGGGCTGGGTAAGACATCAAAGGCTGGCTTTAGTTTTCCATCGTGGCAAACATCTGCAACACAGAAGGAAACCTCTCTCTTCCCATGAACGACTCTGCTGTCACTATATCTAACTTCTCTATCTTATCAACAATGCTTTCATCAATCATGCAGCACATATATGCAATTTGTAGTACTTTAATAATCTATTGGTGCAATGGAACAGTACTGCTCTCACAGTGAGTGAAGGCATCTGTGTAATCTGGCTATTTGGAAGTTAATTAGCATGTCTACCAAAAATACTAATCTAGTAGTAATTTAGACTAGGTCAATTTTGAAAATTATTATATTCTTGTTAAATGACAGTGTAACTTTATATTTCTTTGAAAAATCACAGTACAAAGCTTTGTCCACTTGCACGTGGGTATTTCATAGAAAAACTTCACTGAAGTTCCCCCTACGTGTTACTTGTTAGGAGCTTTGCCTTATGGAGCTTTTGTGTTTAAGCCTTAGTTTCAATAGCTCAACTTTTTTCTGAGGATGGAGGAATGTGAGCAAGACATCAATATCAGTCTGTTTTAGTAGTTCACACTAGTAGCTATAAAACTGTGGAATCTCTTCCTCCAACTCTTTTTACAATCAAAACATCTGAATATAATATACACACAGGAGATGTGTATATAAGAGGAGTACAAGTTCCAGTTAGACTGCACTGCTTACATAAATACAGAATGTTAGTTAAATCTTTGCTACATGGAAGGCCTTTTGTGCAGACAGAAATAAATTGCGGGCTGGAGATACCTGGGAGCAGGGCCAGCTTCTGTCCTTTTTACTTCTGCTAGGCAATGCACAGTAGCCCAGTGACCCCAGGAGTGCTTTCATGAACAACCTCAGGTAGACCTGTTAAACCTTTCAATATGTGTAATCTGTTTCAATGAATACATCCAGGAGGTCAGATCCTAAATCTTAATGTTGTCAGCCTATTACTGTAAGTAATGTAATTTAAACAATTAATTTGATAATGCTTTTCATTTCCCAAGCAGGAGGAGGAAGACTCAGATGAAGACCATTCTCAAAGCAGCCATGAGTTATCGTCAGGACCAATGTCTTGCTTCCCTGTCGAAGAGCACCTGTGTTTCTCACAGGAGGAGAGTGAGCCTGCACATATTTCACCTCTGGATGAAAAGAAAGTTTACAGGCCAACAGCCTTGTCTATGTCCAATTTACATGAGGCAACAATGTAAGTTCTCTCTTTATTCCCCTGAATGTTTTAAAACATTTCTTGTAGACTTTGTAAGTGAAATATGAGCCTGTAAGAGAAATGTGAGCCATACATGTTGCACAGGTAAATTCTATACCAAAGGAGGGATTCAGTGCTTTTTTATGGGAGAGAGGAGGCAGAGGAGATTCATTGTTTGGGCAGCATACTGGTGGTTTGAGCTGTTTATTCAAACAACTCTGTGCCAGTTTTGTGTCTCCAGGAAGAAAAAGGTAACTAGTTGAAGAGAGTGCCTTCCAGAAACAGATAACTTAGGGGATGATATCTTTCTTTTGTGTTTTGATTGGGAGGTGTTAGATGCATAAACAAAGCTAACTAGACTCTAACATTATAGAGATCAAATAAAAATTACTTAGATTTCTATGTAACTCAACAATGTGTACAATAGTTTGCTGATAAATGCTGGAAAGATATTTCTGTGCCTTTTGTCATTATTAAAAAAAAAAAATACTAGGAGCAAATGTCATAACAGAATCTTCTCTCTGTTTTAAGCCCTTATTCTCTGAACACTAGCTAAAACCTGGCCTCCAAAAGTAATGCTTCTGGGTACCACTAGCATTTCCACTGCATCACAGTAATAATCAGGAACAGCTGCAACTAGGAGCAGGGCTTGAATGTTGACTTTAATTCAGTTACAGCATTTCCTCCTGTGAGATACTGAGCCCTTTCTACTCCTTTAATTCCACAGGGAATTGAGGCCAGTAGCAAGGCTCAGTCCTGAATGCTTCTCCTCTCTGTTGGCCAGAGTCTCTGCCTTCCCTTCATTAGCTGGATTACCTGTAGGAAGGGAAGGAGTCCAACTATGTATGCAGTATGATGGGATGTCTCAGGGCTCTCTGGTCAGTGCCTGCCAAGGGCCCAGAGCAGCAGCTCTCTGCTACCCAAATCCAAGGCTTTTTACAACCTTCCCAAGCACAAGGTGGTTTCATGTTCTGGTCTCTGTTTCACAGGCCTGTTCTGCTCGAGCATCTCAGAGAAACCAGAGCTGATAAGAAGAGACTTCGCAAGGCTCTTCGAGAGTTTGAGGAGCAGTTCTACAAACAGACAGGAAGGTAACTCAGCAGCTCAGCACAGTCCTCTCCTTGTCCCCTTTGGGTGCTGGGCAGGGCTGTATATCTCTGTGAGGGTGAGCAGGCCAAAGGGGCTGCACCTAAGGGCTGGAAAATACCCTGGAAATGTCTGGTCTCTGGAGATGTCCATCTATCTCTCTGTTTAGTTCCTTCAAAATGTGGTCAAACATGAGGAAAGCCAGGATCTGAGGATCTTCCAGGACACCCCAGTAATGGGTGTAAGCCCCAGGTCAGCACAGGATATTCCCTGAGCTGAAGGGAGGCTGCTAAAAATTTCTTTCTGAGGATGTCAGTCTGTAGGGAATAGACCTGGCAGATTTAAATAGCCAGATTTTAAAACCAGAAGCCACTGGGTTTTTTACCCAGAATCAAATACTGGCCATTTTTCACTCTGTTTTTCCTCCTCTTCATTTAGCAAACACTTTTTTGTTGAAAACTGTGGTGTATATAACTTCTCTGCATATTTGAGAATCAAGTAATTATGCTTCCACAGCTGTCAAGAAAGTTGTTTGGTATATGAAAATTCAGTATTTCAAATATTATTTTATTTCTAAGTTCTGTATTAGAACTTTTTGGTCCTGTCAAATTATCTTTGGTCATTTACAGTCAGTAAAAAAAACCCCAATCCTCATCAGTTGTTGCAGGTTTAATTTTTAAGACTGTTTCTCTTCTTACTCATAAAAAGTGATGGTGCTTTCATTTGCTTTTCATAGGAGTCCTCAGAAAGAAGATCGGGTGCCAATGGCTGAGGAATACTCTGAATACAAGCACACAAAAGCCAAAATCAGGCTCCTGGAGGTTCTCATCAGTAAGCATGATATTTCCAAAACAATTTGAAGTGAATGCAATGCTGTGATATTGTTCTCTAGGGAAAAAAAAAAAATAATCCAAGCAAACAAACAAGTAATGAAAAAGAGAAAGTAATTTTACAGGTCTTGGTCTGCTGCACAATTATTTGACACACTGAGATTTTTGATGCACTTTACCTATTATAACAGCTGTGATGAGAGAGGATAGCAATATGCAAGAATATTAAGCACGGGTGAGTGGACTATAGTATATATTTTTCCTTTTGAAAAGCCTTGAAGTGCACTGTGAGAATGTTAAGAAATTAAAAGGACATTGAAGTAATGTAGATTCTCAGTTCGACCTGCTCTCAAAGTGTGAGGAAATGTTCTGCAGGTTTTTAGTACATGCTAATGTGCCACATGTTTGCTTCCAGAATTAATATGTGTTATAACTAATTAGTAACATTGGCTATTAAGGTGCTGATTCACTAGATTAAAAGAAATTAATTAAAGTGAGTGAAGGGAAAACTCAGAACATACTCTAGCTGTCAAGACAGAGTTGACATTCAAAGAAAGGTGCATAGGAGGATGCAGTGGCAGGTCTGGGAGCAGAGCAGAGTGATGCTGCTTGTGCAAGAAAAGGCCAGAACATGACGGCCAAACGGAGCGAGTGGTGTTATAGGAATGAATTGGCCATGCTTGGCAAAATGAAATAGCTACAGGTTGCTGAGAACACGTGGATCAATTGTACTGGCTGCTGTCCTTTTCACTGGTTCACAGGACCTGGCTCACAGAATTTAAAAGTCAGTAAATAGATCAACTACATGCTAATTTTGATTTCTCTATTAACCTTTGCACTTTGGTTTGCCTGATGCTATAACATTCGCTTCTCTAACTACCAAAGCTCGTTTAGGCGCATGCACTTTGTCAAATGTTGAAGTACTTGTGTTATAAATTGCCACATATATATATATGTATAGAAAAACAGGACTAGATTACTGCATTATGCTAAGATATTTTGGATAGATAAAGTACATGGTATATAAGTGAGTGTCACAGTTATCTGATGAGGACTGCTAGACTTCTTGTTTACTGAAAATAAGGTTATAAGAAGTTATTTTTCCATTGGAATTATGCATCTTTCTTAACTTTCAGAGCACCACACTTTGTAATATTAAGGAGATTTGTCACTGTTTGTGATAGGCTATTGGTGTGAAAAGTGGACTAGTAATAGCGAAGGATTATCAGCAGGTTTTGTACTAGAAATGAAAAGCAGGGATTCTGGGAAATTCCTAGCCCAGACAGAAAGGAGGGAAGAATTATTTAAAGAAAAAAAAAAAAGGGACTGGAACCAGTTGAATCATGTTTAGTGTTTTGCTTTACCTGTCATTTTGTACTGACCACATAGTATAAGTGACCTGTTTTCTATCTTGGTAAGAAGATTTTGATTTTATAAAGCCTATTATGTACCAACCACGTTTGTATTTAGTATGTAATGGCATGATTTGGAAGATGTACACATCTTCAAGTACTATGGAGGAAAAAATATGAACACTAAAAAAGGAATTTTTTATTTTGCAGCTGTTTGTTGTTTCAGTGTACTGATTTAATAATTTATAACTTAACTTTTATGAATCAGAAATGGTCTTCATAAATCTGTTTTAATTAAAGTCATCTAGAGCAACAGGAACAGATACAGAGCTATTTGAAGTTTACAAACTACATCTTTGATAAGGGAAAATGATTTAATGACATGTATACAATTGATATTAAAATGTAATCTATATATTCTATATGATTGTATAATATTTTATACAACAGTACAAATAAAATATTTTTCTATTATATTTATTATGTCGAGACACAGTTTCTGTTTTCAGTTAGCTAATATAAATAACATAAATAACACTGTCAAACAACACGTTGGAAGTGCTGACATTTCTAGGCTCTGAAATTCAAATCATGCTGCAATTACAACCTTTCATGCTGTTCAGTTATCCCAGTACTTGTTCAGTAGTTAAAATGAATGCATATTTAAACACCATTTATAAGCCGTTATTTTTATTTTGCTAAAGCAGTTTATATAGGATTTTGTTATGTTTGGCAAGAAACAGAAAACAATTTTTGCAGCATCTAGGTATAAATGGTTGCCAGAAATAAATCCAGGACTTCTAATCATTTAAAGCATCAGGGGAACAGGAGGGAAAGAGGGAGAGAAGAAATCCTAAGAAGGCTATTGGAGATTTCGGAGACTGGTAGTTGCTTTTGGTGACAGCGGCATGTGCATGCTTCCGACAGAACCGTCTGACTATGGAAATGGGCAACAGAGGTTTGAAGGCTCCTAAGGAACGAGGGAAGTTTTAACGTCCAACACTGATATTGCAGGTCTTGCAGCTGGGATCTTTCTTTGCATTTGCGGTAGACAAGCTCATTAGTTGGTGACCAGTAATTTCTGCAACTGTGCCAAGGGAGAGATCCACAGGATCAGTGTAAATTACTTCCAAAATAACATCCTGGGCATGATGGTAAACCATGACCCCATCTTCTTCATCGCAGGTCAGAAATTTGTTATCTTTTATATTTAGCTGGGGAAGGCGCTGCTTACAGAACTCATCTCCTGGTGACCCCACGGGGGCGATCACGAGGATGACGTAGTGGTAGGCCGTGTACATGCAGTAGAAGTCTCCAAAGTACAAGTTAGTATTGGGGTTGAAGAGTTTTTCAGCTGCAATCTCATACCTGTATCTTCCATAGGGTGAATCTTGGGGTGGCTTCCCTGTGTTAAACTCGGTGTTGCAGCTAAAGAAGATGCCTTCCAGCTTCCCACTGATCGGAGAGCCATGGCTGCCACTGTTATCCTTAACAGAGGGCTGCATAGCATTCCCATGATGCTCTCTACAAATGAAGGACTGGTATTGTTTATTTGGTAACACATGGTAAAGGAAAAGTGGAAAGTTAGGACAGCATGCTGTTTGAAACAGGACTGAAGGGACACAAAGGAAAATCATTAAACTGAAAGCTGGGGTTAGTGTTGTGGTCTTAGGACCAAGAAAATCAAGTGCCATCAGACTTGAGAAGAGCTAGAATAATTCCTGCTCAAAGGGAAAATCTGCTTTTCCAGCCTGCCTTCTCTGTCATCTGTCTGGCTATCACATGCAGGCAAAAAAAGCACAAACAAAAAAGCCCCCAAACCACAAGTATCTTTAATTAGCTAATTTGTTCAGACTTACACTATATTTCTAACAATAAACACATGTTGACTATTGCAAGTCAGTCTCCATATGCTGAATATAATGTTTGTTAATATGTATTTTTAGCATAGGCAGTATATAGTTCATGTAGAAAACTGCCAGCGAAAGGTATTTCTGAAGGCTGCTTTTCAGAGGCTGTAGGAAAGAATGTACTGTCTGCCAGTATTTTTTGTCCCCAAATGATCATTTCAAGTCTAATTGGTCTACTGCCGACTTCAATCAGTATGGAGCTGGGCACAGAGAATTAGGCAATTTGGTTAGTTTCCACTTTGGTTGGGATCCAGGTTCCTCAGTCACTAGTCCTAAGGGGAAAAAAGACTATTTTTTTTTTTTTTTTAACTTATCTCAATTCCATTCCAGGAAAAGAAATTAACAAGTGATTTTTTTAAAACCCCAAATCCTAAATTGCACTCAGCAGCGTTAGGCTGCTAAATTTAGGAGAACACTCCAAAACACCCCATCTGACCCTCCTTAGCACCTGAGATTTTATGTATAGCAGGGCATTCCCCAGTATTTGTGTCTCACACAACTCTGGAGGTGCCCCAGTGGCAGCTTTGGCTCCCTCTGCACCTGCAACCACATGATACCTGAAAGGGAACCATCCCCTTTGGTAAGTCCTGCAAAACACCATATTTGCTAGGCACCCTTAGAACAATGTCTTTATACTCACTGACATGACAGACTAAAAATGCATGAGGCTGTGGGGCTGGAGATTCTTATGAGTCTTATACTCCCCACTTGCTTTTGCTTTTACTTTTTTTCTTTTTCCCTTCTTTCCCTCTTTTAGGAGAGGGGAAACTGTCTAAGAAAGACTATTCCTGCTGTGCTTTTAATTTGCAACATGTCCATGTAAAATGGTGCTGTGTGGGAGAAAGTTTTCTTGGTTAAAGTGGGAGGTAGCAGTCAAAGCAAACAAACTCAGTGCATACATTACAAAACAGCCCTGAATCAACTCAGAAATATCTCCAGCTGTGATTATTTTTTTCATTATTTGTAATCTCCTCAGCAGCACATCTTGATTTTTACTCTAAGATAAATTTCAGAAGTTTTCTGAGCCATTCAAGTACTACCTACTTATTGTCTCAATCCCCATTTCATAGGACATTGATTATATGGGGGGGATATAATTAGTATTTTATGACTGAAGAGATTACTAGGGGAAAAAAAAGAAGAAGAAGAAGAAGAAGAAAGGTTGAATGAGCTTAAATAACCACCTGAAACCTCTGCAACCTGAAAAGTCAGGCTTCATTCTGAGGAAGTAGGTTCCATTTCTGTGGCAAGATACTGACATCCAGTGGCCAATTGGGCTAATTATAGGTCACCCTTTTGGGGGATCTGAGCTGCTTGGTGGTGCTCCCAGCCCAGGTAAGCTGCAGTGACACAAACAGCCTCTCTGAGCTCTCACCTCAAACCCTTCATTTAGGGGCTGCTGCTTTAGCACTAGGAACAGATGGCTGTATGTCAAGGCTACCAGAGCTTTTCCAGGCTGTGTGATGACACCAGAGGCCATTGGCAGGCATGGGATCACAAGGAACCTTGCCTAACAGGAAGCACATAGGGTTTTTAATGTAACATACAGATGGGTATACTGGGGAAGGATTAGCCCTTGGACTGTTATTAATCTATTCATGACCAAAAGATGTGACCATCAGCCAGTTCTGGCATTGTAGCTTCCTGCTGGCCTGCTGTAAAACACAGGTTTTTTGTCTCCAGCTCACTAACAGAGGGAAAACAAACTCGTCTCTGTTGGTGTCAAACCAAGAAAGAACTTAACAGGAAGAAGGGGAACAGATAGAGTGCAATCAATTAGAGACACATTTGGCAGAACAAGGCCAAACCCACAGCTATAAATGCACCTCAGTGGCAATTTTCAACACTAATGAACACAAAGGCAGATGCACTACGATTATATAGCTGAAAACAAAGCAACATGAGGATCAGAACAGCACAGGCATTTCCCTTCTGTGGTATCCAGCCCAGGATGACAGCAGTGATTTATGAGGGCCTCGAAGAGCCTCAACAACTGCAATTTATTCTCTGCCTCCACTGAGTTTTGCAGCTCTGTCCCTGTGTGCAATAAAACAATCCTTCCAAAGCACAGGTGTGGAAGAGCAAGCCCATGCGCTGCAATGTTCAATACACTCTGGGAATGAATCAGACACCCATGACTACAAAGCGGGAATGTTTCCAAGCATGGTGGAGTCTGTTCTTTGAAGCTGGATTGCCTTGAGTTGTTTTAAAAACTTTCCACTCCAGGCAGGTACTAGTGTGACACACATAAAACTGAAATTATGTGGCCCATCGGGAGCCCCATCTCCCGATGAATATTAAAGAAGCACAGTCAGTGCTGCAGCCTTGCAGCACACTGCTTACCTCTCGTCCATGTTCCTCTAACAGGAGAAGGTTACTCTGTGTGGCTGCTCCTGCTCGCTCAACACATGAGCTTTGACTCCTTCTATCAAAAAGTCTGCTTTTCTCTTGTACTGACGCTTTCAACCATGTGTGGAGGGCACGCTGGGTCTCCAACAGAACAGGGAACCTACCTCCAGCCATCCTATTTTTTCATTCCAACTGAAGCATGGTGTTGTAACATTGTCTGAACATCATGCCCTCTCCCTCCCCACATGGTCTATAAGTTAACATTAAGATTGCAGAGTCTGTATAACTGCATTTGGGCATGGAAATGGGATGGTTGTACATGGAGAGTAAAATATTTGAGATGGAACTCTTACATGCAGGCAAATGCCTATGCACACTGTTTTACACTCCTACTCAGTCACTTTACTCTTAATTTCCCAGTACAATGGAAAAATTTGGCTACTGAAGTCTCCATTATGATTACAGACACTTAAATCTAGCTGGAGGCCCTACGAGCACCTCAGCTTCTGCTTCAAAACACAGACTTTTATTGCCTAATGGAAGTGCTGAGTTAAGCACAGTGAAAGAAACGAGTTGTATTTGATTCTTTGCCTTCCTCTGAACAGGCTATGAAGCATACAGACATTCTGCTCTACCTTTAGCACAGCTGTCTCTACTTACTTATTTTCATTACCCCTTTAATTTGCCAAAGGACTTTGTATATGTTTAGTTTCTTACCTGATATAATCAAAGTATTCTTTGTGCTGATTCCGATAAAAAACAGACAGTTTAAGCATACGTCCTGCAATCACTTCAGCTTTTTCCAATAGCTGTGTTAGGTGAACTTTTGAATAATCTGGAAAGGAAAGACAAACTGCTAGTACAAAGGGCAGGAAAAACCACAACACTCTCCAAAAGCCATAGACACATGCAGACTGAAAACTGGGAACAGAGTCTTGGTAATACACAACACATCATGCCCCAGTTTTCAACAGTGGCAACAAGGCAATCAAATGGCAGGAGCAGGCATTTGTGATTCTCCCTGTTCCTTCCTCATGAAGATTCTGCAAGCCTATAGCAACTTTCAGCTCAGGATTTCCTATGCTAGATCTGGTTTCCCTGTATTTGGGACTGCAGTGCAGCTCAGGACTGCCCTCTGGCTCGTATCAGTTGACAAACTGTTTGCTACAATATGCCTAGTTGTGAGCCAACAACCAACGACAGAACTAACAAAGTTTGTTTAGGACGCAGCTTAAATGGCTTCCCAACCAACATGGGATTCATACTGTGCCTGCCTCAGTCTTCAGCTTTCACAGAGGTGTGCACATTGACAGCAGATCATGAACATCCAAAGGAAGCCTTATAAACCAAAGACAGGCCAAAGTGACTCTTGAGACGGGATGTTGATGGTGCTGAGGCTTTGCAGCACGCCGAGAAGGCAGAGCAGCAGAATGTCTTAAGCTGTCAAGAAGCTGCTGTTCTACCTTTTCCCCAGAGGTGCTGGTAGCCAGGGACAGGCACACAGGTGACCCTTTCCTAGCCTGGGAGAGGCACTGGTGCCAGGGACAGCACTTTGGGACAGCTAAGCGAGAAAAGGGAGGTCCAGCTGCCTCTGCTTAACATGCCAAACCTCAGCACATACAAAGCCTAAAGTTTAAATTCCAGTTTCCAAGGGTGACTCTTGAAGGCTACCAGCACAGTCAGCACTGGCAGGTGACCAGCCCAGCCTGGCAGCAGAGGCAGCATTAATTGACTGCAGGCTGTGGAACAAGCTCCCTCAGCAGGGTTACCTGCGGTGCAGAACTCGATGATTTCACTCCACTCTGAGACGACGTAATCGCCATCGACCTGCTTGGAGGCCGTCTGCACTGCTACCGTGTACTCTGTCCTGGGGCTCAGGAACCAGTGCCCACGCACAGTCATGGGCAGGGGAACAGCCTTGGCCACCAGCTTGGTGGGGACATCCTGGCAGGAACAAAAGGACACAACCACACACCAGTCAGCACTGAGACCAAACCAGTCTGCCACCCTTTCCTTCACTGCCTTTGCAGTGTAGTCCCCAACCCCTGGCTCTTCTCTGCAAACTCGAGTTACTTCCCACAGTTTGTTGGTGCAGCAAAGTGAGCTGTGGCAGATGACAGTGGTGTAAGGCCTGTTCTAAGAGACATGGGGATAACTTGCATGTATGAATTAATTATTTGTCCCAAGTGACTGCAGAGTAATACTATTATAGATAGCCCAAATATATAATTCAGACTAGGGCCATTTGTGCTTACGTATGCAAAAAAAGGACATGCTTCTGAGAACAAAGGTATCCTAATTTAAGAGCTTCTTGTGCTCTCACTGCTTTCTTTCAGCCAATGTAATCAAACAAAATTTCTCCTGGTGTCAATCAGTCCAGCTACACAGCTGCTGCTATCTTCCAAACTAAATTTCAACAGAGAAAATGAAACACATTGTAGAGTAACTATGGCTGGTTCACATCTTTCAAAAATACCCTTCTGTACAGGAATGGCCAGAAGAAGCCAAACAGCTTGTGCCTATCACTGAACCTCTTGCTTTCCCCTCCACTGCCTCTTCAGATCCTCTGATTTTCTCTTCCAGTATATTGTAGCCCCAGTGTGCAACCAAGAAAAATAGCTGCTTGTTGTAGTCAAAATATTTGATTTCTACAGCATCACTCTGGTACAGACCCCCAAGGGACAGAAAAAATTGAAGGACGGGACAGTTTATGGCAGAACTGTGGGGGAAAGGACTCACGATGGAGGTGAATGATTCTCTGTTGTGTACCTGAGGAGCTGTGATGGAATGAGAGGTATTTATTGTTAAATAAATAATAACAGTAATAACAGAATAGAAAGATGGCTGCCATATGAAAAATGGGCACTTTAAATGACATCCTTAACTGTCCACCTATAAGTACTAGTCCACAAACATCTACCTATAAATACTAGCATATTTTCCTTTAAGGAAAAAAGGAATAGAAGGGACATATTTTCTGGTCATGACCTCTAAGCAAGATCTGAAGGATTTTTTTTCCCTTATCTTCTATTATGGAAAAGGATCTTTCTCCTTTTGTTTTCCTATCAACAAATTTTTTTCTTCAGTTTCTGTATTAAGATACTGTAAAATTAGCAGCTTGGGATATTACAAGAATTGATGTAATTGAGTGATAACCTAGGGTAAAATTTTGTTGTTAGGATTTCTCTTTTGCCAGTTCTCATGTAAATCAAATAATGGCTGGATGAAAACTTTATCTGAAAAGGAGACAGCTGTGCAAGCTACAATTAATAATATGTAGAGAAAAATTACAAAGAAAAAAAAAAGAACACCAAACGTAATTTAACGCTACCACCCTGAAATGCACCCCACTGGACTGAGTGTGCTACTGCTAATGCAGTCAGCAGGTGCCACAGCCAATATCATTGGTCTTCCTGTCACCTCTTCTTGGGTTATGGTAAAAACAGCTTCCACCTGGGTCAGATCTCTGTGCTCACATCCCAGTGAGCCTTTACTCACACCTTCTCCCCCATTCATTTTGTCAGTTTTCATGTAACGTTAAAAGCCTTGTTGCCCCCAGGTGTCAAAGCTTTACCTTCCAGCTGTGCATCAGCAACCTCTTTTAACCATATCAAAAAAAGGGAGACTAACAACAAAAAATAAAAAAGGGTAAAAAGAAAGGGGCAGACCACCACATTAAACTGAGGGCTTTATATCTTGCACAGCTGGAGAGGAGGGGCAGATACGATGCTCCTCACAGCTCTAATTTGCTGGTTTTTTTCTAAGCAAACACCATTTTTTTTTTTTTTGGAGGCCACAATACTGAAGAAATATTCAAATGTCCGCACTGAGGTTCCTCTGAGAATTCTCCGCTTCTCCCTTTCATCTCTCTTCTGCTCAGCTCTCATTCCTGGCAGAGCCACCAAAGAAGTGCAAAGCAGGTACAATGCCAGCTCAAGGAGAGCCAGGATTCTGGAGTGGCAGATGGCTGCTCCACTACCATCACCCACCAGACAACTCTAAAGGTACCTAGATGGCAATAATTTCTAAGAACAGCCTGGAAGCTTTGAATAACTAAGCAGGAAGGTGTATGAGTCATTCTACCCTTCTTTTTGGGAAAAGAGGCAGCTTTAAGTCTTCAACTTTCTCCCATTTCATGTTACCCTTCCCTTTGCCAGATTGTCTCATAGAACACATTATGGGAAATCAGTAAACCCAGATTCTAGTCCCAGTTTTGCTAAATATTTGAGTATTTTTCTTATTACATGGGAGCAATCATATTTCAGTATTTTAAAAAAGGGAGGAGATATGCAAAATGAATTGAAAAGAAGACAAAATTTTGTTACAATTCTAATCTTTGCTCACCGCTACCAATACAAACCTTCTCCTTCACAGAAATGATGACAATAGTCAAAAATAATAAAACTTTATGCAGCCTAAGTATGCTGAATATATATTTACCAACAGAAAGAGTATATGAAGGATGAATCATTCATGGATGATCTCCCAGGTACAATAGAAAACAATCAGCTCCCTTTCCTGAGATATAGCATCGATCTATCAGGTTAAGTCTGTATCCCAAGCAACTTACAGCCATCTTAGCAAACTGATATAATGGTATATACTCAATAATTCTGTATAAATTAGAAAATGAGCTGGTCCTCTGCATTATCACCAGTGAGAGAAATGGGCACTTGTAGTGCTTTATTCTACCTGTAAGCTAAGTAAGGATGAACTCTCCTTGCACACACATCTTCAGGGTGCTGGATGATTCCTAGGAGAAAATACCAATTTTCTCTTTTTCATATCTAGGCAGTAGGGCTCACTCTTTTTTCTCTCTAAACAGCTCTGCTAGGAGAAAGGGCACTGCTATCCTTCTCCTTTCTGCAAAAGCTTTGTTAGGAAGTCAGTTCCCTGCTGTGAGGATTCAGCCCCAAGTGCTGCAGCTGCTGGGCTATCAGCTCCGGCTGCTGAGCTTCAGCTGGGGAACTCCTATGGCTGACCTTAGAGGGAGGAAGGATGCTTGTCTTGAACCACACCTGGCTTGCACATTTGGAATCTGAGCACTTCAATTATCAACCAAAGTTCGTTCGAGAAGGTGTGTTAAAAATTCCTTAGTACTAAAGATGCATGAAAGCAAACACCCAAGTGCTCTGGCACAGAGTTGGAGTATTCAGTCTGTGCTTTACTATTGTCCACCCTCTCTGCCCTCTGTATCTCTGTCATTCAGGCTTGGGAATAAAACCATCAAAAAATTACATCCACACACAAAAATCTTAACCAAGTCACTAACAAAATTAATAGCAAGAATTTTTTAGTGAATTCTGACAAGACATACAAATTATTCATCATTTTAATTGCTAGATTTCAGTCTCTCGTTCTTACAAAACCAATTACCTTTGTCCTTTGACTAAACACTACTGCACAGTAAAAAGCTAGGGAATTGCTGAGAAACACAAAATAAATCTAATAGCTTATCTTTATTATACTACCAATATCCTTTCCCCCCTCTCCATTTTAAGTCTAGTCTCATCACTGTGATAAAGATTCTGAAGTGTATGTGGTGTTTGCTCTACTAGGATGGCTCTCCTTTTCACAAAAATAAATGTTCCAAGTATACAGCAGTTTGCACATGAATGAAAAAACGTGCAGAATAATAAAATAAATGAAATTAGAAAGAATCCATCCCACTTTAAAGAGCATATTTAGTCCTGCATTGTAAAATGGGAATTTCAATTCAAAGGCTGTCAGTCCAAAATTAATAAGAGCAAGAAAAAAGCAAAAGTACCCTACTATATTTGCTATTGCAATTAAAAATGGGGCATAATACATGCCTATTATAACATTAGGTTTAGTAGTGCTTCACACACTGTTCCTAGCAACTGCAACAGCCTGGCCAAACATGTAAAATTCTCATTTTCAAGTAACAGTAAGTGATTTTTTCGTTACTCTTAATGCATATGTTACTTCCAACCAACCAACAACAACAACAACAACAACAACAAAAAAGATAAAATAAGAAAATTATACACCTGCCATTACCAGAAATCTCATGAAAAATGCTCTCACAATAAAAAGCCTCAGAGAAATTGGTGGGAATATTTTCTGTTTATCCCACTGGCTTAGAAACCAACAGCTATTTAGGTGCTGAGATAATTACAGCTCTTACATTTGTTTGGATGGTTATTTGTGCCTTGGCAAACCTTATCTTTTAGATAATGCCAACATTATTTTTAAATTTGGAGAATGTTCTATCTCATTCCATGTTTCTCTAGACATCTGAGTATTTCAACTGTTCTGAGGTCAAAGCGGATTTTGCAGGATTTGGTAAGTACCCATCCTGCAATGCCTTCAATATGTTCCTGCACCAGAGGCTTGAGGAAAGAGGCCAGATGAATATTCAGGTCACAGTGCTGAGTGCTGCAAACTAAAATTGCTGGAAGCCTTCCTGAAGTGCATTAGAATTTGTGTCTCTTCTGTTGAAATGGTATGTGTTGCTCTCAGGAGTCTGTCACTGTACAAGGACAGGCAGAGAGTACACACATTTTGTAAATAATGATAAAGAAATAATCAGGAATAACATGGCAGTCTTGCACTACATTTTAGAGGTTCCAAAAGTGCTTTCAAAGGAAACAGAAAAGGTTCACTGTGGAACAAATTTATTTGTGTGTACATGCACATAGGCTGGAGACAGAGAAGGTGCTTTGAGTAAACCAAAATTCCATCAGATTAATCAAAACCCACCTTTGCTGGATATCCAATTCCCACTTCCCATGGCCTGGCTTTGAAAGTTTCATAAACCACAGAGATTCATCTGTTTAAAATCAAGCATTTGTGCCTTGATTTTTAAATGAAAATTACCTTGTGTTTGAATTTGTTGGAATTCTTGTTTTCTTTCTTGTTGAGATCGATGAAGTAATGAGTAATGCGATCCTTGGATTTAGAATCCATGTCCCAAGAAATCTTGAAGGAATCACATGTGATGTTACTTATTTTGATGTTGTGTGGGACTGGAAGCTCCTCCATCTCTGCAATCCCACTATCTTGTGATTTATTCCCTGCACAGAAAATAAGCACGATTGGTTCAGTGAAGGACCCATTTTGATCACTGTTTTGTGTGCTCCAGTACAAGCACATCCCTGAAGAGCCTTTCACAAAGGCCTCAGGAGCCACTGGGGTACAGTTACTCAAGTCTGGATGTCGGTGATGGAAAGGGATCAGTTTCCTCAGGTGAATAAGCACTAATAATACGGTGCACAGAGGGGCAGGGTGCACAGAGTGGCTGCCATCACTGCTGTGTGTGTTTGCAGGCTGACAGGACAAACCATCTGAAGCTATCAAGTGCTCCAAGGTTCAGTTAAGAAGCCAGCAATGCCCACAGTTAACATAATGGCCCTATCCATATCTGTCAGCAACACAAACACAAGCAGAAATCACATTCATCCTTAAACCATTTTTCAAGCACGAAGCACAGCCAATCTCTGCAAGCTGTAGAGATGGTGGATGCCTATGCACATATGTATACACATATTTAAAACAGCAATTCCTTTGAAATGAAACAATCAACACTTTGATGAGCCACAGCAAAAGGGACACACAAGCAAACTTCATTTTCTGCTCTTTATTTTTTCTGTTTTCCCAGCTGAGATCCTGCAGTTTTCCTGGGAAGTTCTTTTCTAAGTACATATGGGAGATGAACAAATGACCACTGACCCCAAAAAGAATAACTGGTTCTAAATTTAGGTCTCCCCTTAGCTCCCAAGGCAACTTTATAGTTCAGCATTCCATGAACATTAGAACTCAAAAATGTTAGGTGTTCTTGCACTTACATAAGACCCAAGTCAAAAGTGAACAAATTAAAAAAACAGGGAGCTGAGAAAAAATACTGGGTAAAAAAAGAAAAAAATCTGTATGATGTAAGAGAAGAAGTAAAGAAACAGAACAGAAAAAAAAAAATTGAACACAGATAAGGACAGATAGAACCAAGAGAAAATAAAAAGTGAATGTCTCTATGAGAAATAGAGGAAAGCTCCCAAATTCTGGCCAGATGAGGAAGATGGGAAACTTATGCAAGGATATGAGGCAATGCATTGTCAGAATTATTCATAGTCACATCTAAATATAGAAAAATATAGTATTTTATAGTTATATCATAACTGGTCAAAAAGGATAAAAAACTGACTTCAGAGGTGTTTGGGCAGTAATAAAAGCAACATTTTTACTTGTAAAACATTAGGAACATTTTAGCCTCTCTACATACTCTGCCAAAAATTATTCCATCACTTCAATGCAGGAATATTACTGTTGGCCTGATTGTTCAAAATTCTGCTCACAGGTATGTGAAATTCAATCACAGAGTCTGCAAAATTCATAGATCCCCAGCTAGTATTGTGAATAATGTATTTTTACTGATGACTTCAAGAACTAATAAAACTACGTTTCTATTTTTGTTTTATTTTATTAATTTACATCCAAAAGGTTGTCTATTCCTCAAACATTCTATTGCTTTTTTTTTTTTTTTCCAACTAATACTGAAATCAGTTAGTGCACGGTCTTGCTCAAAATGCCCCCCTGTTTGTGCCATACACAATGACATTTTCAACAGCTGCACTGCCTGCAACAGACTCGGAAATACCAGTCATTACTGAAAGCTTTCTCTTCATATGAAAGACATGGTAAGTGCTTTTCCCAACATGACATTTCAGAAAGCCAGCAGGGAGGAAATGGCACTGCTTTCTTTTAAAAGCAATTTGTATCTGAAAGATGACTGAAAGCTCTGCCAGGTACACTGAAAAAGCTTCGTATGATCGGCTCTACCAAGAGTGAGGCCCTGTGTTTTAAGTAGAAGGTGGAGTGTGGCTGCTGAGGTTCTCAGAGCTGGAGAGCTGGACAGACAGACCCCAGCACACTGAACACTCCATAACATCCTGAGCAGACATGCAGCCAGGAAACCCAAGCCATAAATCCACAATACCTTAATGTGCAAATTATTTGCCTAAAAATGAGCTTCTGTATTTCCATACCCAGGGCCTGAGCTGTGATACAAACAGCCAAAGTGGTTTAAGCTTCAGGACACGTGCAAAGCAGTAATGACCACTGACAAAAAGTGACAGAGAGGAAGAAATATTTTGGAGAACACCAATGGCAAAGAGCAAAAGCGCTTCTGGAAGTAGGTATCATTTTCTGTGCGTTTCTTGGTATTAATATCTGGCACACATCTTCAGATATCTGCACTCCCATTCCTTTTAATTTCTTTGCTTTTGAAAGGAATAAATAGCTTTAAGTAAATGTCAAGCAGAAAATCTCCAGGTAATTTTTAGGGTTAGGGTAGGGTTTAAGGTCAAAGAGCTTGCAGCTTCAGGAAAACTGGGGCTGGAAAAGGCACACCAAGGCCATCCCGGCAGGGCCCCAACATTGCTGCTCCCACATCTCTGTGACCTGGAAAGCCATGGTGCTGGGGTTAGGGGTAGGGTAGTGGATAGACAGAAAACTAGTTGATACAACACACATAGCTTAGGGGAAGTATAAGACAACAAAGAAAATTAAGCACACCTAACATGCCAAGCTCCTGAAGCTCCTAACATGCCAGCTCCACCTCTAACACTGGCCTTTTTCCCAGGACTCAAAGTTTGCTACAAAAAAAAGAAAGCCTAGATTCTGTTCCCCCAAACCATGTCTGTCTGTGCTCAAGCACCTCAAAGCAGTCTCTAGGTTGCTGCAATTTGTTTTATGGTGGGTGAGACATCTGGATGAAGCCATTGAATGAACAGGGAAAGACAAAAGCAAGGGGAAGCCCTGGTGATATCCCACAGCCAGTGACCGGGAACAAAGTCAGTGGAACCGTGCTGAGGCCACCTCAGTGTCACCACAATATCCCTCTACAGTGATGTAATTTCACTCATCGGGGCTGCTGCCATGCAGAAGAGGGTGCACCAAGTGCTGGTCTCTGGGAACACACACAGTTACTTCTGTGAGGTGTTAGCTCCATGAAAAGCTGGGAATGTGATGAGGGAAATGTGACTCAGGTTCGTGAGCCAGAAATAAGCAAGGCGAGAACTGTACTCACAAAGCACAAAATTAAAAGCTAATGCTAGATTCTTAATACGTTCTGGGAAGATATCTGGAAATCAAAATATATGTAGATGAGAATGAGAAGCAATTTCTGAGACCCTGAAAGATCAGGTTTATATATATATAGATACAACAGCACATGCAATAAACACACTTTTAAACGGAATTTTATAATACGAATCACTTTTTTTTTAAAAAAAAATCACCTTAATCAGATTTTAAAATGCATGCACTGGGGAAATCAGAATGTGGTTTTCTCAAGTTAACATTTTCAATACAATGAGAGATATTAGCTATGGTATTTTGAAGTAAAATTTTTTGATGAGAGGGGATCAATGTCTTAAGAGCACACAGGTACCATGACAAAAGAAATCCTCTTATTAGATGTGGACGCTAACAATTGAGAACAACTCATTTACAAACAGGAACTCCCATAACATGAACAGAGAAACGTGTACACCTTCTGAAATCTACCTTTTCTTGTCTTGATAATTTAGCTTATAGGTTATATATCAGATCTACAAAGGTAAAATATTGTAATTTCAGAAATCTGACCTAGAATGACAACATTTAAGTGCTGTAATTGAGACTGAATTATCCAATTTACTGAGAATGTATTTAATTTCTCCAGTAATTCAATAGAAGGGAGAAAACTTCATTCTGTATAACCATCAAAAACGACAGGGAAGTGCCAGGAAATTACATATTAGCTGCTACTTTAAATTTAACTAAGCAAAAATGCAGTCTCATATTTTTCCCCTGTGCTCTGGAATGAATGGCTCCCTGTCCAACTGTTGGCTATATAGAACTGTTTTACAGAGCCAGGACAACATGTCCCCACCAAGAAAATAATTAACCTGAATACCAACATTTCATGTTCACGGCAACACCTTGTTCAAGACAGACAGTGAAATCACACAGAGCAAACACAAATGCAACAACATTCAAAAAATTATTAAATCAAGGCTGTTATTTGTTAGGCTATGTAAGTGCACTTCTCTAGGATAGCTATTCTATTTCAAAGCTCAATTTTTTATCCATAACCACAGAAGTAATGTTTATGTTTTGTTTGTGCCTCTTTTCATGTGCCTCTTTGTACCTATTTTCAAAAATATGAGTGAAGAGTCTCAGACTCTTAAGTATCTCTCTCTCTCCTCTCTTCTCCCCCAGAATCCTAGTAAACAACCTCCCAATAGAGATTTTTATACTTCTATAAGCATATTTAGAAATATTTTCTAAATAAGTATCCTTGTAAAACTAATTCCTAAATTAGATAAACAGAGAATGCCTGACCCTAGAAATCCTGTTAGAAGGATAAACCCCTCTAAACCTTCTCCTCATTTCCTCCCCACTGTCTGATACTAGTTGTGCATTTTCTAGTAAGAAATATGCAGTGTCCAAAATTTTTTAAAAATAGTTTCAAAAATAAAACATCACTTAACTATAACATGTATATATTTACTGAGTGTTTTTGAAAGGTGTATGTACATTCAGACTCTCTAATTACTTGGTTTTATCAGCTTAATTTATCTGTTTCCTGCTAATCTAGGACATTGACTTCTGCAGGAATACTCCACACACAAACCAAAGAGAACACAACTGGACTCTGCGAGTACAAATGTGCCTCCAGTACTGGCATCTTCTTCAGCTGAGGATGCTCCCCAAAGAATGCCCATATAAACAAAGCCCTGAGCAATCTCTGGATTGCCTGCTTTCTGTGCTGAAAAAATTATCTCAGCCCCTTACAAAGGACTTGATTCTTCCTCCTTCTCACACGGAGGATGAATGTACTCCACAAGTGGTGCCGTGATTGAGATCAGCAGGAGCCCAATCTCTCCCTCCTGCCACTGCCAGCGAGAGATGTGCAGGCTGCCAGTTCCCAGGGAGCAGGTCCTGCTCTCCCCAAGCCCGGTTTCTCGGTGCCCACTGTCACTGGGGGTCTGAAGCCTCTCTCTGCAGGCTCCCAGTTCCCAGTTCCCAGGTCCTGCTCTCTCCAAGCCCGGTTTCTCGGTGCCCACTGTCACTGGGGGTCTGAAGCCTCTCTCTGCAGGCTCCCAGTTCCCAGTTCCCAGGTCCTGCTCTCTCCAAGCCCGGTTTCTCGGTGCCCACTGTCACTGGGGGTCTGAGCCTCGCCCTGCAGTCTCTCCCGTTTCCCCCGGCAGGAGGTGCAGCACTGCAGCCGGGAGTCCGGGGCTGCACCACGAACTCCAACCCCGAGCCAGCCCGGACGCTCATTTGCCCTTGAACAAAAGCAGATGGGATTTCAGAGACTTCTTTTCTTCAAATGTGTGTGTTCCACCAGCACCGGTGGGAATACACAAGGCACGTGTGGCAAACCTGACAGCCAGCAGCACACAGAGGTATCCTGGTGCATTTTGGAGCATGGTTGTGCTATCAGAACTGAAGGGCTTTGCTTTACAGCTCGTTCTCTCAGCAGGCACTGAATGCAACATTATGCTCAACAGGAAATTAAGTGTATCTTTACAGAGAAAGTTACTATAATTAGTAAGCAGAAATTAAATAGTCACATTCTAACATTTCTGTGGAATATAAATTTTGGCATAGATACTAGATTCTCAACAGTGGATTTGTTGGGCCATATGTATTCCTTCTAAGTTAATAATAAACCCCAAATATTTCTTAAATATGACAGCAGAAACAGTAACGAGAAAAGAGCCAACAATATTCACTCCTGTGATAAGACCATAGATATCTTGAATTACACCTGGAATAATTTTGATACAAAATATGCATCAGCTAATCCAAAAGCAAAGGCTACTCTCCAAAAGATTTTATGCCTATGCCTTTCAATGATGTTTAGGTACAATTTTCATATGATGTACATGAAATATATATATGAATTTATATATATATATATATACATATATATATATACACATATATATATTTGAATTTTCCAGACTACTGTGGAAACCATAAATACTTTCACTATGCTAAGAAAGACAAAAATACTGACAAAAAACATCACCCTTGGGCAGTGAGTCTCCTCAGGCTCACTGTGCACCCAGTGAAGAGACGCAGTTTCCTAGATGGGATAATCTGAGTACCTACAGGTAGCTCTCACATTTAACTTTGCCCTGGAGGGATGTAATTCTCTTCAGAGACGAGATAGGGAGGTCACAGAAGCTAAGAACTACCTGAAGTTACCCTTTGTAGTTATTTCCTAAATTATATTGGTCAATTCGACTGAATCTCATAATGCAACAGCAATTTGCAAGATTTCTGCCAGAGAAAAAAGAAAAAACATGGGGATAAAAAATATGTTTTACACCGTAGCTAACTTCTGAACTCCTTAGCAAAGAAATCTACATGTCACTGACTCAAGTATCCTTTGGACTGATATTTTAAAAGGGATAAACTTTTCAAGAATAATTTCTCTGAATTTCTGTGTCAAATACATCATTTATCCCCACAATATTTTTTTCCGAAAGCACTGACAGGATCAAATATCTCAGGACCATTTAAGCTTGAATGTGGATTGATCTATAACTAACTGCAATTATAGATAAATTATTTAATAACAGTAATTTAATTAATTTTAAATTAATAGTGCATTTAATTGCATCATTAAACTAATTCCTCAAAATAATTGTTTCCTCTCTTGCTATTACGATACAGAAAATTCAGCTATATCACCGTTGTTATCAGCCAAATTGTCTAAATCAGTGCCAATTCTTCCCTTGATTTTTGACCTATTCTTACTTGAAACAAAAATTTAAGTAATGATTAATAACATCTCCAAAAATAAATGATTTGGAAAAGTCTTATTGAAGTCAATGGAATCTAAGCTGAGTTACTCAAGAACTTCTGAAAACATGATTGCAACAATGTACACAAATTTCACTAACCCAAAGCACAACACAAACCCCTACTGCAAATCAGATCAATGGCTAAATTGGCAAGGCTGACCTTATTCTTTCACTAAGATTTATTTCTTGTTTGATATCTTGACATCTTGGAAGTATTTAATATTTATACCTTACTCATTCAAAACTAAACCACATTTTCAGAATGTTGATAGCAGCCAAACCCCTAGACTGAGTGCTGAAATGGAAATAGATACAAGTCCCTGTTGATACAATTACCTTTTTTAGAGTACCCCTTAATCCTTATAGATATTTTTTGAAGAATATTTGTAAGAAAACTGGATGTCTCTATGCCTTTATACAGTACTTGATGTCCCACAAGATTGGGCCATTATTATTGAATTTTTCCTCTTTTCTTTTTGCAATTTTCTTACAAGTAAGTTGAGGAGTGTTAACACAGAAAAATGCTAAGCTAAGCACACAGAGCTTCACACAAAATTTAGTTCTCACTGTGTTAAAATAAATGGAGAAAATATGAAAAAGGACTTTTATTTTCAGATGAAAATATGCAACTGAAAGGTTGTAAATAATCATGTAGGTACATTTTTCTTCACTAAGCACCAGGAAAACTGTAAGACTGAAAATCCACTTAGGGTAGAAGACTAAACTGCCATCCAGGCTATCACGTCTACTCTCCCCTGTGTCTAAGATATGGAGATCTACTGAGATCCATTGACCCTACCATGCTCTAAGGACTGACCAAATCCCTGCATAGAGAGCTGAGGAGTGCTGGATCATTTTTTATGACCCATAAATACCAAAACCAATCAAACTGAATTGGCCAGATAAGCTGAGACTGAGTGCAAATATCACCATCATCCATCAGCATCTTGCTCCTCATCCTGCCCGCTGAGTGACTCCTGTATGCAAAAATAATTTGTAGCTGGTTCCCTCTAAATTCTCAGGCTGCTTTTACTAAACACTTCATGTTTTCCTGTACCTTGCCATGTAAAGTTAAACAAGCTTCTCTGCAGTCTTCTGTGAAATGAGACTTGCAATGTGGCAAAAATAGCTCCAGCTGCACTACAGCTCCTACTGGCCAACCATTGCTTTTGATGGCTGTGCCATCACAGCCAGGCAAGGGCAATTCTGTCTTCTTGAAACCAAAAAGGACATTATGGCAGGCCACAAACACTAAGCCACCACAGTATTTACTCCTAATTAAACACTCTCATTTTGTTCAGCACAGCAAGCTTGCAGTACATGGGTGGTAAGTGGCTCTTCTCAGCATGTGTTGGCTACAACATACATTTGAAAAACAAATTTTAATTAAAATGTGCATTTCTCAGTTGCTGAAAGGAAAGAAGGGAACAAGGGATGTAAAAGGCTCTAAACCACCATTTTGCTTAATTTAAATGCCATTTAAAAATTAAAATGAACTTTACAGCCCTTACATATGCTAGAATTTGAGTATAATGCATACCTTCAGTTATACTGAATTCCAGACTTGGAAAGCAAGTATGTCAGAAACTACCATAAAATCTCCCCCAGATCAACCTATCACATCCACTTCATTCATTTAGCAGAAGTCTGTGTTATCAGGTCTCTATTATTATCTATCCAATGTGAAATTCTGACCATATTTCAGACTGCACTCAGGCCCATTTTGTGGTCTATTTTTGTAAGGATGCTATCTCAGTATGTTCTGCTGAAAATTGGAAGTAAAATTTTCCAGCAGACTCCCATCCTGTTGATTCCTAAAGGGGCAGATTTTGGAGCAGGAAGGGACACAAAGCTTTTAATGGCATGAGGTTTGTCTCTTCTGGTGAAAAAAATGTGCAGCTGCGTCCTGGAGACTGTGGAACTGCCTATGTCTCCAGGACTAACAACAAAGGAAAACAGATCTCATAGATGAAGGCACTGACTGTATGACCCCAGACAAGTTGCTTGGGGCCAGATTCCGATCCAAGTTACACTGCTCTGGGTCACTGGCCTAATTGCTCCAGTGCTCTCCATCTCACAGTGTAACTGAGGCAAAGCATTGCCCTTAGTTTCCCACTGCTTTTAATATTAACTGTGTATTAGAGAAGTGAGTGGCCTGCCATGATTTGTGCTTCCACATGTCACTAAACAAGGGAGAGAGACAAACACTTCCATTTTAGTTTATTACTATGAACCTCATTCATACCGCTTTACCTCATTCTTTGGCTGGCAACAACTTGTGCCATTTATTGCAGCTGTGTCTTCATCTAAACCAAAAATGTGTTCTCGACTTCAAGTTAAGTCATGTGAGCTCAAATCTAGCAAGATGAGGCAGGCTTGTATTCACATGAGCTTTAATGTGACCTGCCAGCTTGCCAGAAACTGCAAGTGCCTTTATCACACAAGGATTTTTTCATTTAAAATCCATCTCCTTTCAACAAAGAGAAGCCCAGCCAGAAAGGCAAAACTCATCACTTGAAGGGCAGCAGAGAGAACTCAAGGCTGGGGAACACAGTTTTACTAAGCATTTTCCTTGAGAAAGTAGGGTGCCCAGCATGAGTGGGCTTTTGTAACTCTCTGGATACACTGGCAGTCTGCAGCATGAATGAGCATTTCTTTACTTCAGCGCACAGGCAGTTGCTGTGTGCTTTTCACACACATCTCTTGTAAGGAATGGGATTTGGCTCTGGTTTGCACCAGTTTGTGCTTTTTAGCTGTGATTTGAAATGAATTACATATTCACAATATTTCAGGAAATTATACTTTGTAACTTGTGCTGTTTTATTTTACATTTAAATTGCATGCACGTTTCAGAATTGTATGCCTGTTTCAGACTTTCTCTCAGGCCCTGACAAATGAAGGATATAGGGGTTTTGAGAGTCCTTTTCTCTTTGGCAGGAGTTGTTCTGTTTTGTTTCATTTTTAGCTGGTTTCCAAGGGAAACCAAACTTTGGATGTAGGTCTGCCACTGGTTGACTGTTCCTAACTTTTGAACCTCTGACAAGAGCAGAGAGCTCACAGATAACTTAGGTTGCTGCCAGTTTCTTTAAGGCAGGCAAGCATGCAGAAGTGAGAGGATCCTGCCAAACACTCCTTATCAAGAGTAAGGCTACAATGAGGTAAAGCTTTTCACTGGTACTGGAACATAAAGATGACACAGTTATGAATATTGTAGTCAAAAGAAATCTTTCAGGACAGTCTTCACCACATTGGAATTCCCCCCTCACTCAGACATGGTATAGCATACTGACCGTGCATCTTTGTTAAAAGTCTCAGATGTAGCTCATCAGCTTCCTGTCCTGATGGCATTTGTGACAGAACTCTCCTGTAGGTTATCTAATGAAAATTGTCCAATGAAGAGGAGAAAACTCAAAGCGAAGTTTTGATGTAATTAAGTTAAAAGAAACCTACAACAATTCTAAAAACATCAGAATCAAATCCACGATCCTCAATAAGTCTCAAATTGCTTTTTAAAAAAAGCACAGCTCAGTTGGATACTTACAATAGTTCCCATTACAAATTTTTCTGTAGTCTTATTATGCAGGCTATCAACAGCCATTGGACTGCAACAATGGCACCAATCATCATCATGACGACACAAAAATTGATTAGCTATAGAGGAATAGCTGCACAACCTTCTACAAATTCACAATGCCAAACAAGTCCCCTTGGGTATGGTGCTTAAAAAGAATTCATATTTAGATTAGTTTTTCATCTTTTGGATTTAGAGCATTTAAAAGCATCTCAAGGAATGCTTTCCAGTTCCCACTCCCTACGATATGAGCTAATCTAATAAGCATACAGAGATACACTGAAGGATTTAGTTTCCCTCTCTGGCTTCTATCTCCAGCACTGCACACTTGCACTAGGGCTGACAGCCCCACCAGGCAGCCTAGGGGGCTCCCTGATGGTCTGCTCAAGGAAACAACACAGAAACCAGCTGAGCATTACAGAATATACAAAAATAGAAAAAGGAGCATCACTATACGTGGAGATTGTGGTTCTGTCTTCCCTTTCTCCAGTTATGAGAAAGCACAGAGTAGGAGATATGTTCCTACCACACAAGTCATGCTAGGCCACCTGGCTACCTGATGTGTCACCAAGCCTGAAATTAAACTCCCATGCTCGAAAGGCTGCTCTACTCAGACCCCTGGATATCAAGTATGATCTGAGAACTCCGTGCTACCTAAACAATGACAAAGAGAAGTTACAGAAGTGACATATTCTTTGTGTTAGGGTCCCAAAGCATGGCACAGAGCTGTTCACAGACAGAGGAAACAAAGAATTGTACCTGGAGTTTCGGGTGCCTCCATCTATGGGGGAAAGGAAGCAACCTCTACACATGGGCAGAGGTGAGACAGTCACCATAAATGGCATGAGAAGTCTTACTGCCCAAACCTGTCCTCTCATGAAGAGTAAGGTGGCAGCTGTGTCATCAGAGCACAGGTAATGCTGCCTAACATTCCAGTATGTTCCACATAAGAGGGCCAGAACTTCCCTGTGATCTACTGGAATCAGTGAGCAGCCTGAGGGGATTTTCAGTTCCTGTGATTCGGGATATGTCTTGGAATGACACTGGAAGTGTAAAGGCTCGAAGTTCATCAGAAACAGCGCTCTGAAAATCACGTGCTTACTACTCAACATCTGTATTATTACCAGCAAAAAGGTTCATCATGAATGTGTAAGTGCATAGTATTTACCTTATGGCATCACATGGAAGATGGACCTTAGTAGCATTAAAAAATACAACTGCTGCATGCCCTGTTTTTAATTTTATCCCTTCCTTTATATAAACTCACATATAATTTCCCTTTACATAAGTTGTATTAAAAAGAACAACACAGCATGAGTCACTCCACAGATACTTGTACACTAGGACTTACAGCTGGCCAAGACTGAAAGAGCCTTTTTAACATCTTTTTATCCTGCTTATTTTGAAGTCCAAATGTTTTCAACTATGAGTACACATAGAAGAGAACTGTAAAAAAATGTTCAGAATAATCTTTTAAAAATGTTATTTCCAGCCAAAAGTTAAATGTAGATTATAAATACAGGTTAAATATATAAACAAATATATAAATCTATCTTATAAAAAAGACAGATTAAATCCAGACAAACTGCAACTTATAGAGAAAAACTCCAAATGAGATGCCTATCTGTATGAAATAAGATAGAACGCACACACCAAAGACTGGGAAAATACAGCACTTGTAAGATCTTAATCATGCCACATTATGAATGCAAATTGGTTTTTACACAAAATCTTACTGAAGCTAATGGAACAGCTCAGGAAAGAAATTTATGGGATGCTTCTGATCATTGCAAACTGAGGAATTCTCCTAACTAGAGTGCTTGGATATACAAAGCTTAATATGGCAATTCCTTCAACTGTGCTTCTCCTAGAGCTGCCAGCTGGGAATGACTTTCTCCAATATTAAAGAAATAAACTCCAGACTCCACTCCACACTTGGAACTAAGAGTGCAACCCTGATAATAGTTTCTGTCACTCTGCAGGAATGAAAGAGCAACACCAAACTAGTTTTAAGGCTTCCCATTCTTGGCAGCAGCTACATCTGTCAAGACTCAGACAAACACTTGTTAGGTTATGAAAACAGTACAGCTAATCATCGTTTTTGGAAACATCCATGCAAAACACCTTGTTTATTCAAGCAGAAATAAAACAAGAACACTCTGAGAACAATAAAACAAAACTGACTAATGATTCAACGACAAACACCACTGTGAAAACTGAATCAGTTACAAACGCTACTATGAATTCTAACCAAATCTTCTGTGCTGGAGGAAAAAATTTCAAGGTCAAATCAAGAATGCTCCGTTGTGGAACAAACTCCAGTAAGGAGATCACACAAAGTGATCCTGGAGCAGAGTTTTCTTTAGTTCCAACTGCCTAAATGCTTTGTTCGTACTTTTCTATAGCAGTGGCATATTTTTTACACATATCCTGTACTGGCAGTGTTAGTACTATTTCTCCAGATGTGTTTACAAATTTTTTAAGAAAGTGGCCTGCAAGAAAAATGCTTAAAAATTATTAAAAATTAAAAAGAGAACAGAAGACATAGTTTAAGCCTGTGGGCTGTGTTCAGCCAGAATTAAATATAGCCTTCAGGTCACAAAAAGCACGAAAGGACACACATGCTGGCAGAACAGAAGATGTACCTTTCTTCCTGAGTGGTCTAAGAAAAACCCAGACTGGGAGGAATTTAAAGATTCAGTTGGGGTGGAAGATACAGCCACTACTTCAGCAGCACAAAGAGAACTGGAAATGCCTTATTCAGAAAAGGCAGAGCCTTCAAACCTCCTGTTTAGAAGCCATGGACAATAAAAGATGGAGGAAATGACAAGGAATGGGTTAAGGAGGAGATCTTTCTAGATTCTAGAGGAAAAAATGGAAAAAAGTGATAGCAGAGAAGTCCCAGAATGAAAAACCAAGGTCAGGAAGACAGGCTTCAGCAAGGCTTTGGAGACAAGAGAACACAACAATGCCTGACTGGAACCCATTCAAAAAATAATGATGAAATACTAGAGAAATCTAAATCAGAATATGATAGAGTCTCTCCTCAACACACCTTACTTGACAGAAGAGATACTCTGCCTGTTCTAAAAGCTATGGCTCTGGGACCAGGAACCTCACTGGAAAGCTCTTGGAAAGGCTGAATTGACCTTCTGGGTGTACTCTGACCTAGATCATATGGGCAGAATGGCAGGGTAAAGTGTGGATTTGGAAATATGAGCTCAGAACACTTCCTACAAGGGATGGTAGAGCCACCACAGTAGTAGGCTGAGAAGAAAATTGCTAGTAAAATAGAAGAATCTAGTTTAAGATGAAAGAGACAAATTCGATATTAACAGCTTAACTCTTCCTCAATAAAAACAGCTTAGTCTTTGAGATTTGCAGAAGATTTATGAAATTTTAAGCGAGGGGTGGGCTTGGCTTCTTCTTCTAGGGGACTGCTTCTCACATGCTGGAGGGGTAAGAATTTCTCTTCCCTAAATGATTCCTCCTGCCATTGTACTGACTGAGAACTACTGATCTGAACCAGGGCTGGCAGAGGTGAGACTGACATATGGAAAAACAAGTAAGGAGCTCACGTGTCCACTGGGCTACCACAGAGCCTGTGGCTGGTTCCAGGCTTTGTGTCTTTGTCAATGATCTAAAGAGAGATCTCATTTTTGTATTGCAGACAATACTAAACAGAAGGAGCTGCAAGCACAAGATGGCTTAGAAGTACAGGCAGGAAATGCTACAAAGAATTCTGTTACAGAATAAATAAAAGAATGCATCTGGGGACTCTAATCTGAAACAAACACAAAGAAGAAGGAACATACACAGGAGACAATGATGATTAAAATGCTTTAAGTATAAAATTGACTAGAAATTAACTACAAAAGCTATATGACTTGTTTGAGTTTCAACACAGCAATATCAGCACTGGGAAAGAACAGTGATTCTGTAGGTGACTCTAGCATAATTACATCAAGCATTTCAGTAGCTTTATAAAGGATCTCGTAGACTTACAGCAAAGAATAATTGAATGAAAAGGGGAGAAACAGAATGGCAGGCCAAATATAAATAGCTAATAATATAATAACTTGGTCATTGCTAGACAAAATAGCTCATAATCAATTACGCAGATTTGGGCATCATAAAGCTCTAAAAGAAGATGAGAAGGAAGAAAGAAGGAAAATAACACTTAAAATTCATGAATACAAAGGAAGAATTTGGATGACTACATTTCTTGACACCAGGATGTTGAATGGCCAGCTTCCAGCAAAGCCTTGCTACTTAGTGACATCAACGATATAAACCAAGACAGGATGAAATACTTGCTGAAGTGGAAGACCTAGGCAAATCATTAGTCTTCTTCTCTTCCACAACTCTAAAGATCATTCATGAAGACTTGTTGCTCAGCTCCATTTAGTATTTTTCTGTTCTAACAATGAGGAATACGTGAAATCATAGTCTCTGGCAAAAATGTAAAGCTAAAAGAGTAACTAGTATTTTTCTTTGCAGCAAACGAGCTTTTGAAGTGATGCACTAGATTTTAACTCCCACCTGAAGCAGCATTATCGTGTCACAAAATAAAAAAATCACAACATTCAAGTTCAGCCAGGTTAGACATAATTTTATGCAAGAAGTATATTTCTTAGTGGGCCATTCCACCACTCAAACCCTAAAAAAGTGATACAGTTTGCATTTTGAAGAGAGTGAATTATAGATCCAAATTTGCAGCCGGGGAAAGGAACAAACCAACAATAAGTGTAACTCTGAATTTTGTGTCCTATCAAAATATCACAAATACAAGAACTTCTCTATTATGCTGGATAAAGAAAATATGAACTGTGCTCAGAAGTGTCATAGTTTTTTTAAAAAAAACAAACAACTATTCAACAACAAAGATTCAGGACACTAAGAATTACTGGGAAATTTGGATCTCTCAGTTGTCCCTCATGTGAGAGTCTACCTAGGTATTTGACTTTTTCCAATCTCTCAGACATACATGATGACATTTCAGAAATAGCAGTATTATTACTGCTCCATAATGCCAAAAAGGGGATTTGGAGATTGCATCCAGAGACTGGATGATGCCACTTTTTCCCTTCTGTTTGAAAGGTGAATGTGTACACAATATGGTAATGAAAACCTCAATTAATGAACTCCAGAAAAATATTTCCAAATCCTCCAATAAATCCAGCATGATAATAAACTCCTGCAATACATTAGAAAACATGAGACATGCTCAAATAACATGAAAAGCCAAAGATGCAAGCTGTTTACATAAACCAGAAATGACATCTTAGCTTATATGATGTAATGTTTTTATACAAGCCTGGTAGACTAAACAGTTGTGGTGGTGCCAAGTGTTTGGAAGGTGATGAAATTGATTGAAACTGGCCAAGACACCAGTTCCAGCTCTGATCCTGATGCCTAAATACTACCTTCAAATATATGAAGCCAGAAAAAAAGTTTAAAAGCGTGTTAGTGAGATTGTATAGTTCAAGCCAACAATGGTTAGAAAATACCAGAATGAAGCATACTTGACTAACCTTAAATTGGACACTTTGTTTAGATTCTGATATAGCCTTTAACTGCATGATTATGTACTAATTTTTCCACATAAATTTGGATTCATTCAGCATACATCATGAATAGTGCATACATAATGAACTATTTTTCTTGTAACAGCTATTTGCTTTTGTTCAGCGTGGAGTCCCAGGACTTATTTGCTACACATTATTCACATTCTTCTCTGAAGACAAAATTAGGAATTTCATCATGGGTTTTTCCATGCACCTCATGGGTTTTCCAGGCTACTACAGCATCTGTCTGATTAACAAACATTCATTAGTTTATTTTGAAAACATCGTTGTGAGGGGAGGCAGCAATATGTTTCCATTTTACACACGGAAAACTGAGGCACAGGAAAGTTACTTAATGTGCTTGATGTTGTCTTCAAAGCCTTTTTTTTGAAGTCCTACTCTCACAGAAGGCAGCAGCAGCTGATGACTACATTTCTTGACACCAGGATGGAGCACTCTGAATGCTCCATGGTACCAGTCTCTGCTGGCAAATAAACAAGGAGAATTTGTCGTCCTGGGGTCGTGTGTGGCTTTGGAAGATGCCATGCACTGACACACATTGACCCTTCTCAGGCAGTCACACCAGAGCACGGCCTCTTCTGCCCTGCTCCTTGAACTTGTTCCTGTCCCCTTTCCTTCTTCTACCCAGTCACACTTCAAAAGTCCTGTCCTTCATTCCTAAGGCTGTCCTTTCAGTCCCAGTCTTTCTGCCCAGCAAGTCCTAGTTCCATAAATTTACTCCTGAGCTCTGTGGTCCAAACTGCCCAGTAACCTCCCTCTTGTCCTTCCACATTCTTCAAATTAATCTAGTCTAGGTGAACATGCCCTCACTCTTCTTCCCCCCAGCTTTACTTCCCTGGGCATGCTGCCTGAACTTCTTTCCTTGCACCTTTATGTTCTTTTCCCGTTCTCATTCAGGGTTATTTTGTCCAATTCCCATTTAACCTAATCCCTATCTTGCAAGTCTTTCCTGTTCTTCCTCCCTTGACGATTCACGGCCTCTAGTCTGTTAGCACCTTCGGGGCCAGTTTTCTTGCATGACTCCCTCGTCTGTGTGCCCCACGTTCCAGCACCCTCTTTGATGGTTTTTTTCTCTGCTCTTCTCCTGTCTGCATTTTGACAGGTGTGTTTTGATGGGTGTCTCCTGCTTTCCCTCTGTCTGTGCCAGCGAAGGGCAGGGGGAGTGGATGCCGGCGTCACCGCCCTCGGCCCGGCGGGACCCACAGCCACAGAGCATCCATCATCTGTAGGGGGAGCACGGCACAGCCACACAGGAGCTGCGGGAATTTCAGCTGCTGACATCCAAGACTGTTCTACCAAGCCTGTGAAAAGCTTGGTTTTTTCCAAGACTTATGGTTTTCTGACATCAGCTATATTTCCATAGCATTGGCGTGCTCATGACACAAAAGACATCCATTCATCTTCTCAAGGTTTATTCCCCAGGTAAGGCTAATACAAATTTTATAAAAAGGTCAGCAGAATGTTCAGCACTTATTAAATAATCATTCCTGGCCTTACAGAAGTATGGCTGCAATGTTCAAATATGGCAAAGAAAAATAACAAATGTTACACTTTTTCCTATACACAGAATGAGTTCAAGAGAGTTCTGAGGAACTACACATTAGACTGCACATCAGACCGAGCTGTGCTATTAGACCCACATAAAAGAATTAGAGCAAATAATGCAAAATGCCTTTGAAACAGCTCATACATATCTGGCTTTATAATGTTGCATCCACTTTGAACTAAATCTTATCAGGAGTTTTTATCTAAAAACAAATTTCCAAAGTGCATACATTTATTGTCTCTCATTTAACATTTTTAAGTTTTTAAATTGCTTTGATTCATTAAGAGAGGTGACAATGCCTGCAAAAACAACACTGAAAGAAACCCAGAAAAAAAAATCCTAAAATAGATGAACTGTCATGATATTATTATTTGCTTACTCCAGTTTCTAGATTTGGGGCTCCTGTATATACCTTCACAGA